>CAUYUJ010008049.1:22500-42649 GCA_963575745.1 Prorocentrum cordatum | reverse complement strand
CACGCTGAGCACAATCTCCTGACCGTGCGCCTCGTCCTGCTCCTGAGGCTGCTTCTCCCTCTCAACGGGTCAGGGCAAGCGTCTTGGTGGTCCTGGTCGGGCCAGGGGCGCCCGTGAGCGTGAAGTCCTAGTCCTGCGCCTTTCTCTTCTTCTTCTTCCTCCTCCTCCTCTTCGTCTTCCTCTTCTTCTTTTTCTTCGTCTTCTTTTCATTGCTCTTCGTCTCGAAGAAGGAAGAACGGCAGAAGCATAAGGTTAGAAACCTGGCAGGTGACCCTGTGGAGCGCCGCCCTGGGCCAGCAGGTGGGCGCCTTCGCGGGCCACGCCGCGAAGGCGCGCGTGGCAGCCCGCGGGCCTCCTCCCCCCCTGCTCTCTCCCTGCTCTCGTCCGCCCCTCCTCCTGCTGCTCGGGCGCGGCGCCAACGGTGCACCGACGCCGATGTTGGCCAGGCCCATCTTGGGCCTGGGGCTCGACGGATAATGGTGATGCTAAGAAATATAAATGCGAGTACTGATAATCACAAGAAGAAGACTATTCGTCATCAAGAACGGATAGTCTTATATAGTCATACTGCGTATGCTACTCATACATATGCAGGTAATGACACTAAACGTAGTACTTATACGAGTATTGACAATAATATTTCCAACTATATTTCGAGCAGTACGAATATACATACGGATAAGAATACTAGGGATACAACTAATGGCATTACTATCAATCATCTCATTCACCACACTATCCATATTAATGAGAAGACACATGCTATTCATCTTACGAAAAATATTATCTGGAAGAGAAGTAGTACTACTAAATCTAATGATGATTGCAACCACCATAATAAACTAATACTGACAATAGCAATAGCAATATTAATTATGATGCTTTCATTACTAATACTATTCATCCTCATATTAGTAGGATTACTAATACGAATAAAACACGAACACTAACAATCGCATGCCTAATAATAGTATTATTAATGCGGATGCTTTTAATCCAAACCATACTGGTATCACTTATAAAGTTACTACTTAGAATCATAAGAACAATAGCCTGCACAGCCAAGAGCTTTCGAAGATCTCTGCGGAATTCTTGGATCGGCGTTGGGCCCCCTGGCGGCGCTTCCAGCGCCGCTTCTCGCGTGCCCCGCGCGCCTGGGAGGAGGGTCCAGCGCAGATATCAGAGGTCCGTGCGGACCTCCGAAACATTATGATTACGGGTCCGCGTCGTGTCGACCAGCGACGGTTTTGCCGCCGGCGTTCAACGTTGACCGGCGCCGGCGACTCAGAATCGTTCGATGTTGAACCATTTGACGTTTCGGAAATGGCCGATCGTTCAAGGCTGAACGATCCCCGCGGTGTCAGGAACCAACGCCAGGGTCGTCACGACACGAACCCGCGGTATGCTGCTTTTTTTCCTGTTGCGAAGGCCTTGCGGCCGGTGCCGCCGACCCTGAAGATGATGAAGATTAAAACGAGCGGGGGGGGGTAGGAGGGAGGAGGAGGAGGAGGAGGAGGAGGAGGAGGAGGAGGAGGAGGAGGAGGAGGAGGAGGAGGAGGAGGAGGAGGAGGAGGAGGAGGAGGAGGGGGACGAACCACCACGAACTACGAACCACGACGAAAATAGATATGTCCGAGCTCTAGAGCACAGCTGTGCAAGAGAAACCACCACAAACCACGAACCACGACGAAAATAAAGATGTCCGGCCCAGGGGGGCTGTCCTGGGAAGCCTGGACGGAGGGCGGGTCCCAAAAGGGGGTGGCCCAGGGGAGCTGGGGCTCAGGCTCAGTGGAGGGGCCGAGGGGGACGAACCACGACGAACCACGAACCACGACGAAAATAAGGATGTCTGCGGCCCAGGGGGGCTGTCCTGGGAAGCCTGGACGGAGCAAGCCTCCGAAGGGTGGGTGGCCCAAGGGAGCTGGGGCTCAGGCTCAGGGGAGGGGCCAGGGGGGCGAGGGAAAGAGCACGGGGCGAGGCGAGGGGGGCTGGGGTGAAGGCCAGGGGGGCCAGAGCCAAGGGGGGAAAGGGGGGGGGGGCGAGGACGACGACGAGGCGAGGGGGGCTGAGGCCAGGGCCAGGGGGGCGCGAGGGGGGCCAGAGCGAAGGAGGGGGGCGCTGAGGCCAGGGCCAGGGGGGCCAGAGCCAAGGGGAGGGCGAGGGGAAGCTGGGGCCAGGGCCAGGGGAAGCCGAGGACGACGACGAACCGCGAACCACGAACCACGAAAATAAAGAGGTCCGAGCTCTAGAGCACAACTGTGCAAGAGAATAATCACCACCCACCAAGCCACCCCAACCCAACCCGAAGGCCCAACTTTACCCTCGATGTCCAGTGAGGGTGGGTCGGGGAACATCGAAACAGCACACGTGGAACCCGTGTCCCCCGCCAACCCGAATTTCGGGTCTTCGGGTTGGTGTTGGGGTGGTCTGGCAGGTCGCCAGATCAGCAAAACCGCGCCCGCCCATCTCTTCCACGATGCGAGGGGGTCTGGGCCAGCTGGCCTCCCTCCGGCTCCCGGGCCGGGCGAGGTGCTCTCCCTGTCCTTCTCGCCCTGCGGCGGGCTGCTGGCCACGGCCTCCGCGGACTGCTCGGCCAGGGTGTGGCAGGCTCTCCCCCCCGCCTCCTCGCGCGCGCGCGCGGCCTCGCGAAGCATAGGAAGGAAGGCGCGACGCGCGCCGCGAGGACGAGGACCCCCCCCTCGTCGTTATCCTCCCCGCCCTCCTCCCATGAGACCCGGCGTGTTTTTTTTTTTTTTTTTTTTTTTTTTTTTTTTTTTTTTTTTTTTTTTTTTTGTTTTTATCACCACATCAGGCGTTTTCGGTCGATTCTGGGCTCAGGGACCATCACCGATCGATGCGGCTCGAGACCTGCAGCGTAACGATTGTGTCTAGGGCTGCGGTCGTGAATTTCACGACGGTGCGATTTTTGTCGCAGCGTCTGCTCTCAGAGTCCGCCCCCTCCTTCCCTGGCTCTCCTCCTCCTCCTCCTCCTCCTCCTCCTCCTCTTCCTCCTTCCCCTCATTCTTCTTCTCCCCCCCCCCTCCTCCTCCTCCTCCTCCTCCTCCTCCTCCTCCTCCTCCTCCTCCTCGTCCTCGTCCTCGTCCTCGTCCTCCTCCGCTCCCTCCCTCTGGCCCTCGCTCTGGCCCTCCCCCGCCTCCCCCTGAGCTCCTCTTCTCCCCCTCAGCTCGCTGTTTCCCCCGCAGCACTGGCCCCAGTGCCGAGGGGTGCCTGCACGACCGCAGCCACCCTGGCAGCCTGCCCCCGGGGCCCCTCGAGCCCACGGCCGGCACCGCCAGGGGGCGCCCTCCCGCTCGGGGCTCTGGGGGTTCGTCACCTGAGGTTAAGTCGGGCCTGTCCCTCTACAGGGGGAGTATTCAAAAATAGTCAAAAAATAGTCTGGGGATCATTTTTGGAGTTTTTTGGCGCATCTTTTGAGTACTTTTTATTTTTCGTCCAAAATCTCCTGTAGGGGGACAGGCCCGACCTAAACCTAAGGGGGTTCAGCGCAAACGGGGCCCGGCCAGAAACGCCAGATCCCGCAGGATCCTGCAACGCCAGAGTCTGGCCGAGCCGGGCTTGAGCGCCGCTCGCGTCCCCGGAGGTGGCCTTGCGCGTTGGCCGAGCCGGGGTTGGGAAGCCCCCCCCAGGCACCGCTGCGCCGTTCCTCTGAGTTGGCCGAGCTCCCGCCTCGCCCCCGACGCTCACACGGCCGGCGCCCCTTTTCCGCCGTGCTCCTCGCAGGCTCGCCACAGGACGGCTCCGGGTGGGCGCGGCCCAACCCGCCCGATGGAAGGACGGTCGAGATAGTCGGGAACGGCGGGCCCTGGCAGCCAGCCGCCCCTCGGACCGACGCGGTCAGACTGCCACGTGCTGCCTCAACGAAACATCATCGAAACACCGTCGGCTGGCGGAATGCGCGAGGCCGCTCCACGCATGCACGTATGCAAGCATCTCACTCTCCTCAATCATCCTCCATCTCATCAACATCATCATCATCACCATCATCATTACCGCCACCATCACCATCACCATCACCATCATCATCAGCATCAGCATCAGCATCAGCATCGGCATCAGCATCAGCATCAGCATCGGCATCAGCATCATAATCATCATCATCACCATCACCATCACCATCACCATCACCATCATCATCATCATCGTCATCATCATCATCATCATCACCATCATCATCATGATCATCATCATTTTCGTCATCACCATTACCATCACCATCATCATCAACACCATCATCATCATCATCATCATCATCATCATCATCATCATCATCATCATCATCATCATCATCATCATCATCATCTTCATCATCATCATCATCATCATCATCATCATCATCAACACCATCATCATCACCAGCATCATCATCATCATCATCATCATCATCATCATCATCATCATCATCACCATCATCACCATCATCTCTCGCGAGTTAACACGGCCAGGGCCCGCAGTGGCGCCGCCCAATGCACCCGCTTTGCGCAGTCTGGGGTCCTGGGAACGTCCGAGGCTCTTCTTTGGGCTTCTTGGGGGCCTCTTGGGGGTGGTCTTGGACAGCTGGCCCACATTTCGGCCGTCTTGGGCCTCTTGGGGCTGGTTTGGAGCTATGTTGTGGTCATCATGAGGCCTGCCGCCCATTGGTCCCTGCTCGTGGGCCGCCCTCGGGCTATGATCATCAAACCCCTTGCTTTTTGTAGGGATTCCAGCTCCTTGGGGGTCTCCGAGGAGAGGTTCTCCGGACCTCTTGAGCTGTATTTGCAGTCCACTGGGTGTCTTAGGCCAGCTTGGGCCATCTGGGGTTGTGATAACTCCAGATGGCCAGCTTGGGCCAGCTCAGCTGGTGCCAATTTGGCAACCAGGTACCTTATCTGGATGCCATGTTGGCACCCACGAGCCTGCGCTCTGCGGCCGATTTTGGGGCCTCCTGGGGCCCTCTTGGTGCCCTTCTGGGGCCCTCTTGGGGAGTTTCGGGGCCCTCTCCAGCCTCTCTCGGGGCCACCTCCTGGGCCCGAGAAGCCCATTGGAGCCCGCCAGCGCGAGAGGGCTGGACACTTCACAAGTAGATGCACACGGTTGTTTTCGATGGCCGAGCCTTGCTATGGGACCTCCGAGGGGCGCGTATTCGGCCCTCTCGAGGTGTCTTTGCGGTCCATTGGGCTGTTTTAGGCTACAGCGGGGGCGCTGAAGAAGGAACCTTTTTCGTTGGGGAGGGGCTCCGTGTTCCTTGATTGCCTTACAGTTTTCCGGAGGTTTCCCATGGGAGATCGAAGTTTATTTTAAGGGAAAAAGGGGCCTCGTTCCTTATTTTGGATTCCTTAGGTCAACGCGCCGACTGTATCTTGGGCCATCTAGGGGCCACCATCGCACCATCTTGGGGCGCCTTGGGGTCATCTCTGGGTACTTCGAGGCCTGGCGCCGATTGTCCTGCGCTCTTGGACCGCTCTGGGGCCCCCCTTGGGCCCTCCTAGGAGCCATCTGCATGCGTCTTGGGGCCCTCTTAAGGGTCGTCCTGGGGGGCCGCCTCGAGGCTCGAGAATCCCGTTTGAGCCGCAGAGGCGAGAAAGCAGACCAACAACAACAGCAGCAACAACAACACCAACAACAAAAACAACAACAGCATTCATAGCAACAACAACATCACCAACAACACTACCACCACCAACAATACCAACAACAACACCAACAACACCAACAAGCAATACTAACAACAACACCAACGCCACCACCAGCAGCAGCAACAACAACAATAGCACCACCAACAACACCAACAGCAACAGTGATATCAGCAACAACACCATCAAACACAACAACACCAACTACACCACCAACAACAACAACAAACAACAATAACAATAACAACACCACCAACAACGACAACAGCAACACCACCAGCACCACCACCACCAACAACACCACCGACAACACCATCAACAACAACAACGTATTGTATCATATGTATGGAAATATATATATATATATATATAGAGAGAGAGAGAGAGAGAGAGAGAGAGAGAGAGAGAGAGAGGGGGGGGGAGATAGATAGAGAGATAAACAAGAGAGAGAGAGAGAGAGAGAGAACAAGAGAGAGAGAACAAGAGAGAGAGAGAGAGAGATTTAGAAACAGAGAGGGAGGGATATTAAGAGAGACGTATTCCTACCAGGCTTGGGGGGACACGGCCTAGGATATACTCAGTCTCGTCAAGAGGGTGACACGTCTTAACAGCCCGAGCCTCTCGAGAGCTGTCCGTGCCACGAAGCGGAGCCGAGACGGCGATGGTGCGACTCCCAGGTTCATACTTGATCCCAGCGGCCGCGGGGGGGCGGCAGCTGACCCGAACGGCGGGGGGGGACAGGAGGCGCGCGACAAGAGCGAGAGGCAGGCGAATGCCCTTCCGTCACCACCACAGGGGAGACTTATCGTTTAGTTTGCCATCTTCGGAACGAAAGGAGCAGGAAAGGAACCAGAAGAAAGAGAGAAAAAGGAAGGGAAAGAGGGGGAGCTTCGCGCGCGAGGACGACAACGAACGGACGACGACGACGCCCGTTCGCGCCGCGCCCGGCCTACGAGGAAAGGTTTTTCGTTCGGTTTTGCCCGTCTTGGCGTCCTTTAGGACCACCCTGGGCCGTCCAGGGCCAGCTTGGGTTCATCTTGGGGGCCTGCATGAGGCATGACACTCGTTGACCCGCGCTCTGGGGGAGCTTTCGTCCGCTCTTCGTCTGCTCTGGGGGCGAATCGGGGCCCAGTGCGGCCCGCAGGCCCTCCAGGTACGCTTTCGCGCACGCGGACTAGAAAAAACAGCATCGACCTCGCTACCTCACACCTTTATTGCATGCAGGGACTAACGCGCCGTTGGCCCGATGGACGGGTGAACCATCTGCGTACTGACTTTGCCGAGAATGCGCTCGTGGCACTTGCTGTTTTATCTTCCATTCGGCATGGATTATTTTCTACCCTTCCTCGTCAAGTCTTCATTGGCAGTCTTCTTTGCGTTCTCCCTCTCGCCCTCGTCGATTCCTCCTCGCTCTACCTCGCTCTCTCTTTCTCTCGCTAGTCTTACTCAGCTTTTCCCTTCGCTTTGTCTCTGCACCCTTCCTCCCTACCCCACCAGGACCTCCGGTCAGAGTGCACTCAGAACTTGTCCCCTAGCATTCTGCTATCGTGCCGACGAGGGATGAACCCGAATATCGAGACATGGATGAGGAGTAGGAAGAGGAGGAGGATGAGGAGGAGAAGGAGGATGAGGAGGAGGAGGATGAGGAGGAGGGTCTTCCCTGCTCCCTGCCCCTCGGCCTGCCTTCGCCGGCGATCCTTTGACTTCTCTCGCGGTTCCCTTTCTGCACCCCTTCCCGTGCGGTTTCTCTGGAGGCCGACGCGGCCGACGCCGATGCGCCGCGCTGCCTCAAGACATTGGAGGGCGGGATGAGGACGGGGAGGAGGAGGAGGAGGAGGAGGAGGAGGAGGAGGAGGAGGAGGAGGAGGAGGAGGGGGAGGAGGAGGAGGGAGGAGGAGGAGGAGGAGGGGGGAGGAGGAGGAGGAGGGGAGGAGGAGGAGGGAGGAGGAGGAGGAGGAGGAGGACGGGGAGGAGGTGGAGGAGGAACAAGTAATGGAGGAAGAAGAGGCGGACGAAAAGGAGTGGAGGAGGGATCGGGGAGGGAGGAGGGGGAAGACGAGGAGGAGGATGAGGAGGATGAGGGGGGAGGATGGGGATGTGCAGCGGGGTACTCATGTTGAGGCGTGCACTTTCCCCGATGGTCTTTTAGTCGTCTGTATGATGGCTGATCTGCCATTCGCTGTCTCATGCTCATCTTGTGTCCCTTCACACGGGCACTGTTCTGTCACCTTCGCTTGTTGTCCCGCGGGTTGAGGTGTCCTTTGGTCAGGTGCCCCAGGATTGTGGTGTCCAATCGTGCAGCACATTTTTGGTCCCCTGTGCGTGTCAATGCGTGTTTCATGCAGCGTCTGCTGCCAGTGTGTAGTACCCGGCTTCGACTTCGATGTCGACCTCGCAGGCGTCCGCTGTCCAATTTTGGAGGTCCAAGTTGCTGCTTTCCTCCCAAAGGTAAGCAGCTGTCACCCCCGTCCCCACAGAGCTTCTTCTGCCCCCCGCCTCACGACCACTGCACTGGCCGGATGTACGTGACGACATCGTCGTAACCCGGGTTGGGGGAGGCCGTGCGAATAACGTTCACCAAATGCTGTCTCTGTGCGTTCTGCTAGGCTGGCTGCTTTATTCGTTACATCGGCAGCAACAAAACATGTTCATATTGCGTGTGCGTCGCCCCTCCAGGGGCGACGCGCGCACCGAGAAATCTTACAGCTAGTACATGCGTCGTGGCGGGCGCTTTCTGGCCGCGCCGCTCGGGACGCGCTGCACTGCACGGTGGTGATCCTGCCTGTTCGGGTCGGCCGCGCGGGCCTCCGAGGCGGACGCACCGTACCAGTGTCTCCCTGTGCGCCCCATCCCCCTCAATCGTTTCAGGGGCAACGATAAGGGGAGGATAGGCACAGGGGATGCATCGACCCCCAGTCGCCCATTGATCGCCGATAGGGGCCCGAGAGCCCCAGCCTGCCCATGGAGGTGCGGATTCGCTATCGCGGGCCCATCGCCGATCGATCGGCGATGTGTCGCGGACTCTGGGTCGATGCATCCCCCCCTATGCCCATCCCCCTTGTCGTCGCCCCCCATCACCAGCCCACCGCAGGCGCAGGGCTACTTCTCTGCGATGGCCCAGCCACCCTCCGCGCCTCGGGGGAGGCGCCCCCTCGGCCCCGCCCGGTCGCCTCTCGGCCCCCTGCCGCGGCATGCCTGCAGGGCAGCACGTGCCGCAGAGGGATGGGGGGGACCGCGGGACTCCCGTCGTGAGCTTCCGCGACGCTTTGCTTTCCTCGTAACGTCCAATCTCAGGGTTGAGCGCATGCACACTCCCTCCCCCCCCCTGGCCTCCCCTCCCCCCCCCCCCCCTCCCCCCCCCCCCCCCCCCCCCGCCCTCCCTCTCCCCTGCCTCGGCGGCGCGCCGAGGGGGGAGGCGGAGAGGGGGCAGGGCCCTTTCTCAACGGCCGCAGGGCTCTCAGAAGCCCTCCAGCCTTCCCTCCTCCTCCTCCCCTCCCCCCTCCCCCCCTCCCCCTCCCCCTCCCCCCTCCCCCATCCTCCCTCCTCCCTCCTCCCTCTCCCCTCCCTCCTCCTCCTCCCTCCTCCTCCTCCTCCTTCTCCTCCTCCTCCTCTACTCCTCCTCTCCTCCTCCCCCTCCCCCTCCTCCTCCTCCTCCTCCCTCCTCCTCCTTCCTCCTCCTCCTCCTCTGAGAAGCCCCATGTGCCGTCGGCGAGGGCCCACGAAGCTTCTCAGAAGGCTGGAGGCCCTTGGCCCGTTGCTCCGTCGGAGGCGGCCCGCCTCCTCGGCCTTCCACCCTCTGCTGCGCCGCCGACTGCGGTCGGGAACTTCTGGTGAGCGTGTCGCTCCACGGGTCTCCCCTTTCCCTCCCCCGTCTCTGCCTCATGCAAGCCTCGCGCGGGCCCGCTGAGCTTCGACCGGAAGGGGTGCGCTCTCGACCCGCGGATCAAAGAGCGTCGCTCTCCACCGGCTCTGGCCCGCCGCTCCTCGGCGCGACGCGCTGCCCACTTCCCGGCCCCTCGGCGTCGGCGTCCCGAGCCTGGCTTGGGCGTGGCGTGCGGGCGGGGTGATGCACCGGGGGGGGGGGGGGGGGGGGGGGGGGGGCGCAGCGCGGGCTGCCGAAGAGGGGCCCCCGAGGGCCCACAAAAAAGGGGGGCCTTCGGGGCCCGAGAGGTGCGCCTCTCTTCCCCCCCCCAGGTGTCGCCCTCCCCGTTCCGCGACGCCCAGCTTTCCCGGGCCTCCCGCCCCGCGGAGCGGAGCGATACACATGGCTCATTTCTAATCCTTCGCTGGTTCTGTGATGTCTTGGGGAGCCAGGATCCTTTCATTTCCAGTGGTTCTTTCCTGGGCCTCTTCCTGGCCACCAGGGGGCCAGGAACAGTTAGAAACGAGCACGCTTAGACATGAGCACGATTAGAACTGAACGACGTGTGCGCTAATTATCCGCTCGCAGGGCATAGCGTATCGCAGGGGCCGCCGCCGCGACGCTCTGCGCAAAGAGTTCCCGACCGCCCGCGGGGGGCGCGGTGAGCAGGGCAGGGGAGCGGAGGGGGAGGGACAGCGGCCGGGCGTCACGCGCAGCTGCGGGCGCGGGCCGTCGTCGTCCTCGTCGTCGTCGTCGTCGTCGTCGTCGTCGTCGTCGTCGTCGTCGTCGTCGTCGTCGTCGTCGTCGTCGTCGTCCTCGTCGTCGTCGTCCTCGTCCTCGTCCCCGTCGTCGTCGACTTCCTGCCGTGAGGATGGGGGGGAAGGAGGAGGAGGAGGAGGAGGAGGAGGAGGAGGAGGAGGAGGAGGAGGAGGAGGAGGAGGAGGAGGAGGAGGAGGAGGAGGAGAGGAGGAGGAGGAGGAGGAGGAGGAGGAAGAGGAGGAGGCGGGAAGGAGGAGGGGCGGAGGAAGGAGGCGGAGGGCAGGAGCAGGAGGAGAGGAGGAGGAGGAGGAGGAGGAGGAGGAGGCGGAGGAGGAGGAGGAGGAGGAGGAGGGAGGGAGGAGGAGGGCTGAGGAGGAGGAGGAGGAGGGGAGGAGGAGGAGGAGGAGGGGCGGAGGAGGAGGAGGAGGAGGAGGAGGAGGAGGGAGGAGGAGGAGGAGGAGGAGGAGGAGGAGGAGGAGGAGGAGGAGGAGAGGAGGAGAGGAGGAGGAGGAGGAGGGAGGAGGAGGAGGAGGAGGAGGAGGAGGAGGAGGAGGAGGAGAGGAGGAGGAGGAGGAGGAGGAGGAGGAGGAGGCGGAGGAGGCGGAGGAGGAGGCGGAGGAGGAGGAGGAGGCGGAGGAGGAGGCGGAGGAGGCAGGCGGAGGAGGAGGAGGAGGAGGAGGAGGCGGAGGCGGAGGCGGAGGAGGAGGAGGAGGAGGAGGCGGAGGCGGAGGCGGAGGCGGAGGAGGAGGAGGAGGAGAAGGAGGCGGAGGAGGAGGAGGAGGAGGAGGAGGAGGAGGAGGAGTAGGAGGAGGAGGAGGAGGAGGGTCGGGAAGCCTCTGCGGCGGTCCCGTGCCCTCGGGGAGCGCAGGCGCACACGGCGGCCGTGACCTCCGTGTCCTTCCCGGCGGCGGCGGCGGGCGGCGCGGCCGCGCAGTACGGTCCGGGGCCGGCCCTGGCGGAGGATGTCGATGTCGTCGTCGTCGTCGTCGTCGTCGTCGTCGTCGTCGTCGTCGTCGTCGTCGTCGGTGTCGTCGCTTAGCAATGGTTATCGTTGGACACCTTGAATGCGCTTTCGCGCTCTCGCGCCTGCTCCGCGCGACCTCGCTCTCGCTCGTGTCCTGGGGCGTGGCGTCGTCGCCGTCGTCGCCGCCGCTGGATTGGGAGCCCAGCTGCCCTGACACGCCCGTCTTGAGACGCAGCACGTGCCGTTCGGCGGCGAGCGAGGGGGGAGTGAGAAGGAGAAGGCCTTCCCAGAAGGCGGTGTGACTTCTCAGGAGGCCTCGCGCCTTCTGAGAAGTTTTCGGTGTCTTGGGGGAGGCTCGAACAAAAACTTCTCCGCAGGCCCGGGGACTTCCGAGACTTCGGAGAAGGCCCGCCCCTCCTCGCTTCCTCCCAGGGCTCGCCGCCGGGCCGTGCTCAAGACGTCCGTGTTCACGCGCTGCCATCTCTGGTTAATTCAAGCTTCGCGCGGCCCGCTTAGCTTCGACCGGAAGAGGTGCGCTCTCGACCCGCGGATCAAAAAAGTGCTCACGCGCTGCGTGCTGGCTCGGCGTGTTGGCCCACGCGCTGGCGAGCCTGTCCCGCGCCAGGCCTGCGTTCCCAGGCTGCGTGTTGGCCGCTCCGTGTCGACGCGCCACGGGGCGCGCGTGGCGTACCGGGGCAGCTAAGGTGGGGATTGTCGAAGAACATTTTGGATTCGCGGGTCGAGAGCGCACCTCTTCTGGTCGAAGCTAAGCGGGCCTCGCGAAGCTTGAATTAACAAAGAGGGGGGGACAGAAGGAGAGGCCTCACGGCAAGGCCAGGCGGAGGCAAAGCCTCGGGATCAGGCGGTGCCAGAATTGTCGAAGAACAGAGAGCGGCGTGAATATCAATTTTCGGAGCTCCGCGCGGATCTCTTGGGTCGACGCTGGAGCCCTCTGGCGGCGCCTCCTGTGCCGCCCCTGTCCTGGCGCGCCCCGCGCTCCAGGGAGGGGTTCCCGGCGCCGGTCCCAGAAATCCGCGACGGCCTCCGAACATTTCTTTTTGTGCCGCTTTTTGCTCTTCTAGAGAGCGAGGAAGGGGCTGGGTAGCATCGTCTATCCGATACCCCTCCTCTGGGCCATGGTATTTCAGCCCCACCAGCCTACCCCCTCCAGGTGAGCATAGGCCCCGCGAGACCCGAGGGGAGCAGCACATATCCCCACTTGCGGGGGTCAGTCGGCCAGCGGGGCCAAGGCCAAGTCGGTGGGGAGTGGGATCGGTTAGACGATGCTCAGGGGAGGAGCGGGCCGGGGGTAAACGGGTAGCTGGAGTGGGAGCGAGATGAGGAGCGGCGTTGCGGGAGCCGCAGTGCGGCAAGCGCGGGAAGGGGAGAACGCGGAAGCAGGAGCAGGGGCCACGGGAGGCATTTCGAGCCCGTCAGCGTCCCTTCGCCCGCTCCCCGCGCCCTCGCCCACAGCTGTGGGCGGAACACATATCCGTATCTGCGGCCTTGCGGGCCGGGCCCTTGGGCCGCGGCCCCGCGAACGCGGGGCGGCTCTTCGCGGATGCCCCGCGCAGAATGCAGCCGTGCAGCCGCGCACCCGCGGGATCGCGCCCTGGAATCCAGACCGCGACGGCGCGGATACGGATATCTTCGCCACTCCAGGCCAGCGCCAGCCAGGTTTCCTCCCACAGAGCCCTCCCGCCCTGGCTCCGTCCCGCGCCCTCCCCCGGCAGGCGTCCTCTTGCGCGCGGCGTTGCGCCGCGCCCGGCCCCCCCGTGTCCCTGTCGTGCGAGGCGAAGCGTCGGATTAGGGCGGCGTGCACGTGCGCGGTCATGATGACGCAGCATAGCGGGATGTGGTTTGATGCTGAAGGTGATGTGGATGGTGATGGCGGTGGCAACGATGAGTGCGATGGTGGTGGTGGTGGTGGCGGCGGTGATGGTGTGATGATCGTGATGGTGATGACAATGATGAGGATGATGCTGGTGCTGCTGCTGATGGTGGTGGTGGTGATGCCGGCGATGATGATGGTGACGACGACGACGATTATGATGATGAGGATGCTGCTGATGATGATGATGATGATGATGATGATGACGGTGGTGATGATAATGATGATGATGGTGATGATGCTGATTATGGTGGTGGTGGTGATAATGACGACGAATGATGCTGCTGCTGATGATGATTACTATGATGATGACGGTGACGGTTACGATGCCGAGGATGACGATGACGATGATGACGATGATGCTGATTATGATGATGACGATAACGATGACGATGATGATGACGATGACGATGACGATGACGATGACGATGCTGAGGATGATGATGATGCTGATGACGATGAGGATAATGATGACGATGATGCTGGTGATGATGATGCTGGTGATGATGATGCTGCTGGACGCTGATGCTGGTGCTGTTGATGTTGATGCTGATGATAATGACCATGATGATGATGATGATGATGATGATGATGATGATGATGATGATGATGATGATGATGATGACGATGATGATGATGACGATGATGATGATGATGACGATGACGATGATGATAATGATGATGAGGATGACGACGACGACGACGACGATGATGATGATGATGATGATGATGATGATGATGATGATGATGACGACGATGCCTGCTGCTGCTGATGATGTTGATGATGACGATGCTGCTGATGATGATGATGCTGATGCTGATGATGATGATGATGATGAGGATGATGATGAGGAGGATGAGATGAGGATGAGGATGAGGATGAGGATGAGGATGATGATGATGATGATGATGATGATGATGATGATGATGATGATGATGATGATGATGATGATGATGATGATGATGATGCTGATGCTGCTTCTGCTGCTGCTGCTGCTGATGATGATGATGATGATGATGATGGTGGTGGTGGTGGTGGTGGTGGTGATGGTGGCTGTTGATGTTGATGATGATGATGAGGAGGAGGAGGAGGAGGATGAGGGAGGATGAGGATGAGGATGAGGACAATGCGGAGGATGATGAGGATGATGAGTCTGAGTGATGATGAGGGTGAGGATTCTGTCGCCGTTGGATAATGGAGGAGGGAGGGATCATGGTGGAGCAGGAGGAGGAGGAGGAGGAGGAGGAGGAAGAGGAGGAGGAGGAGGAGGAGGAGGAGGAGGGAGAGGAAGAGGAGAACGAGGAGGAGAAGGAGAACGAGGAGGAGGAGGAGGAGGAGGAGGAGGAGGAGGAGAAGGAGGAGGAATGTCATCGGGAACGGCGTGCGCGCTCCTCCTGCCCTCGGGGTGGCCACTTGTGGCCGCAGTGCTGGCGCGCCTCGCCGCGAGCGAGCGCCGGCCGTCTCGGCTCTGCCAGGCGCCCGTGCGCGGCTCCCGAGGGGCCTGGCCGACCTCACAGAGGCCCTCGCTGCACCCACAAGCACAATCTCTTCCCCCCAGCCCGCCGGTAGATGGACAATGTGTGTATTTACATATATATATATATATATATATATATATGTATATATTCGAACCCTTACACGTTCGAGGGATATTCTGAATCACCCCCACGCCCCCGACATCGATGTTGATCTCAGTGAAGGCGGTGCTTTGGGTTCCGAATGTTTCTGTCCACTCACGCCCCCCTTGTCGTCACGCCATCAATATTAATTTCGGGGGGTCTGGTGGGCATCTTGGGACACAGGTTTCGAATATAATGTCCATATACGGTCCCCCTTCTCCATACTTGTACATTCTGAATGCTACTCCCCACCTCTCTCCGGACCCCCTCTTGAAGTTCACCGGCCCTCTCCGCGGATGGTCTTCTGAAAAGGAGCATAAACGTTGTTTACTTCTAGTCTTGGTTTGCAATTCGATGATCTTCGGTGTTTCGAACTCTTCACGCTTCGCGTATCCCCACTAGTCCTTAATGCATGTGCACATTCGCTTTCTTTGCGAATTATTGCTGCAGGTGCGTTGCCTGTTGTAGCTAATTAGCCTCGCCTGCTGGCCCAGACGACGCCTTCCGCTCCCTGTCCGAAGCCTCGGAGCCGCCGACCAAAAAAGTATCCCCACTAGTCCGTTCAGAAACCTTGCCCATCAGAGCTGACGAGAAAAGGGACGAAGAGACACGTATTGTGAAACAGAGCTCGGCTGATCCATGGAGGACGGGGGGCGAAGGGAGGAGGAGGAGGAGGAGGAGGAGGAGGAGGAGGAGGAGGAGGAGGAGGAGGAGGAGCAGGAAGAGGAGGAGGGGGAGGAGGAGGGGGAGGTGGAGGCAACCCGTCTCTTGGGGCCCTCATGGGATGCTCTTCGGGCGCTCTTGCGCGCTCTTGGGGCCGTCTTGGGCCGTCTTGGGGCCCCCTTTGGAGCCCTGTAGCCTTGAGGGCCTCTTGAGGCCATCTTGGAGGCTATCGATCAAAAGGAGGGGGTGTCCCCAATTTCCCTTCCCCCTGGGGCCATCAAACTCGCCTCTTGGGGTGCTCTTGGGGCGCGCTTGGGCCGATCTTGGGCGTTCTCGGGGCTGAGTTGGTGGCCTCGTTGGCCCCTCTTAGGGCTCTTTTGGGCCATCATGGGGTCATCTTGAGGCCTCAGAAACGCATTGGAAGCGAAAGTGCGAGAAGGCAACAAGTATCGATTTTCTCAGGGTTTTGGAAGGGTTGTGGCCTCTTGGGGGGGTCCTGGGAAGCTCCAAGACCACTTGGAACCGACTTGTGGGCCTCGTTGGGCTTTTTAGGTGTATGTCGGACGCTATCTTGAACCATGTTCTGCTATCTTGAGCCGCCCTGGAGGCCATCTTGGAGCATCGGAGGCCCTCTTGGAGCCATCTTGGGCCATCTTGGGCGCCCTGTCCGATCGCGGTCCGCCCCCAAACAGCCTCAGGGAGGAGAGGGCGAGAGTGCCCCTCCCTCCCCGAAGGGAAGAGGGGTTGTGGAAGAGGAGAGAAAGAACTCGCTAGACCACCTAGGCCCAAGGGGCTGGGTGGGACTTTGCTCCAGCTGCAGCGTGGGCCTCATTTTCGCATCGGCGCTGTGCTCCCGTCGTTTGAAATCGCGCTCTCGCCCCAGCGTGGACCACTCTTTCGAATCCGCCGAGTTCTTCCTCGTCGTTGTCGCCCGCCTCCTTTCCCCTCCTCCTCCGCCTTCCCCTGGTCCTCCTGCTCCTCCCGCTGCTTACACTCCAGTTCCCGCTGCCGCTGGTCGTCCTCGTCCTTCTCTTTCCCCATCCTCCCTCTTCCAGGAGGAGAAAAACACACACAATGAACCGTCGATTCCCAGGAACATATGAGAAAATATGGGAAGTGGGGGGGAAGACGAAAACCCATAACATATGGGAAATAGGGGGAATCCTGGGATTTGTATGTTGTGTGTGTGTGTGTGAGTGTGTGTGTGTGTGTGTGTGTGTGTCCTGGGGCCCCTTCACTCTTTTTCTCCTGCTCAGCTCCTCTGCCTCTACCTGGCCCTCTGGCTCCTCCGGCCATTTCCACCCCGCTTCCTGCTGCTGCTGCTCGTCCTTGCCTTTTCCCTTCTTCCTCATCCTCTTCCTTTTTTGCTTCTGCTCATCCTCCTGCTCCACCCGCTTCCTCCTCCTATGTGCTCAATTCCCCCCTTTCCGATTGCGCAGAACACGATGGGGACTTAATGGAGTTCCAGGTCGGCTATGACACGAATCCGCGGAAAGAGACACAAGCAGCGCAATGGGAAGGGATGGGAGGGAGGGTTAGGATGTCACTTATGGCGCGAGCGCACCTAGCTTCTCCCCTCCCCCTCTCTCCCTCTTGCCCTCCTCTTCGCCCTCCCCCCTCTTTCTCCCGCCCTTCTTCCTCCTCCCCCGCCCCCCCCCTCATCTGCCACCCTCCCCCCTTGTCCTCCTCCGTCCTTCTCGTGCCCCCACTCCCCCCTCTCCCCTCTCCCCTCCTCGTCTTTCCTCTCCTCATCTCCTCATCTCCTCCTCCTCCTCCTCCTCCTCCTCCTCCTCCTCCTCCTCCTCCTCCCCCTCCTCCTCCTCCTCCTCCTCCTCTTCCCCCTCATCTTCCCCCTCCTTTTGCCACCATCCCCCTCCCCCGCCCCCGAGGCCCTCTATAGCCATGGCGGAATGCCTTGCGTGCCCACGGGGGACGAGCGGGCCCTTCGGGAGCACCTCTGCACAGAGCAGCACCGCCTCCGCTCGTGCTGCCTCTCTGGCTGCCTCCCGAAGGGGGGCATCTCCCACGGCCCCCCCGACGTGCCAGACATTCTGCTCCTGGTCTAGACTTGCTCAGGGCGAAAAAGCCGCACAGACACAATGAATCGTCGATTCCCAGGAGAATATGCGAAACTATTGCGGGTGGGAAGACAACAACTCAGGACATACGGGAAAGCATGAGGAATCCTGTTATTGGTGTGTATTTGTTGGTGTGTCCCAGGGCCCCTTCATCTTCGCCGCCATCGAGCGTGGCGAGCGATTCCCGAGCGCGCTTCGAGCCTGCGCGATGTGATCCGATGCGCCATGTCCAAGCTGGCCACCCAGTCCCCCTAGAGCCGAGTGGCAGTCTGCCCGCCGTCCTCCCCAGAGGCTCCGAGCACGAAGGTGCCCAGGGATGTCCTCGCCAGCCAGACAACGTGGGCCACCTCTCTCACTGCGAAGCACCGACGCAAGCTAACTTCCGGGTTGGAAGAGGCATCCAGGCTCGTACCCATGAGGCCCAGCAGGGATTCGCCCCCGATCAGTTTCCTGCCGAACATCGTGGCGCTGGACGCCGCGGCCAGGCCTGCCAGCACAAACCACGAGGCTTCAGAGGTGCACCCCGCCTTCGCCGCTTACAACGTGGCGGCGGTCTTCCCCAGCCTAGGGCATCAGTGGCTTTTCGCCGTCCTTGTTCGAGCATGATTGCTGGCTGGCCTTCTCAGCTTTACCAGGGCTTTGGATTTATTTGTGAAGATCCGACGCCGCGTGGCTGTTCTTTTCAACCTTTGCTCGGAGGTCCTTCAGGGGCCGCTGTCAGGTTCGCTTTGGGCACTAGCTGTGGATCCAGCGCTTATGCAAGTATGTACCGCGACGCTACTGCTCCCCAGCCATACATCGCAAGGGTTCTCTGGGTGTGTGTATGTGTATGTGTGTATGTGTGTATGTGTGTATGTGTGCATGTGTGTATGTGTGTATGTGTGTATGTGTGTATGTGTGTATGTGTGTATGTGTGTATGTGTGTATGTGTGTATGTGTGTATGTGTGTATGTGTGTATGTGTGTATGTGTATGTGTATGTGTATGTGTATGTGTACGTGTGCGCGTGTGTGTGTGTGTATGTGTGTGTATGTGTGTGTGTGTGTGCGGATGTTTTGGGGATGGCGATGCCGCGGCAGCGGGATCTCGTAGCAGTTGCAGCGGTTTTCGTCAAAGCAGCCACCCACGCAGTCCTCAGGCTGCAAGCTTTTGCATGCCTCGGTCCCCGCTCTGGACGGAGCGCACAGAAGAGGTGGTGAGCCTCCTGCGCCGTGCGGTGCGAGAGTGGGTTCCCGCGAGGGCCGACCCTACGATTCTCGGGCTCGCCTTCCACCCAGGAGTTGACATCGGTCGCGAGGCTACCCCTGGAGTCATCCGGGGGCCCGCTGCTCGTGAACGGCTGCAGCGCGCCGTGGCGCCGCACCCCTCGCGGGCGCGGCCCCCCGCCTGCTCGGCATCCTTGCTGGCCCCGCGGCTCTCTCCTCCTCCTCCTCCTCCTCCTCCTCCTCCTCCTCCTCCTCCCTCCCTCCCTTCCTCCCTCCCTCCCTCGACTCTGCCTTACCCTGCCCGAGCCCCCCCCCCCAACCCGGCGACGACCGCACGAAGCCCGCAGTCCAGGCGCTGTACGGCCTCCTGCGGCTCATGCTCGGGACGCGGCCACTGCGGGTCTGCGTGCCCAGCCTTTGCCCAGCTGCCCGGGTGGGCCAGCCCACGGCCCACCTCCGCTCGGACCTCGGATGACCAACCAACAACACACACCCATACCCATAGGGGAATCGGAGAGGGCTATGGGTGCGTGTTGTCGGATGAGGGTCCCCGCTCGAACGGGCGCGTTCCCCAGGGTCCGACAACCCGCACCCATACCCATAGCCAGTCCTCCTCCCAACGACCTCCCCATGGGTATGGGTGTGTGCTGTTCGTTCGTCATCGGAAGGAACACGGCAGCAGCGTCTCGCTGCCTTGCGCGACTGTGCCAGTGACGCTGCCGTGCTCGTGCGTTTTCTGCGCGGCACGTTCCCGGGCGCCATGCTGGGAGCACCCGTGCTCGATTGCCCCAGGTTCTCGAGAGAGAATGCGACGGCCACCTGCCCGATCAATCCCCCCGCGGTGCTCGTTGGCTGCCCATCGGAGATGGCGGCTGAGGTTCGTGCGGCGGAAGAGGCTGGGCGCACGCCCCACCCTCAGCGTCTCTTCGCCGTGACGCTCCGTCGAGTGCGTTCCCATGTGATTTCCCCGACCCTCCTGCTGAAGCGGCTCAGTGCATGGGGTTGTCCCGTCGATGGGACTTGCCTCAAGCCAGCCTGGCAACGGTGCCTGCTGGAAATTTGTATGTGGTGCCCGGGTCACGGCCCATCGCATGCATGTCGGCGTCTCCCTTGGCCCGTGTATCTGTGGGTGCCGTGCTTTCCGGAGTCGTCCCCTCAGTACGCTCGCTACCCTCGCCTGCACCACCACCTCGTCTGGCACTAGCCGTGGCGTCACCTTGCTTTCTCTGCTGATCCCATCTGTTGGTCTGGGTTTTGGGGCGGAGGATGGGTACACGTAAACGAAGACAAAGAGCCGAGCCGCGCTCGGTACTCAGATGCCGTCGCTCTGTCCTCTGAGATGGACCATACAGGAAAGGCCGCCATCACTCTTGGAGACTCTTACCATCCACTACAGTGAGCGGCTTGAGTAAGGAACACTTACTTTTCAAAAGGGGCTCGGTTGTTCCTTAGATTTTACATGCGTTATTTACAGTTCC
>CAUYUJ010008049.1:0-17500 GCA_963575745.1 Prorocentrum cordatum | reverse complement strand
CGCGCCCAGGTGCCCCTCTCCGCACATCATGGCCCGCAGCGCTTCGATTCGCTCCTCGCAGCTTCGCCGCCCTGTTTTCGGCGGCGAGCGAGGGGGGAAGTGAGAAGGAGAAGGCCTTCTCGGAAGGCGGCGGGACTTCTCAGAAGTCCTCACGCCTTCTGAGAGAAGATCTCGGTGTCTTCGGGGAAGGCTCAGAACACTTCTCAGAACGCCGGGGGACCTCCGAACCTTCTGAGAATGCCCGCCTCTTTTCACTTACCCCCCTCGCTCGCCGCCGATGTTTCTTCTCGCGCCAAAGAAGGGAGCTCGCGCGCAAAACGCCAGTCCCGGCACGGGCGCGGCGCGCAGTCGCGGCGGCGCGGCGCAGCGATGCTTGCCGTGCGTGTTTCTCGTGGACTCCGGGCGGTCAAGCCATCGGAACGTGGCGTGTTGAACAGGAAAGGCGAACGTTTCCATCCGTCGGAGCTGCATGGTGATCGTTTTTTTTTTTTTTTTTTTTTTTTTTCATTCTTTTGCCGATCGGCGCGGGCCCTCGCACCCCCTTCCCCTCCCCCTCCCCCACCCCCCCATGGAGTAGATCTTGGCTGTTTTTGGCGCCTGTTTCGAGCAGGTGGAGACTCCCGCAGAGGCAGCACTCTTGCAAACAGTCGCACTAAAGCAGAGGTCTGGAGCCAGACCCCCCCCCTCCCCCCCACTTTCCGCCCAATGTCGAAACGCCGAATAACAAAAAACGCTCGCAAAATGAAGGGCGAACATTTCCATCCGTCGGAGCTGCATGTGTGCCCGCCGTGACACTTTCTAGCCGTACTCCTGCGGGTCCAGCCGATGCTGGTGTATCGCTGACCCCCGCTGCGGTTCCTGTGGCTGCAGACGTTTTTTTCAAGTTTGGAAAGCCCTGGCCGGTTTCCCAGAAATTAGACTTACAGGGGTTGGGTTCGCAAGTGTCATGGCGCCAACATCGCAGAGCGCATTTCGTTCGGAAAACAATGGGACGGTCCCAGATTGTCCTGGAGAATTTCGTCATGGATTTCGACGTGGGTTTCGTGCGGATTTCGCTTGGCCAGGAACGAAGACAAAAAACATCCACGTGACATTCACTTCGTTTTTCGCTCGCCGTTTCGTGCAAGGTCGGTGCAGCGACAAGTGGTCGCCTAGCCAGTCCATGGCTCAGCGGGGAGGGCGTCCACGCCGATCCTGCGCTCGGGGTGGGCCTCGTCGAGGCCGGCGTCGGCGGCAGCGTCCTCCTGCTCTTTCCCTGCATGCCGAACACTCGGGCACTCTGCTCCGAGCGCCTGCGCACCCGCCTCTCCTTTGACTGGCACATTCAGGGGCCACCGTGGTGCCTCTAATCTCCGATATCGTCACATCATTGTGAGCAAGCCCCAGATTTGACGTCACTGCCCTTGCCCTTCTCCCTGTCTGCTCCGTTCTTTTCCTCGCCGTCGTCGTCCTCCTCCTCCTCCTCCTCCTCCTCCTCCTTGTCGTCGTCGTCCTCATCGTCATCCTCGCCCTCGTCCTCGTCGTTGTCTTTCAATCCCTCACCTGCGCCCTCCCCTCTCGCAGCATCGTGCTGCTCGAGAGCGCCCCCCCGCGGCCCCCTGCTGCACCCTCCGTGCCGCCATGCCGTGGGCGAGGCGGCGCGGACGGCCAGGCTGGCGCTGGAGCTCTCGAGGACGGACGACGACGACGACGACGACGACGACGACGACGACGACGACGACGACGACAACCACGAGTCAACCGTACAGCCGTCGCGGAGGTTTCGCTCCGCGAGACTTTGGGAATCCTCTTGGAGGCCTCTTTGAAGGTCTCCTGGAGCCAAACTGGCGCCTTCTCGGGACGATCTTGGGGCCTGCCCCAGACAATCGGAGGTCCAGAGGTTGGAAAGAGCGCGTTCTGTGGTCGCTTGGAGGGGGGGGGGGGTTCGAACCCTTCCCGCCCCCCCTCCCGCGACGGAGGGGCGGGTGGACATCAACATCAGCACCGATATCGGAGGCTCAAGACAGCCCCCCCTCAGAGGTTGACATCCACATCAATATCGGCGGTGTGCCTCCACCGGGGGAGGATGACCCCGATCTCGGTGAGGGTGGCACAGTCGGGGCCCTGAAGAAGGAACCCTTTTCGTTGGGGAGGGGCTCGGTGTTCCTTGTTTGTTTCAAAGTTTACCTCGGGTTTTCCTCAGGTTTTCAATGGGAAATCGAGGTTGAACTTATGGGGCAAAGGGGCCTCGTTCCTTATTTTTCGTTCCTTAGGTCAACGCCCCGACTGTAGTGCTTGCGCTTCCCAGGGCCGGGAGACCTGCTGGCGACAGCGAAAACTCGAGGAACGAGCGCGTTCCGTGGACGCTCGGAACGGGGAGGGGTTTTCGAACTGGGGGGCTCCCCCCCCCTGCACTGCCCTGCACTGCAGGGGGAGGAGGGGGAGGGCTCGAACTGGGGGGGCGTGGCCCCCCCCTCCATTGTGGGGGGAGGGGGGCTCGCACCGGGGGGGGGGGGGACCCTCTCTCGAGGAGGAGGGGCATTCGAACTGGGGGGGCCTCCCCCACCCGCAGTCGACGGCGGCGAGCGCCGGCGCCCGCGACAGCGCCGTCGGGCAGCGACGGCGACGAAGACGATGAAGATGACGACGACGATGAAGATGACGACGACGACGCCGACGCCGACGACAACGACGACGACGCGACGGTGATGACGCCGACGACGACGACGACGACGACGACGACGACGACGACGACGACGACGACGACGACGACGACGACGACGACGACGACGACGACGACGACGGTGACGGCGACGACGACGATCGATCCTTAGCAAGAAAGGCTGGATCGAGCCCTAGTAACATTCTATTCTAAACGCTTCGCGTAATCAACCCTATCGTAGCACCCCGCAATTGCGGATAAGAGTGAGGGGGCGGGCGCGGGCGACGCGGGCGTCGTCGAGCCGGCGGACCTCGTGGCCCCCACCTTCTTTGTCGATGGCGGGCTTCTTCTCCTCCTCCTCCTCCTCCTCCTCCTCGTCCTCGTCCTCGTCCTCGTCCTCATCGTCATCGTCATCCTCCTCCTCCACCTCGTCCTCCTCCTCCTCCCCTTCTTCCTCGTCCTCCCTCTCCCCCCCTCGTCCTTCCATCATCGTCCTCCCATTGTCGTCCTCCCCCTCATCGGCCTCCACCTCGTCCTCCCATTGTCGTCCATCATCATACTCCTCGGCGCAACCTGGGGGCGGGCAGAGTCTGTCCACCACCAGCAGTGAAAGCAGGGCCGAAGGCGCACCTTACAACCGCCTTCGGCCCCACTGGGCGGACACGGCTCCCTCGACCAGGCGAAGGCCCACGGGCGTAGAAAACCTAGACACCCGCCGTGGCCGCCAGGACAGGGAGCCTGACCAAGGACTGAACTCGATAGACTTTGCCACTGAGTCGGAATTCACCTTACGCAAGCCTCGTCAACGTCTTGCGAGCGTGGTCTGTGACCTCGGATGGGCACGGGCTCGCCAAACCAGAAAGCCTCGTCACTGCAAAGCACGCGCAACGCGTGCAGCCGACCACGAGCGGTCCACCTGAAAGCTGGAACTTAGCAAGGGCATGCACCTTACCCGAGCAGCTCGCCTGCGCGGCAAGAACTCGACTGACCAGATGGGTGGGCACGGGATCCTTGACGAGAACCAAGCGGGGCACTGGGGCCAAACCACGAGCATGCTTCTTGGGGTGCCCACAGTCCTCGAGCCCCTCTGAAAGACGCGCGATCCAGGAGCCCCAGACATGCAAGACTTTGCATCGGGCCTGAAGCTGTGCGACGGCAGCCTCTGAGACCCTGGCAAAAGAAGCAGCACTCTTGGCAGCCTCGTCTGCCTTGGCACTGCCGTATCGGTGACGCGCAGAGGTGCCTCGCCCTGCCTGCGCATCAACCTGGGTCGCATGACCCTTGATTTTGCTGATCTCAATCCCCCCGCCCCAGTCATCCACCAGCCTCCAGAACTCCTTCCAGAGATGAGCGTGCGCTGTAACACAAGCACGGGTAGCCTCTGGGCCACGCACATGGAAACCGTCAGCCACAAAGGCAGAATCCGTGTAAATACGCACAGGCGGAGTCGCGAAGCGCAGAACATTGATGACAGCAGCAAGCTCAGCAGCATTGATGCACTGCAGTGGGTCCAAGAGCGGTCCTGAACAAAACGAGACAACTTCCTGACGGTCCTGATGCAATGCAACGCACCCCCAGCCCGCACTGGCCAGACTGAGATACTGAGCCTCGAAAACAGAACCGTCGGTGTAAATACCTCCCGTGAACTCCGAGGGCCCTCCAAGCCCCCAACAAATCGGAGACCCAGGGGGACGGCGGCTCAGAGAAGGGAATGGCACAAGACAACGCTCGGCGAAAAGCGACGCCAGCACTGAAGTAGTAGCCGCAGCCTCTGCTGCCGCTAAAAAGCTGGGCTTGTCCTCGAGGCTGTCTAAGCGAGAACAAGAGCAGTGCCTATGCAGCAGGGTCCCCTCCTGCGTGGGACAGAGCAGACATGAGGGAGTCGTGCCATAACCCGCGGCCCACTGCCTCTTTTGTGGCCACTGCCCACCGATGACCGTGCTGCGGAGGTGGCCCTGCTGCTGGGCCGACAACTTACTCTTGCTGCCAAGGAGGGCCTTCAGGGGTCCCAAGAGCAGCCCGTTGGCGAAGTCCTCAACCTCGAGATGTTCCGCGACCTTACGATACTGCCACGCCTCCACAGCACGAAACACGAGCTCCTGGACAGTGACGGGGCAGTAGCACATCGGGTTGACGTCGGCCCCATCAGGCCAGATCCAAGACGAGGACGAAGTAGCAACGATACCCACACGCCTGAGCGAGGCCCACAGGGCGTAAACGGGGCAACGGGGCCCCTAATGGAGGACCAAGGGTGCTCCAGCCCAGAAAGGTGCCTGTGGGCCTCACGGAGCCCGAAATCCAAAGCCTCATGGGGCAACCAACGATGCCAGAGCGCATGGAGGTAGAACTTCACGGGCAACCAAGTGGCTCTAAAGGTGGGGTCCAATCGGGGCACTGGGGAGAGAAGAAGGCTCAAAGTCCGAGACTTGCCATCCTGACGGTGGTCCTGCAGCTTACCAGCCGCACCTCGAAGAACCTCCAACTCCTGCCCATTGGTACCCATGGCGGACGCTCCGAAAAAGGACCGAAGACTCCAGAGCAGCTCGAGCCATACGCCCAAGCACGCGGCGACGAGGCTTGGTGCCCTTGAGAAAACCCATTCGGACCAACCTAGGCCTCATGCAAGCGACACGCCCACGGACCGTGCCTCGACTAGCCACCTTGCCCGAGCCGTAGTCCACGCCGAGATTACGCTCAGACCTGACGGGCAGGGGTTGGAGGCTCTTCAACTTGGCTGCAATGGAAGCGCGAACCGTAGGGAAATTGCTCAAGATGCGAGACTTGTCGAGAGCGAACTTTAAGTCGACCTGGCGCAGCTGCTGCAACAGGTGCTGGCCTGCGGCGGTGATGTCGCCGACCACGCGGGACTCGGTGCCCCAGCGCATGAGGCCAACATCGTCAACGTTGACGGACAGCTGCGCAGCAGGGCAGGCGGCCTGCACGGCGTCCAAAGGGCCTAAGAGAATCAACTGCAGCATACAAGTGGCAAAAGTACATCCAGGCACAATCGTTTGTTCAACGCAAAGCAGAGACCCAACAGCACCCCCAACAACGAGAATGCGCGGAGCGCGATATATTTGGACCAAGAGATACAATTGCCACAAAGGAAAGCTAGTGGCCTCCGCAGCGGCCAGCAAATGATGATGCTGAACCAACTCGAACGCCTTCTTTAAATCGAGCAACAGAGTGGCACACGCACGATCCTTGTAGGTAGATTGCTCAGACCAGGCCGCCTGGATCCAAACGCATTTTTCAGACGCCTTACCATGGGTGCTCCAAAAGAAAGCCCTGAAGTTGGCGGCCTGCCTCCCCCTCCTCCCCCTCCTCCCCCTCATGCTCCTCCTCTTCTTTCTCCACATTCTCCTTACATCCTCTCTTCTTCCGCGTCCGCCTCGTCCCCTGTTTACTCCTCCTGCCTCCCCCTCCTTTCCCAAGATAGCGGCAACGCAATCCTTGTTTCCACTTTATGCTCCCCGACTTCTCTGATCAAGGCAACTCGCCAGGGCAAAGTTGCTGGACGGGCTGGTGTGAATGTGCCCGTCTTGAAGAGGTCGTTGCCGTCTCAGACGGCATGCAAAAATCCGCCGCCGCGCTTGTGCGGCATTGGTTTGTTCAGTGAACGTGATTTGGGTCGCGGGTGGGTCGCGGGCTCTCCATCTCCACCTGGAAGGAATGCACAAGCCGCCCGTCGCAGGCGCCGAAACAATTGGTCTGTACACTGAACGTGGTTTGGGTCGCGGGTGGGCCGCGGGTTCTCCACCGGGAACGAACGCAAAAGATGCCCGCCGCAGGCGCCGAAAAGTTTGGTTTGTACCCTGAACGTGGTCGCGGGTGGGCCGCGGGCTCTCCACCTGAAACGAATGCATAAGATGCCCGCCGCAGGCGCCGAAAATGGTGGTTTGTACCCTGAACGTGGTTTGGGTCGCGGGTTGGTCGCGAGTTGGTCGCGGGGTGGGCCGCGGGTTTTCCACCTGGAAGCAATGAAAAAAATCCCGCCGCAGGCGCCGAAAATGGTGGTTTGTACCTTGAACGTGGTTTGTGTCGAAGGTGGGTCGCTGGTGGGCCGCGGGGTGGGTCGCGGGTGGGTCGCGGGTGGGTCGCGGGTGGATCGCGCGTGGGGCGCGGGGTGGGCCGCGGGCGGGCTGCGGGGTGGGTCGCGGGTGGGCCGCGGGGTGGGTCGCGGGTGGGTCGCGGGTGGGTCGCGGGTGGGTCGCGGGGTGGGTCGCGGTGTGGGTCGCGGGGCGGGTCGCGGGGTGGGTCGCGGGTGGGTCGCGGGTGGGTCGCGGGTGGGTCGCGGGGTGGGTCGCGGGGTGGGTCGCGGGTGGGTCGCGGGGCGGGTTGCGGGTGGGACGACGACAACAAACAACAACAACAAACAACAACAACAACAGCAACAACAAGAAGAATCCGCACCGCGGAATCCCACTTCAGCCACGCACCCAGGGACAGTGAATCACCGTTCGGCTCCCTCACTCTGACCAGCCCATCTGGAAACGATGCCCAGACGAGTTGCCCTCGTTACCCCAAGAGGGGAAGGATGGAGGAGGAATCGGAGGAGGAGCAGAAAGAGGAGGAGGAGGAGTCGGGAGAGGGGGAGGGGGAGGAGGGAGGAGGAAGGAAGAGGAACGGGTTGATGATGACGACGACGACGATGATGCTGATGATGATAATGATGATGATGATGATGATGATGATGATGCTGATGATGATGATGATGATGATGATGATGATGCTGTGATGATCGTGATGATCGTGATGATCGTGATGATGATGATGATGATGATGATGATGATGATGATGATGATGATGATGATGATGATGATGATGATGATGATGATGATGATGATGATGATGATGATGCTGATGATGATGATGATGATGATGATGATGATGATAATGATGATGATGCTGATGATGATGCTGATGATGATGATGATGATGATGCTGCTGATGATGATGATGATGATCGTGATGATCGTGATGATCGTGATGATCGTGATGATGATGATGATGACGATGATGATGATGATGATGATGATAATGGTGGTAATGATGATGATGATGATGATGATGATGATGATGATGATGATGATGATGATGATGATGATGGTGATGATGATAATGATGATGATGATGCTGTGCCTGATGCTGCTGCTGCTTCTGGTGATGATGACACTGATGATGATGCTGATGCTGGTGATGCAGATGCTCGTGCTGATGACGATGATGATGCTGATGACGACGATGTCGATGCCGCTGACGAAGATGAGGATGATGATGTCGATGATGATGGTGATGATGCTGATTATTATGACGATCATGAAGATGATTCCGATGATGACTATGATCATCATGGATTATGGCGGTGAGGGGAATGATGATGTTGAGGATACTGCTTCTGATGATGCTGGCCATGATGATGATGCTGATAATGCTGATGAAATTCTATTCTTGGTGTATGTATGAGGATAAACGATGTGAGACAGATGATGATCAACATGTTTATGACTATGTTGTTGGTGGTGATTATGATGATGCTGCTGATGATGATGATGATGATGATGATGATGATGATGATGATGCTGACGATGATTCTGATGATGATGCTGATCATGCTGATGATGAGGATGATGATGATTATTCTGATGGTGATGATGTGTAGGAGGTGTTCGAATATAACCCGACGGCTGGGTGAGCAGTGCCACTAGGAGGAATGTAATTCAGCTTGTCCAAAACGCTCCAGACTGTTTTACATGCGCGTCGAGCATTATTGGTGTTCGGCTCAAGAACAATTGCCCTGCTCGTAAATCGGCTCCTGCCAGATCTTCATGGTATCGGAGCCCATGGTTCGCCCCACGGGTTCCAGAGCAGAGATGTCCGCGCTGGCGGCTGCAGCTGCCCCAGCGAACCCTGGCACCAATGATCTGGGTCATGACGTGTCGTTACCTGAAGCATGGGGAGCTTGGTACAATCTAGGCACGAACCAGCTCGCGGAATTATGTAACGCAGGTTGCGAGAACGGGGACTTTAGATACGTCAGCGCCTCGCACAAGGCCAACCACGAAGGGATGAAATTGTTCTTTGAGCGCAGTGCCACAGAAGGCACCAGGACGGTTTGCAACGATGAAGCATTCTTCATGTCGCAGATGAACTACAACATGTATGCTCTCCTGCTTTCAGCTCGCAACCGCAACCTGTCATCAACCACAATACGTAGTGCGAAGAGCAGCTCAGCAACTTGGAAGAATAAGTGAGGACATAACTCCAACATCAGGCGAACATCTCGTATCATGCTACCAAGATTTCGGAGGCAATGCAGTCAACAGGAAACGCCAGGGCAGGCGGAGGTGGCGATTACAAGGCTGTCCATCAATTTCAGGCGATTTCAAGTGACAAGACCAAGTTCAGATAATGGAGCGAAAAGTTGTTGTATGCACTTGCCCCAGTGAAGTACGGATATCGGAAAACCTCACGAGTGTGAGCAACAACCCGAAACCATGGATGAGGCATTACCCGATGACGAAGAGGAGGATTTGATAAAAATCGTGACCGGGAGGTGTAACGCTGAGCGGGTACGCCACAGCGTCGGAAACCAAAAGAAGGGAATCTGACGAACAGGGGAACATATATTTTGGACGAAGACGACTATGCCTAGGTGGGCGAGGACCTGTGGTAATTGTTAAACGACAAATGAGTTGGAACGGAGCCACGGGAAAAGCTTAAGGGACTGCATGAAGGAAATGGTTGGTGGCTGGTCAAAACGATTACAATTGGTACTGTGCGACGTCGCAGCCCGCTGCCCCAAGAACGCCAACGAGGTCACCCGAGGTCGAGGGTGGGCAGGAAGTCCAGGATAGCTCACGCAGATGTTAGGTCCACCCACCCCTACCTGGGCCAGGATGCTGCAGTGTTGAAATGGCCGAGGCCACCGACAAAGGTGGAGTTACCGGC
This sequence comes from Prorocentrum cordatum, assembly GCA_963575745.1. NCBI lineage: Eukaryota > Dinophyceae > Prorocentrales > Prorocentraceae > Prorocentrum > Prorocentrum cordatum. The sequence continues at coordinate 7,908 of CAUYUJ010008049.1, read as the reverse complement.
GACCTCAGAGCGCTGGGGCCACATGAATGGGGGACAGGAGTGGAGCGCGCAGAGCCAGGCAACGCAGAGGAGAGGAGGAACAGGGGGACAATATTAGGAATCAAGGGGAAGTACGTATCACATGGATGCAGCGTTAACTGTGAGCATGGCACCAACTGGGGCAACCAAGTTACGGGCTGTATCGAGCAGGAGAAGACTTGGATGTAACGATATGCAGAACTGCAGCTAGTAGAACTGGAAGAGCTCAGCAAGGAACTTAACGGCATGGAGAATATGTGTTGCCGTGGATTCAGGCTCCCGCAATACTGTTGGGCCCGCCAACATGGAGGCCCATGCCCCCGTCAAGCCCATGGGGGCATCCAAGATCGGTAAACGCCACGTCGCAGCCACTGGGCCACTCATCGGGAACCATTGTCAACCGGTCATAAGAGGACACAGCGGATACGGGTCCGTGATAAGCATGCCTGTCCAAGTAGCGGATGCCCAGAAGGACTCGGGGCTCCCCGAGGCGGTCGAGGCGGGGGGTCGCATAGTATTTGATGGAGACGACGACGGGCGATCCCGCGGTTACCTCGAGCACGGGGGCATTTGGACAAAAGACGACGATGTCAGAGAAAAGCAGTAACTTCCAGTTCACCATCCGGGCCCCGAGGCGAGCTGAGAGTTGAGAGGGGGCAAGGGGGGTGGGAGTTCAGTGAGAAGAGATGACGGTTTTCCCAGGCAGGGAACTCCCCTGGTGGACCTGTTCCACCGAGTCCAGCTAAGCCCGTGGGCCCCGGGCAGAATCCCGTTCCCGTGAATTTGGAGGGCGACCGGGAGGGCGAGGATGGGGGCAGTTAGTGAAGTGGCGTGTGGAAAATGTGTTTGTTGAAACGGTGCTCGAGGTGCCCGGGGGGATTGCGCGTGGCCTCGTACCGAGCGTAGTAGAAGTGTAGTTGCGCCGTGCAACCGCTTGCCCCGCCGAAGATGGCGCCCCCGCTGCGTCGGGGGAAAAGCTAGTGGGAGATCATGCAGACCAAAAACAGGAGACGACAGCGAGGAAGTGGTCGGAACGGAGGCCCAATCATTGTCGTGCGCCCCCCGGATGCCGAGTGAATTTGGAGTCGAGTTCCAGTTTGAAAGGGCGTCGATCCGTCTTCGCCCAGGGCATTTGGACGATGTCATTTTATTCGCTTGCCGCGAAAGAGATCCTCGAGTGGTCGGGTGTCATCCATTGCGGCGCTCGCGGCCGCGGTCGCAGCCTCGCGCGGCCCTAGCGCGGGAGTTCACGTTAGTTCGGTGGGAAGTCCCCGAGCAAATTGTGACGTTGAAAGGGCTATCAGAACCGCGCGACGCCAGCTTGCAACGTTGAAGAGTGCTCTGGACGGCGAACGTGAAATTGACTTCGGAGAAGACCGCGCTCTCCAGCCTTGCCCAGTGGCTTGTGCGTCTTCTCTCATCGGCAAGTTTACGGTGGATGCCGATGGCAAGGCGGCGCGCGACAGTTGCCGAGGGCGGACATTCCGCAGACCGTTGCCCGAGTCTGGAGAACGTATCATGCACCTGGGAACTAGCTAGAGAAGGAGCCAACGACTTCAGAGCAAAGTGGGGAGGGCGGTGTTCTTTGGTGGAGAGCACGAAGCAAGACAATAATTAGTGGTCGGCGCTCTATGAGGCGCGAAGAAGTTCCAGGAGTTTTGGCGCAGAGGGGGCGACGGAGAAACATTGTATTATACGGGGGTGAGAACGTGGCGGGGTTGCCCTGGCAACCTGGCTCCAGCGCGCATGGAGTGGATGTTAGGTCCAGAGTAACGCGCCCGACGGCAGTGCCCACTCGCGGCGCGGCGGTTGACGCCGGGCTGCTAGGCTCGAGGGATTGCCGCGGAGAGGTCGGAGGGCGCGGGGTCCGCGCCGGAGCCGAGAACGCGGTGTCGAGTGGATCAGACTACGCGCGACCCAAAACGTCCAATATTTGTCAGCAGCAGCTCCGGTGAGGGAATGCCTGGCAGTTACTGGCGTGACAAGGATGGGGGGATTCAGTGATGGACAACTGGGCATTGCAGGACGGGTTGCCCATTCGACCGCGCCGTGAACCCAGAACAAACATTTGCGAACCCGCATGCATAGGAGTGAGAGACCCCCGAGCGATCGGAACAATGAAAGACGAACGCGTGCAATCTATGGGGGAAGTGGCGAAATGTATGATGTGGCCGACGGTTCGAAAGACGAATGTGGCAGGGGTATGCGAGGGCCATGGGCGTGATGCGTTGAGTTCCGCGTCATCTCTGGGGGCGGTGGCGACGAGCGCCCAGCCGAGGTTACTCCGCCGAAGTCAGTGGCGGTGTAAAGAAAGGCAGGGGGGCCCAAAGACGACGAGAGGGCCATATCAGTAAGAGAGGATGATGTGGGCGCGGAGGTGCAACGAGAGGGTTCTGATGTCGGAGGAGGTGAGGGGTCTGGCGACGCGAGCGTTGAAACACGTGGACTCGAGCAGGTGGGCGAAGAGCAGGATGCTGTGAACGCCGATGAGGTGAGCGCCGGGCTAAGCATATTTTGCATGGTGCCGATGTAATGGAATGGTTTCTCAGTGCCGAATTGGATGTCATCGAAAAAGTCAATGAAATCTGGTGGGGAATGAGGTTCTACGGCGAAGGCCAGCAACGTGTGCGGTCGTGTGTTTCTGAGGCTTACCCTTCCGTCCGAGTCGCTGGCGCTGCGGAGACATGGGCTCGACTGCGCGTGGTGGATATGGGGGCCCATGAAATTTCAAGCGTGAGATTATGCGAGCATTGCTGGGACAAGCGTCGAGAACAAATCGGTCTTACCGTGAATGGCCAGTCCGATGTGTGCCGCCTTCAGCAGGTTAAATGCGTTCAACTCGCTGAGATCTGGGCCAGAAAAGCTTGCGTGTGTGACTCTGGGATTCAGCGCCTCAAGTTAGCGCTGGAACCATGTGAGATTCAGAGAGACAGTGGGCTATATTCTCTCTTTGAACTCTATGTGCGCCAGGCACCCCTGGGGCCTGAGCGTGCCAGGCATGCCTCGCGCGCCAGATGCGCGCCATTTGTGCCGCATGGTCCAGCCGCGCCAGGTGCGCCACGTCCGGGTCACGCGCGCAGCGTGCCAGGTGCGCCCGCGCACGTGACAGCGCGCATCGGGCAACATGTCGGCCCCCAACATCTTTCTCGAAAGCCGCTGCGCAATCACGGCGGGGACACCATGATTGTGTTTGGTGGGCCTGTGCACAGCAGGCAATATGCCAGCGCCCTCGCGGTCCTTGACAAACACCAGTGGACAATGATCGCGGGGTGGCCGCGCATGATCCAGATTTCGCCGCGAAGTGCATGTTGTATTGTTTTTTGGAGATCGGGGGGTGGACTTGCGCAACGCATGCAACATGAGGGCATCCCCCCGTCTCCGCTCGAAAACAATACAGAGCGGTCGCGGGGCCCACGAGCATGACCCCAGATTTTGCCCCAACATGTATCTCGTCTTGTTCTTTACATGGATGGGTGGGGTGTTAGCAATGGTCCTGGTTGGCTGTCGGTCGCCTGGCGGAGGGGTTGTTTGTTGATATTGAGCAGTGGTCACCCCCCCCCTGGGGGGAGAAGGGGGGGTTGGAAGAGGAGACTCGCTGAACAACTCAGGCCCTAAAGGGCTGGTGGGATTAGATCTGGATCGAGCCCTCGGAGGATCAGAATGAACCACAGACCTCTTGCTCGCCCTCTCGCTCGAGCAAGCCAGCGAGCGAATGGACCGCCCCCCTCCTTCCCTCGCTCGCTCGTCCGACTGCTCGAGCGAGCGAGCGAGCACGCCATCACCATGCGTTCCGTGTCCCCGCCCGGCCCGACCCGACCCGCCCAACTCGCTCGCTCGCCTGCCCGATCGAGCCAAGAGAGCGAGCGAGCAAGCGAACACCGTGCCTCTGCTGCCCCGCCCGTTCGAGGCGGCCCTCGCCTGCTTCGGCGAGCGATCGAGCGAGAGGGCCCCCTCCTCCTCCTCCTCCTCCTCCTCCTCCTCCTCCTCTTCCTCCTCCTCCTCCTCCCCCTCCTCCCTCCTTCCCTCTCTCTGTCGTCTGCTCGCCTGCCCGGCCGAGCGAGCGAGCGAGCAGGCGAGCGCCGCGCACCCGACGTCCCCGCCCGACCCGCCCGTCGCTCGCCCGCATGCCTGCTCCAGTCTTGAGTCGGGCCTGTCCCTCCACAGGGGGAATGTTCAAATACAGTCAACGAATGGTGTGGGGACGATTTTTGTTAAAAAATATTTATTTTGATAATTTCTGGGTATTCATTCGACTATTTTTCATTTTCCGTTCAAGTTCCGCCTGTACAGGGACACGCCCAGCCTAACTCCAGTCATCGAGCGAGCGAGCAAGCGACCACCATGCATCAAAGACCCGCCCGCCGGACCCGACCCGCCCGACTCTCTCGCTCGCCTGTTATAGTCGGATTCTATAGCATCTGGATCGAGCCTTAAGTCGGATTCGAGTCGAGTTGGACCTGGCGGTTGTAGGATTCTATTAGAGTTGGATGGAGCCCGACCAGGATGCTCTATCTCAGTTGTATCCAACCGTAGTCGGACTCTTTCAGTGCTGGATCGACACTTAGCAATTCGAGCCGGGTCTTGTTATAGTGTGGTTCTATTACAGTAGGGTCGAGCTCGACAAAATGTTAGTACAGCCAGAGCAGCTGTAGTAGGATTCTATGAGTCTGGATCGAGCACAAGCAGGATTGAGTCAGAGCTGGATCCAGCTATCATAGGGTAAGACTAGCGCTGGATCCATACATGATCGGGTTTTATTCGAGTAGCATCGAGCCTTGGTAGGATTCTATCAGGGGGAGGGGCGGGGGATCCTCCACCCCCTGTTCGAACCCCCCCCCTCTGCACAAAGGGGGGGCTACGGTGGCGGTTCGACCCACCCCCTTGAGACTCACGGGGGGAGGGCCCCTTCCAGTTCGAACCCCCCCCCCGTTCGAACACCCCCCCTCTTGGAGAGAGATCCCTCCCCAGGTTAGGGACGCCGACGTCCGCCCCCCCCCCCCCTCCTATTCAGGGCATGCTAAGGGGGGTTGGGGGCCGGTTCCATGTGTTGACATGTTGTTTCAGGGCAAGGAGTGCACGAAACGCGCTCTCTCAAGTCTAGGATCACCTTCCCCCGGTGGAGGCACCTCCCTGTGCTGGTCTTGGTGTCATGACCTCCAGGCGCCGCCGCCAAAAAATACAACGGCGGGAGTTGTGTTCTCGTTCCGGCCTCCGGGGTGCCGCTTTTCGGCCCCCTGGGGCGTCGAAGACGCCCCGACTCGCGGCAAGAAGCCGCTCTCAGCGCCGGGGCCAACAGCTTTGGGGCCCGCGTCGCGAAGCAAGGCGCGGCGTCGGGTGGTCACTGCCCAGACGTCTGGCGTCTCGGTTTATCCGAGACGCGAGCCCCCGACCTGTCGACCACTCTCCCAGGACCAGCTTTTTATCCTGAGTCGTTTTTTCAACGGCCCCGAGGCCCAGTACAATGCTGTTTTTATCACATGCTCCGCGTGCGGATCATGCATGAAAAATGGAGGGATTTAGTATTAAAACAACGATGAGTTCATTCGTGAATTTATTCATAAATTAACCATTATTTTAAATCACATATATATATATATATATGTGTGTATATATATAGATATAAAAATCCGATGTGTTAAAAATTGCCCTGTAAGGGCCACGAGAGGTCGAAGGCGATGAAAGACCGCGGTCCCGATTTCGTCGAGACGCCAGAGGTCCAGGTGGGCTCTCCGGGGCCGCCGCCCCCGATCTCAGCGGGACAGCGCGCCCCGGACCCGCTCCTGCAGCTCCGCCCAGGGCCTCGCCGGGACTCCTCCCAGCAGCCCTGGCCTCGAGGGTTATGATGTTCCAGCCTACTTTATCCTTGATCACCAGAAGGAATCTCGAGCGCCCGAAAAGTACCCCCGAACTCAAAGTTTTTTCACGTGTCGGGCCCCGGGAGACACTCGTCCGACGCTGTCTCGACACTATTTCGACCCTCTTCCGACACTTTTCCGGGTGCTCGAAATGATTTCTGGGATGTGGTCCTTGAGTCAAGGGAGGAAGAACCACCCGGACCGGACAATTGGCGTTTACTAAACGGCCCTGGGCGTTTACTAAACAGCCTTGCCCTGTTTGATTCCTTCTATGGGCGCGTTTACTAAACCCCCTCGCTGGTCGGGGTGGTTATTATGGGGGTGGATGGTTTGCCCCCTATTAAGCAGAATGGGGGCAACAACTCGAGGGGCGGATGCTGGCCCCCGCCAGGCCTCGGGGGGGGCTCACCCCGCCCAAGATCTGGGCCTGGAGAGTGGGCTCCTGGCGGGGTGCTTCGGCAGCAAGCCATGGGATCCTTGCGCGTTCTCGTGTCGGGGGAGCGTAAGACCCGGGTTTGCCGGGACTCGGGTTCGCCATCGTTTTTTGACGACTGCGCCTCGGATTTTGACGAGGAGGAGTTTCGTGGGATGTCTGCAGCGGGAGGCCTCGTCAAAATGCAGGCTCGGCCTCGTCATTTTTTTGACGACCTCGTCGGGGATTTCCGAGTCCCCCGTACCCGGGTCTTACGTCTCCCCGATCGTGGTTCCTTCCTCAGAAGGGCGTTGGCGTGCGCTAGCGTCTGGTTATCGATGGGAGAGCGCTGGTTTAGCGTCGACTGGCGTCGATTAGCAACGATCTAGCGCTGATTCAGCGTCGATGAGCGTCGACTTGCGTCGACTCACAAGAGCCAGCATGATGGCATGGTAGGCTCCCATGAGTTGCCGCAGAGGGCTCGTGGAGGACTGGTGGTGGGGAACCCAGAGATTCGATGCCTTCATCTTTTCATTACGGGGTCCCTGGAATTCCCGACCCTTTCGCCAGGGCCGGTGTTGCATCCTGAGTCGTTGTCCATGGCCCCTGGGACCAGCAAGGGCTCCCGGAGGGTAAAAACGATGACACCTTTCCTTATGTATACCGCTTTTCAAAACGCTCGAGGGCTGGGGCCTTGTCGTGTTCGGGCACGGCCTCCAGGCCCCAGGTGCGAGATGATTTTCTCAGTCCGGGTGGTTTTCTTCGACTTCGTCCCCCAGGGCCTGTTATGGGGCCTCGGGGCCATCAACAGTGGATCTTGTGCGAAGAAACACCCCACGCGAAGCGGTCGGGAGCTGTGCGGCCGCGGATTCAAGAAGTCATGTCGGCAAATGTCCGGGCCGTCGGCAATGAGCAGGTCCCTCGCCGCCTGGGGAGGTTACCTGGCGAGCTCGTGGGCGGCACTCTGGGGAGGCTGCAGAGGGGGGGTCCTAGCTCACGGAGGCCTCTGGGGTGGGCTCCTGGATGGCAAGGCGTTTTTTTGAGTCTGATGACTCTGCCCTTGCCCTCCAGGGCCGATGCCCGGAAACGGTGGCATCGCTCTCGGATCCCCATCGTTATAATCTTTGGATCACCGCGGGGGTTGCTAAGGGGGTCTGGAAGTGGGTGCCAATTGTGGGGTGTACCTGGCCTGACCCAGCTGATCAGCGGGTTACAGGTGCCCTGAGCGGTGTAATTCGGGTGCTTCGGCAACTCCGCTAAGTGGGTTGCAAGTGCCCTGAGTGCTTACGGGGGTACTCCAGATTTTGTAATCACAGGGAGGGGGTCTGGACCCTCCAAGACAAGCCATTTCACACCCCCCCCGTGGGAGAACCCTCCAACACATCGTCCCCAGACCCCCCAGGCCCTCCAAGATAGCCTGGAGGAGACCCCCCCCCCGAAATGAGACCCCCCTCCCTTTATTACGAAATCTGGAGTACAGATCCAGGCTGAGTGGGTGGACTCCACTTGGCGGAGCTGCTGATATCCTTGACACTTGCCGATCCGACTTTTCAATCCGCGGCCACAGAGGTCCCGACCGCTTCCCTCCCTCCTCCCTCCTCCCTCCTCCCTCCTCCCTCCTCC
>CAUYUJ010008048.1:7500-42659 GCA_963575745.1 Prorocentrum cordatum | reverse complement strand
CCCCCCCCCCCCCCCCTCCAGATCCGGAAAACCGGGGGGGGTCACTACCGGTTCGAACCCCCCCCTCCCTCGAAAACCAAGTGGGGGTGCGGACAGTGGTGGGGACGGTGTTGGTGGGGACAGTGGTGAGGGGATAGCGGGACAGTGGTGGGGACAGTGGGACAGTGGGACAGTGGTGGGGACGGTAGTGGTGGGGACAATGGTGGGGACAATGGTGGGAACAGGGGGGGACAGTGGACAGTGGTGGTGACGGTGGTGGTGGGGACAGTGGTGTGGGGACAATGGAAATGAGGTGGAAACAGTGGGACAGTGGAGGGTACAATGGTGGTGGGGACAGTGGTGAAGGCGGTGGCGAGGACGGCGGTGGGACAATGGACAGAGGTACAGTGGGGACAGTGGTGGGGACAGTGGGGACAGTGGTGGGAACAGTGGGACAGCTCAGTGGGACAGCGGAGGAGTCAGTGGGACAGTGGGGACAGTGGGGATAGTCGGGCAGTGGTTGGGGCCGTGGAGACAGTGGGAGAGTGGAACCGTGGTGGGAACAGTTCTGGGGACAGCGGGGACAGTGCGACAGTGGTGGGGCCACTGGTGGGGACAGTAGGGGCGGTGGTGGAACCAGTGGGGACAGCGGTGGTGAGGACAGTGGTGCTGGGAACACCAGTGGGGGATGTGATGCGGACGGTGGTGGGGACCGGGAGTCGTTTGCTGGCGGCGAGTAAGGGGGGGGGGGGTGGGGGGGGGTTCGAACCGGAAGTGACACCCCCCCCCCCGGTTTTTCGGATCCGGAGGTGGGGGGGGGGGGGGGGGGGGTGGGGTTCGACGGGTAGTGACCCCCCCCGGTTTTCGAGCGGGAGGGGGGGGCGGGGGGGGTTTGGGGAGGGGGGGGGTTTTGCCGGGGGAGAGGGGGGGGGGAGGGGTTCCAGCAGGGGGGGGGGGATTTTCGAAGGGGGGGGGGGGGCGACCCCCGGGTTCCGGAGGAAAAGGTTGGCAATTTTCCACAGTAAAGCGGCGGTGGATCACGCTCTCTCCGTGATTTTCATGATGGCCCTGTCAGGCCAACACGAGTCGCCCGAACCTGAATTTTGCGTCTCCCCAGCGAGGGCTTCCTGGTGGCCTGCTTCGCCATCGCCTCCCTCCAGTCGAGGAGCAAAACACTGCGCACGATGCGTTGTCTTATCCATTAATTTGCCGATCGGCGGGGGCCTCGCACCCCTCTCCCCCCAATGGAGCAGATCTTGGCTGTTTTTGGCGCCTGTTTCAAGCAGGTGGAGTCTCCCCCAGAGGACGCACTTCTGCAAACAGTCGCATTGAGCAGAGGTCCAAAGCCAGACTCCCCCCCCCCTCCCTCTCCTTCCGCCCAATGTCGCAACGCCGAGCCAGAAAACGTTCACATACACTCGTTCAGGGCTGAACGACTTTTGCCCTCCTTTGAATCGCGCTGGTGTGGCCACGATTTGCTCAAAACGTCCCGAGAGATCTTTGGATCTACGTGGGCGTGTTGGAATTGACCCGAAATTGCATTGGTTCACTTGGATTTCTTTGCATGTACCTTGATTCATCTGGCTTGATCCCCACAAGTCGAGTCGCGAACAGGCGTCAAGCCCCTGAGGGTAAACATACCAAGAACTTGTTGACGCTTCGCGTGTCTTCACCAGGTTTTAGGTCGCGGGCCCGTCGGCGTTAGGCAATTCGGCTCTTGCGCGGCCCGCTCGGACCTCACTCGCCGCTGGCGCCCTCGCCTGCGGTTGCGTCAAAGAGTATCTTCACCAGCCCATCCAAAAACGATGCCCAGGGGAGTTGAGGTAGTAAGGGAAATGGGGGAGCATTCGGAAGAACACAGGGCGAGGGAAGCCATCCGAGGTGTGGGAGGGAGAAGAGGGAGGAGGGAGGAGAAGGAGTAGGCGGATGATGATGATGATGATGATGATGATGATGATGATGATGATGATGATGATGATGATGATGATGATGGTGATGATGATGATGATGATGATGATGATGATGATGATGCTGATGATGAGGGGGAGGAGGAGGAGGAGGAGGAGGAGGAGGAGAAGGAGGAGGAGGCTCTAGGAACGTCTGGGGGGCATCTTGGGTGCCTCGGGGATCGTCTTGAAGCATCTTGGGGGCCCCTTTGGAGCCTCTTGGAGGCGTCGTGGACGCCTCTTGGGGCCATCTGGGCGTCTCTTGGGGCCCTCTTGGGGCGCTCTTGGGTGCCTTGGGAGCGCTCTTCGGGCCATCTTGGAGGAGATCGATCAAAGAGAAGGGGGTCCCCAATTAGCGCCGCCAGCCTAGAGTGCCTAGAGTCGCCTCTTGGGCCCCTCTTGGGACGCTCTGGGAGCGCTCTGGGACGCTCTTGGGGCCGTCTTGGGGCTCTCGTGGGCCCCTCTTGGGGCCCACTTGGGCCCCTCTTGGGCCCAAGCGAAAAGGCGAGAAAGCAGACATCATTGATTGTCCTACGGCTTTTCAGAGATGTTGGCATCTTGGCGGCCTCCTGGGTGCGCAACGTGGCCAGTCGAAGCCGTCTTGGAGCGGTCTTGGGGCCTCTTGGAGCATCTCGGGAGCCATCTTGAAGCATCTTGGGATAGCTTGAGCCATCTTGGAGCTCATCTTGGGCTCTCCGAGGCGCTCTTGGAGCCATATTGGGCCATCTTGGACGCTCCAACCCCTCTGGGGACCCCCCGTCCAGGTCCAGGGGGGGGTAGGGGGAGGGGTCAAGCTACCCACCCGCCCGCAAGCCGTCTAGCTCACTCTCACCCGCCCTCCCAACACATGAGTAACCCCCGAGCCTGAGCATGTTCAGCGATCGTCTTTGGATGGACAGCTACTGGGAACCAAAGCCGACCCCAGGTGCGCGACGCCTTGGGCGACGTGCGCCACGCGTGCCAGGGGCGCCACGCGCGCCAGGTACCCCTGGGGCCCGAGCATGCCAGGCACGCCTGGTGCGCCAGGTGTGCCGCAGACTCCAGCCGCGCCAGGCGCCAGGTGCGCCATCTCCGGGGCACGTGCAGAATCCATGCCGGCCCCCGCAATCCTTGTCGAAAACCAATGCCCATCATTGTGTCTGGTGGGCCTGCGCACAGCAGGCCACGCGCCACCACCCCCGCCGTCCCTGTCAAAAAATAGTTTGACAGTGTTCGCGGAATGGCCGCGCATGATCCAGACTTAGCCGCGAGGTGCACGTTGTATCGTTTTTTCTTGTCAGGTGTGTAGCCCTGCGCACGGCAGGGAATAATCTGCTGGCCCCCCCGCCGTCCCTGTCAAAAAAAAGAAAGAGTGTTCGCGGGCCTCACGAATATGACTCCAGACGTTGCCCCAAAGTGCAATTCGTATTTTTTGACAGGGATGGTGGGGGGGGCCGCATCGGGTTGGCCGCACATGCTCCAAATGTGGAGGTAGAGTGCGATTTGTATTGTTTCTTGACAGGGATGGTGGGGGGCGAGCCCTCATGGTGTCGGCATGGTTCCTGGTTGGACGCTGGCCGGGTGGGAGAGGGGGTGTATATCGATAATGGAGCAGTGGTAACCCCTCCCCGAAGGGGAAGAGGGGCAGATGGGAGACAAAACGCCCTAGACCACCTACGCCCGAAAGGACTGGTGGAACTTCTACTTGGATCGGCACGGGGTCTGCTAAGGGTATAGAGGAGGTTTGATCAGATAGATGCCAAAGTGGGCTATATCTGACCTAGCCCAGCTCATAAGTGGGTTACAAGTGCCTCGGGTACTTAGCTTGGGAAGGGGTAAGCGATCCGGGCTTAGCGGGCTTCGCCGACGCAGCGGGGTAATCTAGCCCCCCCAAAGGTCGTCGGCCGCACGTGTAACCAACATATAAACTGGGCCAAATATAAGCCGCCTCGGCATCCACTGATAACCCCCCTATCCCCTTATTCACCCCCGCGCCGCCCCGAGTACCAGTACAATTCTAGGCCTCCCAGATGGGATCAGAGTGCGTACGCAGATGGGGCTTGTCTGGGCGAAAGCTGGATGCACATCTGGGCACATGCCCTGCCGGCGCTCGGCCCCAGTATACATCGGCATGCTGGCCCTTCGCGTGTGCATCAAGCACGTGGCCTTCAGATGTTCTGAATCTGAGCCCAGCCATGTACGTATGCTCCCGGCTTCCGGGTGACTTTTCAAAGGACTGCGCGGCTCACTCGTGTCAGCGCCTGGTGCGCGAAGCGCGCCAGGGGCAGCGCAAGAGGTGATGGTAGCGGGGCCCAGCGCCGACCCCAAGAAGATTACGCGGACGCTCGAAAGTTGCTGCCCGAGTCGTTCTTTGTTCCTCGATCCCGCTGCCCTTCCTGGCGGACTGGCAGCGGCTCGTCGAGGGGGACCTGGGCATGCCCCGCTGGGTGCTTGGCGGTGCGCTCAAGGGTGTTGCGCGAGGGGGGGACGACCTCCCAGGAGGCCTGGAGTGCCTCTCCGAAGGCAGGGGCTTCTTACCGGCCCTCGTGGCCTCCGAGAGGCATCCGCAAAAGCGCACTGCCCTTTCTGGGACCGGGGTGCCCCCTGCCTCCCCCGAAGGCTGGTCCCCTCGGGGGCGACGAGATACCATGTCGGGCGGCCGCGGACCATTTCAGCAGCGATCTAAAGGAGCGCCCATGCGTGCCGCCGTCGTCGTCGTGGTCGTCGTCGTGGTCGTCGTCGTCGTCGTCGTGGTCGTCGTCGTGGTCGTCGTCGTCGTCGTCATCCTCCTCGTCGTCGTCGTGGTCCTCGTGGGTGCGCCGCCGAGGTGCACCGGTGCGCGGGCCTGGCGGAGCTCGCCGTGGTGTCGCTGCGGTGCTGGGGCGGGGGCGGCCTGAAGGCAGCGCTGTTGGGCGACCGCGGCAATCGGGAGGGAAACAGAACACACAGACACACTTCATCGTCGACTCCCCAGAAGATATGGGGGAATATGGGAAGTGGGCGGGAAGACGGAAATCCCCAAACATGAGAAAGTGTGTGTGTGTGTGTGTCCCTGCCCCTTCAGGCGCGCAGGACCGCGCGGTGGCCCGGCGGTGCGGGGCGGCCCACGTGCTCACGTGCGGGCTGATGGGCGGGGCACTTTACGTCTGGCCCTGCCCGAGGAAGCGCAAGCGGCAGAACCCGGCCACGCGCAGAGGGAGGATGAGGAGGATGAGGAGGAGGAGTAGGAGAAGGAGGAAGAGGGGGAGGGGGGAAGACTTCTTAGAAGCACCCCTGCTTCTTAGAAGGCGCGGGCCTTGTTTGTAGATATCAAGCTGGTGCCTTCCAATAAGCAACCTCCTTCTGAGAAGCCTTCCCCCCTCCCCCTACCCCCGTCTGCGCGCCGCCAAATAACAAATGAACGTTGGGCCGTCCGCGCGGAGTTCTTGGATCTGCGTTGGGCCCCCCTGGCGGCGCCTTTGGCGCCGCCCCGCGGGCTCCGCGCGCCAGGGGAGGGGGGCCCAGCACAGATCCAAGAAGTTAGCGCGGACCGTTGAAAGTGTATGTTTGTGCCGTTTGGTCTTCCTCCAGCTTCGGCGTCAAGCTGACCTCGGGCTTGGCCCCAGCCGCGATGGTGATGTCCACCTCCGCGGCCGCCTCGTGGCGCTGGTTGGCGGCGTGCGGGACAGCGGAGCGCAGGCTGTGGAACCTCGGAGCCGCCAGCGCCGCCGCGGCCGGCGCGGTGGCGGCCAAGGTGCTGCGCCGCCCAGCGTGATGTCCGCCGCCGCCCGGCGTAGTATCCGCGGCCACGGCCGCCTCGTGGCACTGCTTGGCGTTCTGCGGGGCGGCGGGCTGCGTGCCGTGGAGCCTCGGAGCAGCGGCGCCGCAGCGGCCGCCTGGGCGCGGTGGCGGACAAAGCCTCGGGCGCATTGTGTTTAGAAGGATGCTTCTACACATTCGGAAGGAAACTCGCATGCCATGTGACTGTCTTCTTCTGTGCAAGCATCACCATTCTCATTCTGACTTCGTTCCCCAAAAAGGGCGTGCACTTAGGGGTCCTTACTTGTCTCCCTCAGGAACTGGTTGGGCCCAGCGAGGCTGTTCAACGGTGCCGCCCGATGCCGCCTCGTTGCCCACGCGTGCGCTGGGTGGGTCTGTCGAAGTTTCGCCCCGTTGCCGCTTCGTTGCCGCCTCGTGCGCTGGGTGGGTCCTGCAGGATTTTCTTCACGTCGCCGTCCGTTGCCGCCTCGCTGCCGCCTCATGCGCTGGGTGGGTCCTCTTTGGCCCCGTTGCCGCCCGTTTCCGCCTCGTTGCCGCCTCGTGCGCTGGTTCCAGGGCTGGACTTGAACGCTGGTTTGCTGAACTTAAGCGGTGTTTTGTTTTTCGTGTTGGGAGGGATGTACAAGGTAATAGCTAGAGCACAACGAACAACAAAACGACAACCAAACGAACAGCAACGTTTAGGTCCAGTCCTGGTGGGTTCCTTTTCGCCCCATTGCCGCCTCGTTGCCGCCTCCTGCGCTGGGTGGATCGGTCGAGGTTTCGCCACGTTGCCGCCCGTTGCCGCTTCGTTGCCGCCTCGTTACCGCCTCGTTGCCGCCTCGTGCGCTCGGTGGGTCTGGCGAGGTTTCGCCACGTTGCCGTCCGTTGCTGCCTCGTTGCCCACGCGTGCACTGGGTGAGTCTGCCGAGGTTTCGCCTCGTTGCCACCTCGCTGCCGCCTGGAGCGCTGGGTGGGTCCAGCGAGGTTTTGCCACGTTGCCGCCCGTTGCCGCCTCATTGCCGCCTCGTGCGCTGGGTGGTTCCACCGAGGTTTCTCCCCGTTGCCGCCCTGTTGCCGCCTCGTGCATTGCGTGGGTCTGGAGAGGTGGTGCCACGTTGCCGCCCGCGGCCGCCTCGTTGCAGCCTGGCCTGCACCAAGTATACAGCCGGGGCCCTGAAGAAGGAACCCTTTTCGTTGGGGAGGGGCTCCGCGTTCCTTCAGTGTTTCGAAGCTTGCCTCAGGTTTTCCTTATGTTTTCGATGGGGAATCGAACTTTAATGTATGGAAAAATGGGCCTCGTCACCACGTAGTTTACACCACGTAACTTAGCCCACACATGTGAAATGTTATTGTGTTTGCCTCCTTCCCGTTAGGCGTACACGATCTGTTGGCAAATTTGCGCTCGTTCTCTCATGACCTGGCTCGCCGAGCCGATTTCCACACGGCCTGGCGCCGCGCGACATTTGACCACATTCGGCTTGCAGTGTGAGGCCGCCTCGGTAGCCTCGGCCTGCCTTGTGTTTTCCATCCTGACGCGCGCGACCACTACTGGACCGACTTGTCCAGCTACGCAATGTGAGCGCCGCATTGTGAGTGCAGTTGTCCTGCGCCAGAGCCAGCCAGGTACCTCGTTCTCGTGGGCGCGATCGTCGCGCTGTTCGCGGGCACGGCTGGGTTGGTGATTTGCCTCGTTGTGGCGTGGCCAATGCGCGGCCCAAGCGGGCCCAGGCGATCACTGACGTCCTGGCAGCTGGGGGCGAACTGGTGATCGCGGCGTTGCGTGTCAGAGGACCCTTCACAGCGGCCAGTCTGCTGGACTCCCTCACTTGACGCGGGGAGCCGCAACTCCTCGTCCACAATCTTGATGCCAAGAATGGTCTGGTGTGGCATTTTCGTGTTTTTCTATATCGTGTTCCGGGCGGGCGGTGGGCGTGCCTCCTGCCAGGCCTGGGCATTCATATTCTCGATCTCAACAAGAATCGGCATCGCAATGTCGCGTGGAACGCAGTTCTCCTTGGGGACATCGCGACTCGCTGCTAGACGACGACGGGAACTCTCGAGCGCAGCTGGATCAGTTCAGGCGTCAAGCTAAAGTGCAGGCGGCCATCCTCGGGGATATCGATCTCGAGGGCGCCGAGGAGGTCATGTGGCTGTTGCATGAGACGGGGAACGACCATTTTGGCAAGGAGCTTCCCAGGATTTGGAGGACGACCAGCGGTTCATGACTCTCGGGTCGCTGGGAGTTGTCGACTGGCTGGGGCAGAAGCGTTTCGTTGAGCGGGTCTCGGCGAACAAGGTCGACGAGTGGAAGCAGACGCGCGAGGAGTCCGAGGGCGACTCGCGGATCTTCGGCATCCACCGCAATCATGGCAAGCGCAACCTGGCGCTCCACGATGGGGCGCAGCTCTTCACCGAGGAGAACTTCGACGATTACCGTTCCCCCCGCCGAGGGCGGCGCTGGAGTGCCTGGAGTTGGTGCGAGACGGTCCGGGCTCCATGGTGGTCTACCTGGACGGGTGGAGGCAAGACAGCGGCGTCGGCGAGTGCGCCGCGGCTCTCCACGAACACAGGAACAACGCCGAGGTGCTTAGGCGGGCCCGCCAGGTGGACCAGCTCAACACCCCGAAACTGGCCTACTTCGAGCAGCTCATTTGCCGACGAAAGCAAATCGAGCTGGTGGTCGAGCGGAACGCGAAGCATCCAAACTACGGAAACTACGGAGGCCTGGGCGCGGTGTTCGGTGGCCCGACGACCGGGGGCGGTGCCGCCTCCAGCATGTCCTTCCGCGAGTGCACCCACAAGACGCAGGGCGAGCGGGCGCAGACGCCCAGGCGGGCCCAGCTCATTCGCGAGGAGACGGCCCAGGAAGAGAACAGGCCGCGCGGTGGCAAAGGCGGAAATGGTCGCGACCGCGGGGAGCCGATGGGGGCTCAACCAGGGCATAGTGAATTTCTTCCATGCCCTCAAAGTGCCCCAAGCAAAACGTTGAGTAACCTCCAACGTCAGAGGCGCCCCAAACGCCAAACGCAAAGCAAACCTCACAGCAGAGAAGGGCGCTATGCTGAGAAGGAGGAGGAGGAGAAGGAGGAGGAGGAGGAGGAGGAGGAGGAGAGGAGGGATCATATCAGGTGAGGAGGAGCGCGAGGAAAACGAGGAGGTGGAACAGGGGGAAGACGACGATCAGGAGGAAAGGATCATGAGGAGGGGAAGCGCGTCAGGGAGGAGGGGGAGCAAGGGCGGGACGATGGGGGTGAAGGGCGCACGGACGAGGGCGGTTGTGAGGAGGAAGGGCAGAAAATAATCGAAAGAAGAAAATGGGTCGGATAATGTGGGGGCAGAGCCATTAACGGGTCCTCCCCGCCCCGGGCGTTCTGGCCCCTCCTTAGGACGGTTGTCGTCGTCGCCATCGCCGTCGTTGTTGCCGCCGTCGTCTGGTCTGTTCGCGTAGGCTGGGGCTACTCTGGGGACACTTGTCTCACTACTGCTCGCATTTGCAACCCGTCCCAAAATATTTGGCACGAAAAGCTCGGAACCCCGTAAAGACCCCTCAGGAGTGAAGAGTGAAGATCAGAAGGAGAATGAGAGGACCTGAGGACGCCCATTCCATGACAAAGGGCACGGTCCCGGTGGCCGATTCCCCTTGATGTGGGAAGGCGCTGTATTACTATCAGCGCCTTCCTATATACATCAAGGGGAATTGGGTGGCTTCTGGTGCGAACTCCATTTTTGGTTTTTTGCGGGGCGAATCGGCGGGGGAGGGCCTTGGGGCAAAGGCAGAGGCCCTGGGGTAAAGGCAGAAGGCGTGGACCTGCTCAGAACGCGGCGCTGGGGACTGTCTGGGAAATCGAGCAGCTCGGAACGGCCTTCTTAGAAGCCTCCTTCACTTCCAGAGCCCCCGCGCGTCATACCCCCCCGGCCCCTCAGACAAGTCCTTTGAGATTCCCCCTCACCCACCGCCTGCGTCCACGCCACCGTCGTATCATAGCCATTTTGGCATAGGGAGTGCGTTCCGCCTCCAGATGTACATATGTTGGGTCGTCGGCCAAGCCGAGAGAGACCTTCTCAGGAGAAGGCAAAGAAGCAGCGTGCCACCGCCAAAACTGGATCAGATCTTTCGAACACACATTGCAAATGCAGTCGAAAATTGTCGAGTGTCCTGGGAACACTCCACGGGCCAACCGCCGTTTCCGGATGATTTCAAGAGGCTTGAACACAAAATTGTTGGCGTGGCGTTGATCAGATTTCAAGGTATGTTGACGGACAGCCTTTCTCAAATGTCGCCAGATCGTAGGGCTGCTCTGAATTACAATGGTGCGTCAGTTCCTCACTCTGTCTGCGTTGACGTTGTGGATGCAATTCTTCTGGAAACGCCCTTCGACACTATTGCAGCAGAGTGCGGACTATTCAGACCCAAGCACCATTTCTATATTTTAACTGAAGAGGCAGCCGCTGACATGTTGGACTGCCTGGACATGCAGCTCGGGACTCCAGTGCGTCAGAAAGTCGCCAGGTGGTGTGAGCAAACATCTTGTCTCTCCCCTGCCCCCTTGTCACTTCACCCTGGATTCACCCTCCTCCCTCCACCCTCCTCACCCTTCACCGTTATTCCCTACCTAGGCTCTGCCTAGAAGGTTCAGAAGGGTTCTTACTCTCTTAGCTTAAAGGGGCCAGGCAGTGCAAAGCGCCCCGGGCGGTTCCCCCAGTCCCCTGGGAGCGGTTCCCCCAAGTCCCCTGCGAGCTTTAGCTTTAGCTTTAGCTTTAGCTTTAGCTTTAGCTTTAGCTTAGCTGTAGCTTAGCTTTAGCTTAGCTGTAGCTTAACTTTAGCTTAGCGTTTCGCTTAGCTTTTCGCTTAGCGTTTAGCTTAGCTTTAGCTTAGCTTTAGCATAACTTTAGTTTAGCTTGAGCTTAGCTGTAGCTTAGCTTTAGCTTAGCTTTAGCTTAGAGTTAGCTTAGCTTCAGCTTAGATTTAGCTTAGCTTTAACTTATATTTAGCTTAGCTGTAGCTTAACTGTAGCTTAGCTGCTGCTCAGCTTCAGCTTAGCTTTAGCTTAGCTTTAGCTTAGCTTGAGCTCAGCTTTAGCTTAGCTTTAGCTTAGCTGTGGCTTAGCTTCAGCTTAGCTTTAGCTTAGCGTTACTGTTACTACTAATGCTGCTTTCCTAGGGGTTCCAACTCCTAGGTCGGGTCGCACTGGGATAATGTTTTTTTGTTTGAGCTTGCCCTCTGAAGGTGGCAGGATGAGCTGGGGGTGTCTGACACGCCCATAACATGTTTCCAACTTCCTGCCTGTCTTGCCGCATTGTGCTGCGCCAGATGTTGGTTTCACCTTGTCTTTGACACCAGGAGCAAATGTTCAAGGCTCGCTTGTCTTCACACGGAATGGCGCAACATTTGCTCCGGCGCTGGCCCTGCGCCAGCTCGGCCGCCTCAGCCTCAGCCGCCACCCGATGAGGGGGATCCAGATGATCTCCACATTGAGCCCAGGAAAGATATTATGCAGCGTGAGATGTTCATGCAGATATCGTCGTCTCTGCGGGCTTGGCACCCAGCCATCGTCGAGAGCTGTGCGGAGAGCCGAGGCCTGTTGGAGACATATGTCGAGTGGCTCGACGCTTGTGCTGCGAGCTTGGTGATCGATGATTTCACTAGCGATACCTGGGTTCGCACTTCATCCCGAGGAGGAAAATTCCGCCTCGATAGCCAGTTTAAGGGCCAATATTCTGCTACGTTTCTCATCCGCTGCCTTGTTTTTTCGTTCCATGTCAGAAGCGTGAGCGTCTATGGTGTCCAGCGGAACCCGTTGCAGCTGATCATGGAAAGAGCGATGCGGTGCTTTCCAGCAGCGGCAGCTCAAGCAGGCCATCAACTTTTGAAGAGCGCCGTTTACCCTAGCCCTGCTGTGATTTCTCGGTACAGGCTTTATCTGGACGTTGCATGGATGGTCCACATGCAGGACGTGCATTGCCGAATGATTCAAGAAGATGGGATTCTTGTTGGATTGATGGACTCGAGTCCTCAGGGAAACCGTAACTGGCTTCTGACTGAGTACTCTTACCTCCGAGGTGATCAAATAGACGAAGTTGAACAAGCATTCCTTAACATGGTCAGCCTCTCACGGAATGAAGAGTATGACGAAACTGTTTTTGATTGGGCCATGAAGTCATATGGCAGCGTTGTGAATGCTGGTTTTTCTCGACATATACTTCCACCTGCGGGCCTGGGCGCGAACCACACCAGCTCCGCGCACAAAGCGCACTGTTGGTTCCATGCCCACAGGCTTGAGTCAGTCGACTGGGATCTTACTCAACACTTGATTGGAAAATATTTCTCGATGGCATTGGATTCGGGCCCGGAAGCAAAAATCGATCGAGCGCGCACGTCTGCGGGCGGCGAATACGACATTCCTGAAGATGATAATCCTGACCCTCGCGACCATGCCTTGGACACATCCCATATCATTGTGATTCCTGGTACATACCATGTAATTGAACTTATTGAACAGAGAATGCTGGGTCACCTAGAAGCCTACGAGGAAATCAAGCCGCAAATTGAGAGTGCAGCTTACATATTGCATCACAAATGGTCGCGTGAAGCCTTCATCCGAGAGAGGCTCACAGGACGTAGTCGCTTAAATGCATGCGTCGCACAAGGCTGCACGTTGTTGTATTTCGTTCGCTAAGCACACATATGCCAATCTTCTTCGTCGTACCTCCTCCCTCCTCCCGTCCATCTCCAGCCCCGCAGCACCTCCGCTCCACCTCCGCAGCCTAAAAAAAACACTTCGATTTGTTCTGGCACAAAGGCGCCTTTTGATTCTCAACGCCGCTCCTTCTAAGGGGCTCGTGGGGTCGTGGGGCCGAAGGTTTGACATGAAAGTGCAATCGCATGAATGCCCGTCCTTCCTCGATGCCCCTCCAACCCCAGAAGCCAATATCCCGGGCCCCAGGCGCGGCCCAAAGTGCAACCCAAGCGAACGATGTGCAGCAACATGTGTAGCTTCTCGCTCGTGCGCCCATCTAAGCGCAACCGGGAGATAGAACCTTGTGGGCATCATGTTTCAAATCGGGCCCACCCGTCTTTGGTGGCGGGCGCGCATGGGGGGTGCTGGTTACCATATCACAATGGTTTCGGGAACGTCGACACCTCATTGTACGCAGCTGGTACCCCCTTGATGCCGTACCTGGCGCCCCTAGGGGAGACCATGAGAAGGGGACCCACCTTCTCAGAGCAACTCAAGCTTTTCATAGTGAGCTGTTCTGGGGGTTTATCATAATAGTTGCTATCTTTGCCGAGCTCCTCGAAAGCATGAACGACTTTTGCAAGCTTTGCCCCTGCCACGAGCACCGGCGCTGCAAGGACAGCCGCTGGGGGGGCATGGAGACAGATCGAAGGAAAAGAGGGCTGGTGAGCCACTTGTCACTTGAAGAGGATGAGAGGGCAGGGGAGGAGCTATGAGTTGCACTTCTGCTGCGGCAGTGGCACGCCTTGAACGTTGAAGAGGGGGTTTGCCGTCATGGACTCCAAACAGTGGTCTCTTGCGGACTAGCCAGTGCAATCAAGATGGTGCAATCAATGCGGCGCAATCGCAGCGGTGCAATCTATGTGGCGCAATGGACACCAATGCAACGCAATAAAGATAAGTGGTAGCATTGCAAAGCACAGCAAGGCACTTCAATCACTGCAAGGCACAACCATGAATCGATCAGGAATGCAAAGGCATTCAGGGCAATGCAATGCGATGCGAGCCCCCGGCTGTTTGCGGGTCCATAAGGTCCACGCTGTAGTCCTCAGCGAGCCACCTCTAACTGAAAAGTGAAGGCGTTTTTTTTTGGGGGGGGGCAGAATCGGTAGACACACCGCATTACATACCACGTTCGACTTCAACACGCTTATTGTTTCATCCAGCGAAACTTCGGACCCCCCTCCAGACTCCAGAAGCCCTCTTGGGGCCACTCAGGGGCAATCGCCTTGGGGCCCCCTGGGGACCCTACGTTGCGCCCTGAAGATAAATGTCCTGCATGCGTCCCGGGGCGCCCCGAACGTAAGAGGCAGTCAGAGGGAGACGGGGAGGGGGCCAAGGGGAGGGAAGAAGGGGGTGGATGGGGGAAGAGGTAAGAGGAGGCGGAGGAGGATAACTGGATGATGAGGAGGACCATGAGGAGGAAGGAGGAGGGGGTGGAGAACTCATGATTACGAGGAGGGCCGTGTGGAACGGTCGACAGACCCCCTCCCCCCGAGGAACATGGTTTGATAGCCGACCTCAAGGCCTGTGCCATGAGAGGCCGTCGAGTACCCGAGATATGCTGTGGGGCGCTTGAAGATTTCGTTCGGCAAAGCTGCGACTTGTCACACGTCCTGTTCATTTCAGAGATACACGGTTTTCGAGATCAGGTTAGTACGAGGACTGGGGCATGTTCTGAAAACATCTTTGCGCTGGTGCGTGCCGAAGGCCCAAGAGGCTCAAGTGAAGGCCAAGGCCCCGCGAGGGCCCCTGCCCAAGATCAACGCCACGTCAGATCAACATAAAAACAGCGCAAACGAACAGCAATCAAAACGCGTTCAAACGAACATCAAACAACACTGACAACATCAATAACATTATATTTGTGATGTGAGGTATCAATGCCACAAAGTATGCCCGTCGCTAACAACACGTTGCATCACGCACGACATACACGCACTCATATGTATTTCTAATGCTGCGTCCATTTCTTTAGTCTTTACGCCAGTGTGTTTATCCTTGAGATTTCCGAGGCAGGGTCTCTGATTTCATTTTGAGCAACCTTCGCACGCACTTGAGCGCAAAGCTGTTTCTCTCAAGGATTGTCCAGAATTTCTCTGATGCGAGACGGTATGTTCTGTCGGAGTTGCGCTTGCGGCTGAGCCCATACTATGATCTTCCAGCCCGGGCGTTGTCCGTTGGCCACTACAACGAACGCAAGGCGCGATCAGGGTTATTCATCAGCATGTCCATGTACGATCGAGATTCAAGAGCTGGCGTGAGAGTACACCCTCAGATGATCAGATTGTTCAGTCGCCCACCTGGTGGACTTCGGAACGATGTGATTCGCATCATCTACGGTGAGGATTGGTCGATTCATCCTGAGCTACGTCGATTTTGTCGTTGTGCAATATTCTCCAGCAACATTGAGATTGGAATTGAACGTGATCATGCGCAACTCCATCGGGGGATTCTTTTATCTGGCAGGCATTCGGAGGCGTATGCATCTATCACCTTGCGAAAAAATGAGATTGTAGAACATGTGGAGTCGTCTGAAGTCAATGTACGAAGGTTTGCAAACACATTGGCGAAGGTAAACAACACGGACTTGTGCTTGCAAAAATTGTCATTGGCAGGGCATCCAGCATTAGATGGGAGCGTGAAAGATGCAGGCACGAATCGGGTTCCACCCTACCTTGCCAATCGGATCATCTACCGTGGAGACCTTCAGACGCAATTCTTGGACTTACCAGATTGTTGGGACAATGACGACGGCCACGGTGGTGACGATGGCGAGGACGGTCCAGGCGGCCCAGGTCCATCGGCAGCTGCAGTCGGCCCAGGTCCACCAGCAGCCGCAGCCACTGCTGGGGGCGGCGGCGGCGCTGGAGGCAGCTCCGGTGGGCAGGCTGGCAGTGCGGCGGGAGGCAGCTCTTGCTCAGGCGCTGCATCGAGCGGCGGCGTCTCTGGCAGCGCTGGCGCTGCATCAGGCAGCGGCGGCGCCTCTGGCAGCGGAGGTGCAGGACTGGGGCCAACGTATCTTAGAATGCACAGGTTGTCCTACGTACATACACAATCAACTGAATACAAGCACTTCAACGATGTCGTTCACACGCGCTATGCTATTCACATGCGACATGCGCGCGCACGTGTGCACATACAATACACGTGCAGATACATGCGTGCGCGCACGTAGGCAACCGTTGTATACATATACACATCCTCCAGGAGTGCTTGCGCAAATAAGTTCTCGTTGTTCTCGAGGTATGGCATGGCTTGCAGTGGTTGGGCTGTTGTAGTCACCCAGGGGCTCCCACTTTCAAATTCAATTCGCTCTGCCTTCCAGGCCTCTGGCACGGCCCGGCTCTGAAACAGGCTTCCGCGCAGCAGGGATCCACGTGAGTGAGGTAACGAGCGAGAGAAGTTCCACGCACGCGGGCCTTCGTGCGCTCAGGAGTTCCACCCTTCGCAAAACCAATTGTTCACACTTCTGGGCGGCTGCTTGTTTTGGTTTCACGCGTCGCTGGTGTCGCGTGGGGCGATTCTCGCCAATCAGTGGGACACGGTTTGCATGATTCCCCAGGACTGGTGCTTGCTCTCAATGCCGTGTCTGGGACGTTGCTATCATTTAGATGGTTATGTCACTGCTGTTTGTTTTACGCTGGGTTCAGACCCTACCCTCATAAAGATATGTGTGCGCTGGGCCCTGGGCCAAAATCCATCTGGTGATCTGGCCTGTCCCCCGGTCCCCCAGGTCCACCAGCGCCAAAGGGAGGCGAGCTTGCGGCGGTGGCTGAGTCTGGGTCTTCCCTGGAGGCTGCGATCTTGAAAAGAGTTACACAGCATGCGAAAATCAAACACTTCTTGAGTCTCGCAACCAAGGGACAAATCTTCATCATACGTGCGCGCCAAACAGATTTGCCGACTTTGGACGATGTGCTACGAACGCCACTGCAATTCCCAGCCGACATTGATATGAGCCGACTCAAACCAGACGTGCTAGACACCTCCATGATTGCCGATGCCTTCCACATGCCAGCGTCAATGGAGTCCGACCTCGATTTTCATAATGGAGGGCCTGAGGCAAGCGATCCCGTGCCAGAGCTCGATGGCGACACGCAACCAGATAGGCAGATGACTTGCGTCTTCCAGGCTACGGTGAAAAATCCGAAGAGTATTTTGAGAGGGTATTCTATGACTCGGTTTGGATCTGGTGATATCGTCATTAATGTATTAGGCTTTCTCTATGATGCTTGCGACGATTCAGCGAAACAATTTCTATCAGCCAAGGTGTGCGACACTGGGCGCGTCATGTCTTGGTCGTATCTGTCTAATCATCTTGACCAGTTATGGCTGATACAGCCCAACAAGGAGCTCTATTTCAGAGTGCCAGGCTTGGTCCCACCGTTATGTGATGAAAAAACCTCATCGGTACTATCCGCAATGATGTCTTGTTCGGCTCTGGAATCAAATGTTGATGGATCTAGCTGGGCTTGTTCCAAAGAAGATCGTGCATCAATGGAGGCTTTCCAGGGTCAAGTGGCACGGGGGATGAGGAGGAGGAGGACGAGGAGGAGGTGGAAGAGGAGAAAGAGGAGGATAAGGAGGAAGAGGAGGAGGAGGAGGAGGAGTAGGAGGAAGGGAAGGAAAAGGAGGAGGAGGAGGACGAGGAGGAGCTGAGCAGCAGCTGAAGCAGGTCAGGAGGAACAGGAAGAGGCGCAGGAAAGATCATCGAGAATGAACCGTGCCAGGCTCGAATGTTCAACCTACCCAGGCTTTGCAGAAACTCGAGGAGGCTGGCATTGTCCAGCAAACTGGCACTTCTGATTCTGCTGTTGACTGGAGGATTACAGCTACTGGCGAAGAGTCGATCGACACTTGCTCAGTGCTCCAGAGGAAGAATGCTCAACTCATGGCCCCACGTCTCATGTCGAAGACTGATGACATGTCAACTTGGGATTTGTTAGGCTATTTAGAATACATGGGATGGGCGTTCAATGTCTGGTTCAGTAAGGCCGACAAGCCATGCGTAGTCGAAGTGCAAGAGCGTGCTCCCATGATCTTCTGGGCCAAACCAGACACGATCGTCATCAGTCATTTCTACCTTCTAGCCCTTGCAAAGATTGAGCAAATCAAGAAAGAGTACATATCACATTTCCAGAAAGATGCGTATTACAAGCGCCTGCTCAGTGGCAACAACAAGCTAAGCATTTCAGGAGACATGGATGCCATGCCACAACCTAGACAGCCACCGGGTGGTAGTGCAGGTGGGCCTCAGGGGCCTCAGGAGGCCCGCGATGTAGTGAAACAACCTGGTCGCAAAGGGCGCAAGCATCATGAACGGTCGTATCCATGGTGTCCAGGGCTCATGGTCTTTGCGCCGCCAAACAAGTGGGAAGCTTTGTGCGGTCGACGGGCAGGCGGCCATGTAAATGAAAAGCAGAAGAACACGATCTGCCGCCAGACTCGACAATTCAAAACACCAGAGCAGGATCAGGAGGTGCAAGTATACCTCAAGCACTGGTTGAACCAATGTCGTTGCTACAATACTCGCAGGGAACATATGTTATTCAAGCCAGGGGTGAAGAACACTCCGGCCGCGCCCGATGTGGACAAAAGTTGTCTTCCAGAGGATTGGGAATCAGGCGACGACCCAGTGGTCCAGGATCTGAAAGAGCCCCCCCCTAAGAAGGCGCGAGGTCGTGGGCGCGGTCGTGGAAGGGCGGCGAGAGCCAAGGCAAAATCTCATGCCGCTGCCAGCGCAGCACAGAACTCAAGCGACAGCAGCACCAGCAACAGCAGCAGCGACAACTCGTCAGCGTCTGGAGATTCTGGAGAGGGATCTGACAGCTCTTCCAGCGATTGAGGCTGGCCAGCTTGCATGTATTATATGCTGCACGGCGCCGCCATGTTGGCGTCACGGCCAGCAGCCTTTGTTGCGGCAGCACGACACGTCTCACTCACGCATACAAGATCTCGTAGCCTCGTTGCAAAAAGCCTCAGTGGGCCCCTAAGTTTAGCAAAGGCACAGCACGTTCACACCTACATTGCCAGAAGAGTACAACACTATGTATGTTATAAACCACCCTCGCCCCAACGAGGGTTGCAACATGATATCACTATGACCATATCAGAAACGCAACGGAAAGCACACGACACCTACTAGTGGTGCGAATGGGGTAGCCTACAAGCGGGCACACTCACACATGCATGCAATGCTGCCTGTAAAGAGCACATCTACCATGCGCACACGCACGTTCACGCTATATGACGCACGCGAGATTTGTTTCGCACTACAACCACACGAGACAAGTAGGTCTGGCCCCCAAGCAATGCCAACCACTGCCAACAGTTACAACACACATCGAAACAGCTGGAAAAAAAAAACATGCCAACCTATGAATCACATGAAACATCTTGAACATCAGAGAAACACATCCAACACCATGAAAATATTGAAAAACACAGAAAAAAACAGAACAAACATGAAAAAAAAACATGAAAAACTGCAAAACCATGAAAAAACACTGAAAAACATGAAAAACATGAAAACATTGAAAAAAAAACAACAAAAACAACATATGTACATCAAATTCGCGTAATCCTCAATTCTGGTCGATAATCTACCAAAAACACTACCGAGGACTACCGAGGACTACCGAGGACTACCGAGGAAGCTTCCGAGGACTACCGAGGACTTCCGAGGACTTCCGAGGAGGCCCCTCCAGCCACCTTTTTTTGATTTTTTGGGTGTATATAGAAATTTGTTGTCACTCGTTGATTTTTCAATGTTTTTCTGGTTTTTCATTGTTTGTGTTGCATTTTCAGGTTTTTTTTTAGTTTTTTTTTTTTTTTCGTTTTTTTTCGTATTTTTCAATTGGTTTGCTGGTTTTTCAGCATTTTTGATGTTTTTGTTGGCGTTCAATGTTTTTCATTGTGTTTTGTGTTTTTTCTAAGCTATTCGTTTGTCGTAGCTGAAAACCAATGCAACTCAAATAACATTGCCAACAACAAACATGTCCAATAGCTTTGGGTACGTGTGGGCTGCCTTGTATTTGCCTTGTATTGCATTGTGTTTGAATGTGTAAGAAAGTCTGCTACTGCTGTGCGTCCTAGTTGGGCCTGCCACAATGGCCATTACTCTGACCAAACTTCTCTCATCTACATCTGGCCCCTGTACAAGCATTCGCCACTATTCACACGCTTGCCTCTTTGGGGCCATGAAGGTAGTTCCCTTCTGTTTCGGACACACGCTGCCGCGGCACGCATTTGGCGCGTCAGGTTGACACGTTTGGTGTCGACTGTGGGGCCACGAGACGCGTGCGGACGTTGGTCGATTAAGGCCCCGTGAGGCGCGGAGGAGGTCCCTTGAAGGTCCAGCGGGGCACCCAAGTTGTTTAGGTGGGCAATCGCTCAGGACGATCTACTCAAGTCTGGGAGTCTGGGGGGGGGCTCATAGGGGGCTCGTGGGAACCCAGCTAAATCGCCACATAAGGGCAATTATGATGAAGCTCACGATGGTGGTGGTGTTGATAATGACATGATGGTGCCACAGCCATTTGGCTCACCACGCGTTGCAGATCTGACGGCTCAATTGCCGACGATTGCACCCATGTCGTCCTCGAATGTCCAGGACACATTTCCTGTAACGGGCCAGATGGACATACAGTTGCGTGTGGAGACGCCCGAAGGCACCAGGAAACTCTCTGGCCGCCTCGGCCTCGAGGGGATGCTAACAATGTCCTTGCCTCTTGGTGATGGTGATCCTGTGGGTGATAATCCTAGTGTCAAGAATATCACGATATCTGTGTCGGCTGTTACTGCTGCTTCCGTTCCCAATGATGCGCTTGGCATCGAAACTGACAAGACTGATGATGGCAATGGCATCGGCAGTCGACCGCCTGAGCTTGGCGATAGTTGCGACCCTGATGTTCCCAAGCCTTTTCCTGGCGGCGTTTTTGATGGTGCTCCTGTGTGCGTGACCGAAGGATCTTCTGGCCAAGTGTCTTGCGAGCCCAGTCGCCCCAGTGCTCATGCAGCGACTGGCGCTGGCTCTGTAGACGTTCACATCGCAGATCTATCCGAATGCTTTGATTCCGCTAGGGCAGTGGAGGAGAGTATGTATGGCGGGCAGCTTTTGCCGAACCTCGCTTCATTCATCGACAGTCCCAATAGCCCGGCCCCCACTGTGCCTGCGAGCCCGAAGCGTGCCCGGCTGGACGCCGGCGCGCCTCTTGGGCTGTCTGAGACGCCTCCAGGGCCGTCGGCTCAAATCATTTCGGTGGAAGACAGCCCTGATTTCACGCCTGCGCCCGTGCGCAACGTTCGCAAGTGGAAGCTGAGGCAGAGAGATGACGACGAGCTCCCTTCTCAAAGCTTCGCGCCTTGCCATTTCAGTGGGCAGGAGCTCGCGCCTGCATCCCAGTTGATTCGTCAGTTCGCGGAGGCCGAGGTGTGATCGACCGACCGACGCTAGCCAAGGAGCCAAGGGAGGAGGGAGGATAAGAGGAGATAGTGGGGATGTATTATGATGATGACGGTGTTGATGATGCTGGTGGTGATCACAAGCAGGATGATGAATATAAGGAGGAACCTAATCTCATACGCTCTGCCATCTGCTGTCCCGTTTCAATTGTTTGCGCGTCAGTTCTCAGCTCAGTGGGGGCTGTGCTGTTGGACTGGATGCATTGTTTTTGGCGACTGTAGCAACAGTCATGTATGGTACATCTTCGCATCCACATCCATTCCTATTCCTCTTCTCCCTAATCATAGGGCCCATACGGGCCCCTACGCACTAACTCGTTGACGCTTCCCACGCCGTCTTTAACACATTAAGTTCAATCAATGGTGTCGGCACTCATGCGCCGCTGGCCCCCCTTGGGCTTGGATCCTTCACGTGCATACTTATGTTTGTCGCAGGATTAGGATGCTTGGAACCAGTCAGATTTGAAATGTGATGGTGTTGCTCGGATTGCATGCTTGCGCATGCTGAACAATGCTCAACGCGTCGTGCCCCCACCAACCCATCTAGAATCGATGCCTGGGAACCTGGGGACAACTAATGAGAGATGGGGGGGAGTAGTCTAACAGAAAACTGGGTCTCAACAACGCATCGGGAGGCGAGGGGGCGCTTGCCAATTCCAACACAAAGTTTTGAATAGCGACGAGTGAGCCTGTGACTGCCCCCCCAAAAGGAGCCTTTCAGAGCCTCGAGAGACTGCGCCCTCACAAAGAGGTAAATCAACTACCGAACTCTCATGCAACTCTTCGCATAGGCTCCAAACGGTCCAAACAACAGTCCTGGGAGTTGGGGGTCCAAGAGCCCAACAGTAGGATCAGCGGGCCTCTGAGGGTTCAGTCTTGCTCAGTGGACGCCCATGCCACCACCCATAACTTCTGTCGAACGCCGCTCAACAAGACGTGGTCGTATGCACAACACACGGCTGATAAGGCGAGAGTGCCATTCTTTAGCAATGCGTTCGAGGAAGTCTCAGGAGAGAGCACGACTCGTTTAGCAACTTGTGCGGAACCATAGAACATAGGCTGCTCTCGTTGGTGTTGGCTCAAACATTCAGGCTTCTCGTCCAAGGGACATCCACCCAGTCGCGGACTCCTCGCTCGAGACACGACATGGGCGGACTCGAGGACCTCGGGATGGACGCCATGTCGCTCGACGGCTCCTCCAAGCCAGGGGGATCGGCGGATGGCGCTGGCAGCGTGGCGGGGACGTCCTCTAAGAGGACGAAGGCCTGGCATGCAATCCTGCCCACTCTGAAACGACAATGTGCGCATCGACGCAACATTGATCAATGAAGGAATTTCTGCACGCATGGTGGGCAGAAATTCCCTCACAGACATTTTGGTTTCTTCCAGGTCGGGTCGATTGATCCTGAGATTTGCAAAGCGGCCCCTGGACCGAACTGACCATTGCCAAATCCGTCTTGGGCTCAAATCTTGCCTGCCGAAATCTTTGGAGGGGGAGCTTCGGTTTCCGAGGAAGGTACCTGGCCTGGTAGAGAAACGCCCTCCCACCTCCATCCTCCTCCTGCCACCTCTTCATTGTTTGTTCCCTACCTAGGCTCTGCCTAACTCTCTTAGCTTAAAGGGGCCGGGCAGTGCAACACGCCCTGGGCGGTTCCCCCAGTCCCCTGGGAGCGGTTCCCCCAGTTTCCTGGGAGCTTTAGCTTTAGCTTTAGCTTTAGCTGTAGCTTAGCTTTAGCTTAGCTGTAGCTTAGCTTTAGCTTAGCGTTTCGCTTAGCTTTTCGCTTAGCGTTTAGCTTAGCTTTAGCTTAGTTGTAGTTTAGCTTTAGCTTAGCTCTAGCTTAGCTTTAGCTTAGTTGTAGTTTAGCTTTAGCTTAGCTTTAGCTTAGCTTTAGCTTAGCTTTAGCTCAGCTGTAGCTTAGCTTTAGCTTAGCTCTTGCTCAGCTTTAGCTTAGCTTTAGCTTAGCTTTAGCTTGGCTTTAGCTCTTAGCTTTAGCTTAGCTTTAGCTTAGCTGTGGCTTAGCTTTAGCTTAGTTTTAGCTTAGCTTTAGCTTAGCGTTACTGTTACTACTAATGCTGCTTTCCTAGGGGTTCCAACTCCTAGGTAGGGTCGCACTGGGATAATTTTTCTCTGAGAGGCCAGCACTGGCTCCAGCTGCAACGCGTGCAGTTCGCCCGACTGCGCGCCGGGCAAGAAGCAGTGCAGGATCCACACTAAGACCGTGGGCGCCATGATGAGCGGATTGAAGGATGACAAGTCGGAGACAGGCATCAAGGCGCTCAAAGAGTTCAAGAATCTCCAAGCGAATGCCCCAGATACCCCACCCAGTCCTTGGAGTGAGTCGGTGCTCAGTTTTGAATCAACGCATCCTTCGAAGGTCCAGGGCAAGCCGAGGGGCCATTCCTCCGCCGACGTGCAGCGCATCCTCGACAAGCACGTGGCGAAGACGTCCATGGCCAAGGGCTCAAGGCTCGTGATGATGCATAAGGCGCAGTGGATCAAGCTCCGTGTCAAGAAGCAGTGCTACCCCATGGAGGAGGCGGAGATGACTTGGAAATCGGTCGAGGGCAAGTGCCCTGAGTCGGCTAGAGACAAGATGGGCCCCGTAGATTCACCTCTACGTCTACCGATGCCATCAGAGGACTACATTGATGCTGCGGCGATCATCGAACAAGTGAAGGAGTTGGAGTTGGCCTCGAAGTCCAAGAAGATCGGCGCAGAGACTGACATCGCAGCTGCACAGGCCGGCGTCATCAAGAACCACGTCGGTTTTGGCAATGACATGTTCGATTCTGTTGGAGGGCAGGCCATCCTCGCCTCAGCGGGGTCAGGCCTGCTCGGAGTTGGGGCCTCAGGGCAGACCGCGTTCCACTCGGCCAGCGGGACAAGCGCAGCTTCCAGCGCTTTCGCTTCCGTCATTGAGAACAAGAAGATGCAGCATCAGGAATCCGACAGAACCCCGCCGTCGGCTCAGAAGATATTCGACAAGGACATACAGCAGGTTAAGATGCATGACAGGGTGGCCAGTCAAATCAGCAGCATTCAAGGCAAGCTGGAAAAACTTGAGGAAGCGAAGGCCAAAGCGATTGCCATGACCAAAACCGAAGGCGGAGAGGATCGCAGCAGGCCAGGCCATCATTTCGTGCCAGGGCTGGATCGCAACCTGCAGCTGCTGAACGACCGTTTCTCGCTGATGCCGCTCATGCAGATCAAGTTCCCAGAGGATCTTGCGCCGTCGAGCTCGATCGCTCTGTCGAACGGCATCGAGGAGTCGGAGGAGCTCAAGCTCGCGTCGAAGATTGCTGGCACCATTAGTGAGACCAAGGCCGACCAGGAGAAAAAGCCCGTGGAGCCCGAGAAAGTTGAGGAGGCCAAGCAGACCCTGAATCGCTCTATTGCGAACCACATCGGCAACAGCTTCGAAGGTAGCTTGAAGGGTTCGATGCTCCATGAGATCATGAAGGCGCGCGGCTTCGACAGCGAGACCGCGAGTTTGAACCATGATCTGCTCTTCCAAGACCTCTTGTTCCACAAGCACTACTTGGTCGCCGTGGCCAACCTTGAGGCGTTCTTGACCCAGCGGAACGCAGAGGGCAAGGCCTTGCCCGTCGTGCCCGAGGATCTCGATGCTGTGAGGCCGCTCATCTGGTTCCAGGTTGGCCAACGCCGCATCCATCGCATCGAGGACGAGAACGCCATGAAGGTTCGAGGGGGGCCCTGCCATGCCGCATTGATCTGAGTCAGGATGGCCCCTGAGAGGGCCAGGAAAGCGAGGGGGATGGGGGAGTTGTGGAGTATGTTCTCTGGGGCATTTGTTCTGGTAGAGGTCCGGGGGCGGTCAGGGATGAAATGGAAACGGCGGCATGGCTCGGCCTCTTCGCACTGTGTGGCGACTCGCCGTCAAGGCTTGGATGAACGAATGCGACAAGAAGGTTGGCCTCTTCACTAAATGCATCAAGTTTCCGCAGGCTGCAGCGGATGCTGTTTCGAAACACATCACCACGCGCGACAAGAAGGTCCAGCACTCGTCGCAGCAGGCGGCGAAAAAGGAGGAGAATGAACGAGCCAGGAAAAGGAAGATTGCGGAGGCTGAGCAGAATGCGAAGAGGGCAAAAGGAGATACTGGGACCGCGTTCCTGATCCAGGCCAGTCATGATGTGATTAAACCTGTGAAGACTTTCGACACCGCGGAGAAGCTGGCCGAGGCCAAGGACGCGGGGACCTTGGGAACAAGCGAGCCCTACATCGTGAAGAGCATGCCCGCAGTGGCTGCTCTCGTGGACGAGCGGAGCGTGAAGGCAAGCTTAGGCGTGTTTCGCATCCAATTCCCATCAAGCGGCCAAGCTGTAACAGACGGGCGCGGCTACACGCCGTTCCACAATGAGCGGAGGGACCGCCTCCGGGAGCTGATGCTCTCTGCGGGCCCGGCCTGCGTCGTGGACGTGAAGAAGGACGGCGTCGACAACTTGGTGAAGACGACGTGCTCCCAAGCCGCCTTCTACGGCAAGAACCCAGGGTATGTGGGCATGGGGCAGTCGCGCCAAGGGCTGGCGGGCATGATGTATCAGGTGGCGGGGACCCTGGAGTTCACCTTGATAGACTTCAGCAGCTTAGGCGACTATGCCCAGAAGGCCGACATGATCAAGCAGACGGACAAGGACTTTCACGAGCATCAGCTGGATGTACTTCATTCTATTCAATCTCAAGAACAATTGGACTTGCTTGCGCAGTCTGAGGCGAGGGTCTACCGTGGGACGCTGGCACCCAATCAGATGTTGTTCATCCCTCTGGGCAGCTTCTTCGTCGAACGGACGGTCGGTACTAGCGGCGTCTACGGCTACTTGGTGCCATTCGTGGAGAACTCGGCTGCGTCCTACACAGCGTTCGAAGAGATGTTCCGCCAGATCGAGACGTGCCAGCCGAACAGCGCCACCACGAGGTTCTTTCGGAGCGCATTGGCAGCCGCCACTCCCGAGCCCGCCAAGCAGGCTGATAGCAGCAAGTGAGCATCCCGCTTGATCACGCTGTTTTTGTTTGCCCGGCATCAGAGACTCTGCGATGAACTCAGGCTCCTATTTGTTTCATTCGCATGCGCCGTCAGTCAATTTCAATCTGATGGCGTCGCGGGATGAGGTCAGTGCTCGATGTTGCGAGCCACTGCCTCTGCCATTCACATGTTTTTTACTGCTGGGATGTGTGAGCGCTCCACCAACCCACCAGATGGGCACGGGGAGCAACGCCTCGCTCTCGCGCGAGGGACCGGGGAGCCCAAGCAGCCTTCAGCATGTGCAGTGCTAGTGGCAACGACGACGGCGATGGAGATCTCATGGGGCCCAAAACGACATGATGTCCAAAAACAAGCCCGAACCAAATCGCACTCATAAAACTCAAAAGGGTCTAGTGGGTCGTCTTGGGAATACAGATTAGGGGTAAACGCCTGATGCCAAACAAACATCACAAGAAACAGCTTCGCAAGCACGAAACAACACAAACAAAGCAGCATCACAAACAAAAAACAAACATCACAAGCACGAACACGTAGCACACTTCACATCGAATGAGAAAACCTGGTCCGACAGATCCGATTGAACACACACTTCGAATGCGCCTGAAGGCACCAGGGACGTGAGCTCAGCATCTACTGGTGCTGAGGAGCGATGGCTGAGTAAGAGTCTGAAGGCTCGGAAGTACAGGCCGAGTGATTATCATCGTCAACATTGCCATAGCCATTTTTCTGGCTCAACGTTCAAGCAAGTGTGTACTTGCAATGCGTTCATTAGTGAGGCGCCCATCTAACGCTCCAGATAGCAAGCGATTCAGAACAGGGTCGATCGATGTTGCCGAGGCCAGCCTGTTCCTGTCCGAGGGCTTCCGCACCACAAAAGACTACGCGGAGTGGCCCATGCAAGCCATCGATGACGTCACCGCAGCAGATGAGTGTGCTGCCGGGAGGTTGACGGAGCTGCTGAACCCTCGTCCGCTGGTCTTGCATAGCTACTACTCGGGCAAGGGAACGGATGGTACAGTTGCAAGGCATCTGAGCAGGGCTCTACAGATGAAGGGCATCACGTCGAGTCCTGACGCTATCACAGCTTACAGTGCGTGCGACTCCGAACCAACGGCGCGCACCGTGCTTAGCAATATGAAAGATGGCCCGGAGAGGATCTTCAAGCACGTGTTTGGCAGCATCCAATCTCGCTTTCGCGATGTCCATGTCGACCATGTGAGGAGGCTGTTGCACTGCGTTGGACATGATGCTCGGTTACAAGCGTTCGAAGAGATGGACCGCTACCTCGAATCGTTCAAGGGAGAGCTCTTGAAGGAGAGTGGCGCCGCCGAGTGCTTCGCATGCGGCAGAGGAGCCTGCCCCATTCGCCATGACCGCACAGGGAAGCTTGTTCTTGCAGTTGCAGGCCACAGTTGCCAGGATTTCAGCATCAGAGGAGCTCGTGAGGGATCCAGTGGCACGCGCATGGAGGATTTCCTGTGGTTCAAGCATGAGGTAAAAGACCTGGACCCCGACTTCATAATCTTAGAGATCACCGATGGGGCCCCAGAATCGCTCCACACGGATTTGATCAAGTACCTGGAGATGGACGGGATCACAGGCAATATATGTGCGGAGGAACTGTCGGTGCCAATGCGCCGACCGCGTCGCTACACATTCGGTTGGCGCAAGACCCTCTTCGAGTTCCATGGTTCTTTCAAAGATTACCGAGGTGTGTTCAAAAAACAAAGAGTTTTGCAACCGACAGCTTTCTTCATGGATGACGATGCTACTCGCCAAGAGTACGTCCGCTCCCTGCTGTCCCGTGGATGCGTGCATTTCGGCGACAGTCGCGTCAACATCAGCATCAGCGACAACCTTAGCCCATTCATGAGAGAGCGTTTCGATCGCTACATGACTGTGATCGATGCGTTCTGCGGGCTTGACGGCTGTTTCGTAGCTGACCTCCTTCAGGACGTGAAGTGCGCGCCACCGGGGCCAGTAATGCCAGCGATCACGACTCGCAATGCTTGGATGGTGACGATCACAGAAGATGGTGTTATCATTCCTTTCACTGCGAAGGAGTTGCTCGCAATGATGGGCGACAACTGTTTTAGCCCGCCGAGTGGTTCAGATGCGTTCCCTTGCTACTGGGCAGGTATTGCAGAGTCTATGCCTTTAGTTGCGCTTCGCCCGCTGATCGGCAATGCGATGTGCTCTCATGCTCTAGGCTCGTACCTCATCTACTGCCTTGGCCAGTGCAAGGCCAGGGGCTAGATGGCTTGTGGAGGAGTGGGAGGAGAGGAGGAGGAGGAGGAGGAGGAGGAGGAGGAGGAGGAGGAGGAGAAGAATAGTCAAGGGGAGGAGGAGAGGAGGAGGCGGAGGAAGAGAGGAAGGAAATAAGAGGACAGTCAATGCTTTCTGCGCGGACGCACGCACGCTCTTGAGCCTGGGGCCTGGCGGCCTGGCGTCTGCTAGGGATGCTCTGGCCCTTTTCCTCCTCCTCTTCCTCGCCTCCTCCTTCAAGGAGCCTCCTTCTCCTTTCCTCCTCCTCCTCCTCCTGCCGTTCAACCGTTCAGCGGCTCAGCGGCTCAGCGAACTGTTCAGCCCCCTGCCCTCTGAGCATCCGTCTAGTCGTCCTTACCTTTCTCGTCTCGTCATCTATGTCTATGTCTCATCATTGCCGTCGTACTCTTCAAGACCATCCTATTCCAAACGCGGATTTTCGATTCATGATTTTAGGTTTTCTTTTTCGAGTTTCCGGTGGTGCCCCTCACTTTCACCCCCTTCTCGCCTCGTCGCCTGTGCGTCTGCTGTTGCCTGCTCCTTTCTCGGTCCCTGTCTGTCCGTCTGCTGTCGCCCTCCTCCTTCTCCTCCTCCCGCGCTCGGTAGTGGTCCCAGTCCCAGGGCCCCAAGGCAGCTTCCTGCTCCCTTTTCCTCTCTTCTGCTGTCGGGTCTCTCCTTTTCCTCCTGCTCCTCAGCCGTGCTTCCATCCTTCCTCTCCTTGCCCTTGGCACCGAGGGGGTACTACCCCCTCCTCCTTTTGGTCTGGGATCCGAGCATCGAGGAACAAAGAAGGGCAAGGGTGGGCTGCGCGCGCGGCGGCCGCCCCCGCCTCGGAGGCCCACCCGGCGGCCCCGACCCGCCCCGTGCGCGGGAGGAAGAGGTGAGGGAGGGGAAGAGAGGTCGGAGGCGGAGGAGGAGGAGGAGGAGGAGGAAGAAGATGAGGGACAGGAGGAGGACGAGGCGGCAGGAGGAGGAGGAGGAGGAGGAGGAGGAGGAGAACGGCGACGAGGGAGGAGGAGGATGAGGAGGAGGAAACCCTCTTCCTCCGCCTCCCTCCCCCTCCTCCTTCTCCTTCTCCTCCTCCTCTTCTTCCTCCTCCTCCTCTCCTCCTCCGTCTCCGCCCTTTTCCTACTCGTCCTCCTTCTCCCCCCTTCTCCTCCTCCTCCTCCTCATCCTTTTCCTTCCTCCGTCTCCTGCTCCTCGTTCTCCCTCCTCCTCCTCCTCCTCCTCCTCTCTCCTCCTCCTCCTCCTCCTCCTCCTCCTCTTCATCCTTCGTATCCTCGAATGAGCCTGGTCTTGCGTGTTCTGCAACATGCTACCTCATCCTCGCCCAGGGGCAACCAGGGCCCCCGCCAGGGTGTTGGGAGAAATTCACTACCAGGGCACCGCCGGCAATCGCGGCCACCCCCGCCGCGAGCTTGGACCGCGGAGGCGCCGGCGCGCGGCGGCGTCTTCGCTCGCAGCGACGTCGCGGAGGGCCCTTCCCGCTGCTGCCGCCACCTTCAGCAGCGCCCGCCTCTCCTGGCGCCCCCCGACATGTTCGGCGGCGTCGGCTCGAGCGGCGCCGCCGGCATCGGCGGGAGTGCGACAATGTTAGGCCCCCTAAGCTCGCTCTCGCAACTACTACTTTCTCGAGTGTCTCAAGTGCGAGGAGATGCGGGGGCGAGAGGGCGACCCCCGCGCAATGCGACGTCCTGCAGCGCGTTGCTCGGCGCGTCAGAGCGCGCCGCCCTCCGCCGCGAGACCCGGTGGCCCGGGCGAGAGTCGAGCCCTCCTGGAGCTCGCAGCGCCCAGGGGCTTGCGCTCACGGGGGCCGCAGAAACCGGCCAAGCACGACATCGATAAGCCCAAAATCACCCGCGCGGGCGCCACGTTGAAGAACGCGAAGTCGCTCCGCCCCCCCGACGCAGCGGGCCCCATCAGGCACTGCGCGCATTTCATCAAGCGGGGCGCGGAGCAGATGCTGGAGCTCCAGGCCGCGCGAATCTTTCCGCGGCCCCACGGGGCCCGACGTCGGCTCGGATCGCGATGGGCCCCTGGCCCTCATCGAACGGCTTTGATGGGCGAACCGCATCAGCTTCCGTTGAGAGCTCGCGGCCAAGGTCGGGGCCTTCTCGTTCTGTCAAGACAAAAGACCCAGCCAGGATCGCGCCCGCCATCGACGCGAGGCAGGCCGGGCGCCATCGAGCGCCACCGAAGACACGACTGGGATCGGTCGACGGGTTCTGCCAGCTCGCCTCGTGGGGCGCCGCGCTCTAGGACCTCTCGCCTCTGACCAACAACAGTAAATCATATCACAGACTGTTGATTGTTATTGTTGCTTGTTGAAATCATCCATTGTAAGGCTTGCGGAAGCAGCGCGTTCAATGTCCCAAACCCACATGTCGTGCCAGCCTCGCGCTATCAATGCGATGCTGTCCAAGTGCCGGAAATCGTGTCGCATCGAAGTCGGGCGCCCCCCAGCAGTGCGTCATCGCGCTGGAACTTCTTGGATATGAGATCTTCCGATGTTGCGTTTTGCCCGGCAGGGGCGGATCGCGGCGCAGTTTTCGCGCGGGCGGCGAGGTTCGGCCCAGGTTTCAGCACTGCTCCGGGCGGAGAACCGCGGCGAGGGGAATTTCTGGGAGCGACCCGCCCGAGGCCCACCGAAGCCAATTCTCGCGTCGTAGGAGCGAGGGCAGGGTCGGGCGCGGGCCGCAGATCCGATTGAGTTATGTAGAGTTGTTTCCCCACTTCTCTTCTCGATCCGAATTTTGTCAGCTTTCCTTTCCTGCCTCCCATCTTCCTGGTGCCCCTTCAGTTCCCCGTCCCCCTGTTGACTCACCCCCCGCGAGGCCTCGTGTCCTCGTTTTTTGTCGTTTGGCAGCGCCCTCCCCGCCCTCCCCCCGCCGTCCTCAGCCCGCCTTCGTGTCTGAAGTTGCGTGGTAAACGCAAGCAGGAATGTCGCGGCGACGTTCGCCATGTTTGGTCTGGGCGTCGTGCATCTCTAATGTACTTCCTCCTCGGTGTCTACGCGCGCTGCTGATGCTCTCGGCCGCATGGGCCACCGTGGCGCTCGCTCCGCGTCGCTGCCAATTTCCCCCGTACCACGGTTGCAAGCGTAGGCTCGCCTATCCCAGGTCGGCTAGCGTTGCCCCGAGCTTGTTCGGTGCGTTGCTCTGTTTTGTTACACTGTTGCCTTGGCGCCGAAACCACCTCAGACAAGAATGAGCGGGCGTTCGCGCGGGTGGAGGAGGCAACGGACGACACATACAAAACCAGAGGGGTGCGGGGCAATGAGGGAGGCGGCGGGGGGCGGCGGGAGCGGGACGAAACGCCCCCTGCATGCAGGATGCGAAAATCCTATGGCGTCATCGGGCTCCCGGGGCGTTTCATTGGGCCCTGGGAGTTTTGAAAGAACGGTTCAGGATGAAAATCTGGTCTTGAGGCCTGCGGGGGAATCCGTGGGTTCCACGAGTTCCCCTCAGGAGCCGCTTCCTTAATGCTTCGAAAACGGTGACCTTGCGGGGTGGCATATGCTGAGACTCGCAGGGGTGCCCGTACAGCGGGTCCACGTTGAGGTGCGAGCCTCGACGATCGAGGTTGGGAAATCCTTGGCCTCCGGGGGCCCTCTTCGTCGCCGCGGTTGGACGCAGCTCGAACAAGTTATGTTTTGGGCCCCAGGGGCGGTTTGGGGATTCGTTTCGGGCCGATTTAGAGTCCACCCATCTTTTGGATGTGGGGATAAGACGAACGCAGCGACAATTGCGCGCCCGCGGTGTGGATTCCATTGGGGGGGCGCCCCATACCCGGCAAGCATTGCATACCAAAGGTTCCAGGGCCAGGATGAGCCGTCGCAAGCTTCCCGCACAACCGCTTCCGCATCCGACGCCCCTTGGAGGGTTTCACAGAGTTGCGTCCCTGTTTGGGCATGCGCCCCGTTTCTGCATGTGTGCCACAGTCCTAGAGACCTTTTACTTACCACGCAGCAGCACGGGCCGAACCGCAGAGGAAAGCGCTGCCCAGCGAATGCGAACTGGATCCGCAGCGCAGGGCCGCATGGTGTCCCCAACGGCTTTTGTTATTAATCCGACGGGGTTCCTTCGAAACTCCCCGTCTCTAGCTTGAGAGCTCCCCACGCATGCTTCTCAGCGTTCCGGCAAGCGTCTCCGACAACCGTTCCACGCGCTTCGGAACGCGTTTTTTTTTTCTCCCCAGGAGACTTCCGGAGATTTCATGAGGCGGCCTACCGCTGGGCAGCCTGTCAGTGGCTCTGGCCTCACCCGGCACCAGCACTATTCAGGAGGGAAAAAAACACACAGACACAATTAATCGTCCATTCCCAGGAAAATATGGGAAAATATGGGAAGTGGGGGGGAAGACAGAAACCCAGAAAATATAAGAAAATATGGGGAATCCTTTTATTTGTGTGTATTTATTTGTGTGTCCTGGGGCCCCTTCAACTATCTCGTTGGCACGAGCTGTGCACGGTCACCTTTTCCGCGATGGGCGGCAGCGGCTTGCCGTCCTGTTGGGGCCAGCCACTGCGGCGCTCGTCGCCGGACGCCGCTGCTGCACCAGCGCTCTTCAATACGGCGAGGGCGCTGGTGAACGAGTGCGCCCAGGGAGGCTGCAGACCCTGGAGGGTTCCTTTTATATATTTCACCACCCACCAAACCACCCCAACCCAACCCGAAGGCCCAAATTTATCCTCGATTTCCAGTGGGGGGGGGTCCGGGAAACATCGAAAAAACACACGTGGAACCCTTACCCCCCCCAACCCGAAATTCGGGCCTTCGGGTTGGGTTGGGGTGGTCTGGTAGGTAGTCAATATCTGATGAGGGCGGCGGTGATATCCATGGCCAAGCTTCGATGGGAGTTCCACCGGCTACGACACCCTGGATTCCTTATCCAAGGGTTCCTCATCCAATGCCTTCACCGTGGTGCTCCGCTGGCGCGCCGCTCCTTGCACAGGTGCGCGTCGAAGCTTGGCCGCGTTTGTTGTTCACCATCGCAGCGGAACCCAGTGGCGACGAGAACGAGGAGCCCGCACAAATTTGTCTAGTTGACGGCGCAGTTCCTGCCTGTAGCCACGGTGCGCAACCTCATTGCGGTCCCAATGTCCTTGGCGAGCCAACCGCTTCCTTTTCGTTCACCCCCCGAGTATATAAACGTTCGCAGGTGGAAAACAACGACGACGAGGACGACGAGGAGGGGACGAAAGGCGATGGGGATGGAGCTACGGCGGACGCGCAGCCGCCCCCCCGGCGCAGCTCCGGGGCGGGCCCCCCGCAGCTTGCCCGCGAACAGATGGGCCCGAAGCAGCATAGCAGCACTGAGTCGGGCATGCCCCTCCACAGGAGGAATGTTCAAAAGTAGTCAAGACATGGTCTGGGGCTGATTTGTTCCCGATCTTTTGTTTTAGAATGTTGGTCGGTCATTGTTGCATTGTCTTCATATCTATCGCCCAAAAATCCGCCTGTAGCACGACACGCCCGACCTGAAAGCCTCCTCCTACCTCCGCCAGAGAGCGCCGCGCGCGCGCCCTCCGGGGCCATGCAGCGCCGCGCGGGCGCACGGCCCGCCGCGCCCCGCTTCTCGCGCCCCCGCGCGCCGCCGCGGGGAAGGCGGCCCACGACGCCGACGACGACGACGACGACTCGGACGACGACGCGCCTTCGCCGCGGAGCGCAGGTGGCCCCAGACGACGACGATGCCAACGACGACGACGCCAACGACAACGACGACGACGACACGGACGACGACGAAGACGACGACGAAGACGACGACGACGACCCGCCTACGCCACGGGGCGCAGGTGGCCCGAGACGACGACGACGACGACGACGACGATGACGACGACGACGCCAACGACAACGACGACGACGACGACGACCACAACGACGACGACGCGGACGACGACGACGACGACAACGCGGACGACGACGGCGACGACGACGACGACGACGACGACGACGACGACGACGACGACGACGCCGACGACGACGACGACGACGACGACGACGACGACGGCGACGCGGACGACGACGCGCCTTCGCCGCGGGGCGCAGGTGGCCCGAGGCCCGCCGCCGCCCGCGGCGCCCCGGGGAGCTGGCGCCCGCCGCCGCCGCCGAGGGCGGGGCCGCCCCGCGGCTCCACGGGCGGGGCGGCCTCGGCCCGCCGCGGCCGGCGCCCGCGGCCGCGGCGGGTGAGGCCGAGGCCGAGGGTGGCCCGCGCAGCGGCGGCCTGCCGCGCCGCGGGCGGGGCGGCCTCGGCGCCCTCGAGGGGGAACAGATCATCATCACCGCCACCGCCATCACCATCACCATCAGCATCATCTGCAGCATCACCATCAGCAGCAGCATCATCACCATCAGCATCATCATCACCGTCAAAATCGCCATCACCATAAGCATCACCGTAGTCATCATCATAGTCATCATCATAGTCAACAGCATCATCATCATCATCATCATCATCATCATCATCATCATCAGCAGCAGCACCATCATCATTTGAGGGAGTTTCTGTGGAACTACCGTCATCCTCACCCCCAGCGCGGGGAGCACAGGGGCAGAGAGCGGCCTCCGGCACCGTTTCCGGACAGATCCGGTGGATCCGGTGGATCCGGTGGATCCGCCGACGAATCCCAAACCGGCGCCCTCGCTTGAGACATCCTCACAAAACCGGCCCCAGGGGAGGTGCCCAGAGGAGTCCAGAGCGGCCTCCGGCACCGTTTCCGGACAGATCCGGTGGATCCGGTGGATCCGGTGGATCCGATGGATCCGCCGACGAATCCCAAACCGGCGCCCTCGCTGAGACATCCTCACAAAACCGGCCCCGGGGGAGGTGCCCAGAGGAGCCCAGAGCGGCCTCCGGCACCGTTTCCGGACAGATCCGGTGGATCCGGTGGATCCGCCGACGAATCCGGCCCTGGATCCGGGGGAGGTGCCCAGAGGAGCCCAGAGCGGCCTCCGGCCGTTTCCGGACAGATCCGGTGGATCCGGTGGATCCAAACCGACGAATCCCAAACGGGCCCTCGCTTGAGACATCCTCACAAA
>CAUYUJ010008048.1:0-5000 GCA_963575745.1 Prorocentrum cordatum | reverse complement strand
CTTCCTCCCTCCTCCCTCCCTCCTCCCTCCTTCCTCCCTTTCTCGTCCCTCGTCTCCATCATCACCCCTGCCAGCCGTTGCCTGATATTCAAAGTCCAGCGCCGCCCAGAGGTCCGCCCAGACGTCGGGCTCTAACACGCACGGCGGCCCACGGCCGAAGCAAACGCACAGCTCTCACGAGTGCAACTTGAAAGAAGAGGCGAGGCAATGCGCGAGCGTAGCTTCCAACGTAGATCCCCCACGTAGCCGAGGAGGCCACCGGCCATCACATGTCATGCAAAACGTATCGATGCTGTAGTTCGCTTGCCAATTTACTGCATGGTCTCGAAGATCTCACCGTAGAGAAACATGGCCACGTTGGTGCTGACGCTGTTGCCGATCATCCTACCGAACTGCTTCGAGCTCACGCGCGCCGGGAGAACCACGCGACGCATGTCGACGCCCTGGAGTTTCGCCAGCTCCTCGCGACTCGTGAACCGCAGGAGGTTAGAAACGAAGTAGCCGCCGTAGTACCCGCGATTGGCCGTGATGGTCGGGCACAGTTTGCTAGCGCAAACCCAGGTCGCCCCGCCGCCCAGCACGTCCAAGAACCACGTCTCTTTGAAAGGGTTCCCGCCCTTCTCGACAACCTTCTTGAAAGCAGCCAGCAGGTTTCCG
Source organism: Prorocentrum cordatum (assembly GCA_963575745.1). Taxonomy (NCBI): domain Eukaryota; class Dinophyceae; order Prorocentrales; family Prorocentraceae; genus Prorocentrum; species Prorocentrum cordatum. Next base: position 4,343 of record CAUYUJ010008048.1, on the reverse strand, counting down.
AGGGCGTAGTCGGGGACATCCGTCAAGTCCCCCTTCTTGTGCATGTCGATGAAATGCTCCACACCAGCGCAAGGGATCGGCTTGGGCACGCTCATCTTCGCACCCTGATTCATGGCGGCCTTTGCTACCGCAACGATGTAGAGGCGTTTCCTGCGCTGGGGAATCCCGTAGTCTGCTGAGTTCAGCACGAATGACGACACGTCGTAGTAACTATTGCCCACACGGCGGAGCGACCGCATGATATAGTTGTAGACGTCTTGGTACTTCTTCTGGATGGTCGGGACGTTCTCCATCACTGCAACCAAGGGGAGAGCGAGCTGGATGTAGCGCAACGGGAACCAAACGATGGCGCCGTCCTTCATGTCGGCGGTCTCTGCCCAGCCCGTCTTGGAGCCTTGCTGGCTGTAGGGTTGGCAAGGCGGGCTGTACCACAAGCAATGCACACGCGGCAGGGTCTTCAAATCCACATCACGCACGTCTGAATAGATGACGCAATCTGCGTGGAGGTTCGCCTTGAGATAGGCGCGGCACGCCGGGTCCTTGTCAATGGCGAACAACTGCTTAGTAGTAACGCGATGCCCGAAGGTGGCCTGCAGCGCTGTCTCCACAGGCGCCAGGCCGTTTTCCATCCCCGAAAAAAAACTTCCGCACGTGAAGATGACAGGGTGGCCCTTGTTCTTGGCAGCGAGCTGCAGGTCCTTCTTGATCTGCTCCGCGCCGCGACCTGCTGATTTCGAGAAGGCGACCATCGCAGCAGGCCCAATGAAGGATTGGGCTGGCCGTGCCGAAAGCGCCCTGGCAACAAATGGCTGAGGATTCAGAGAGAGGGAGAGAGAGAGAGAGAGAGAGAGAGAGAGAGACAGGCAGAATGGCCGACGGCCAAGGCCGACAAGAAGCCACCGGAAAACAATACAGGAGAGTGGCCCGACCTGCACGACCATTCGATGACCTGTCGATTCAGGCCCCTCCGAAATCGCATCAATCCCTCCCACCTCCCTCCTCCACCTCCGTCGGTCAGGGTCGTCTTCTTCGTCGTCGTCGTCGTCGTCGTCGTCGTCGCGATTCGTCGCGATTTGTCGTGATTCGTCGTGGTTCGTCATGAGGGAATTTCTGCCCGCTCGGGGAGGGCAGAAATTCCCTCACGTCGTCGTCGTCGTCGTCGTCGTCGTCGTCGTCGTCGTCGTCGTAGTCGTCGTTGTCGTTGTCGTTGTCTTCGTCTTGTCGCCACGGCTGGACGCGGCTCGGAAAGCTAGCCAAGATTGCTCCCGGGAGGGGTCCAGAGACGGGCCTAGAACGTTGAAACGGGGAGGAGAAGGTTCGTCCCCCCAAGGAGGGTTTAGGGGAGGAGCAGGGGAGGGGCTCCTTCTTCCCCTCCACAAGGGGCTCGGAGTCGGGCGAGAGCACGCGGTGGCGGAATCAGAAGGCTCCGTGCCAGATCGGTCGGCTTGCTTCTCCTCCTCCCCCTCCTCCTCCTCTTCTTTCCCCTCCTCCTCTCCTCCTCCTGCCCATCCGCCTCTCTCTCTCTCTCTCTTTCCTGGGTTGGGCGGCGGGGCGAGGGCGCGCCTCGCTCGAGGGCGTCGTCGTGGACGCGGGGCGGGCGACAGCGCGCGCGAGGGCGAGCGCGGCCCTACTTGGAGTCCCCTGGAGGAGGAAAGGGAGGAGGAGGAGGAGGAGGAGGAGGAGGAGAAAGAGGAGCAGGAGGAGGAGGAGGAGAAGGAGGAGCAGGAGGAGGAGGAGGAGGAGGAGGGGGAGAAGGAAGAGGAGGGGGCTCTAAGGCAGCTGCTCAGAATCGTAGCAGATCTGGCGATGACAGAACGGTGTGGATAGTTATACTGATAATTGCGAGGATGGTGATGATCGTAACTATGGATGGTGACGATGTTTTTTGTTTTTCCACGCACGCTGGTGCCAGCGAGTGGTTGCTGCTTACTCGCTGGCGTCTTGTGTCTCGGCCACCTGGAGTGTCTAGCGTGCACTGCCAGGCCCTGCCCCCCAGGAAACCGGGGAGGCCCACGCGAACTCGAGGGCCTCCAGCGCGGCGAAGCCACGGGCCGTGAGCCAACACGCACCTGCAGCCTCGTTGAAGAAAGCAGCCCTCTCAGCTCAGCAGTCGGAGTCGTTCTCTTCCTGATCCTCATCTTCATCTTCCTCGTCGTCCATGTCGTCCCCCTCGGCCTTGGCCGTGGCGCCATTCTTGCCAACCGGCTTCCCCTTCTTCTCGGACTCGGTCTTCAGGCCGTTCAGCGCCTTCAGGAGCTCCTCGCGAGACTGCGACCCGCCTTTCTCCTTGCCGTCCTTGTCCGCCTTCGTTCCCTTCTTGGGCTTCTTGTTGCCGGAATCATCCTCCTTGCCGCCTGTGCCCTTGTTGCCCTTGCCGTCCGGGGTGCTCCCGCCCTTGTTGTCCTTGCCACCCTTCTTGTTGCCGTCCTTGTTGCGCTTGATGCCCTTGCTGCCACCATCGCCTCCGTTGTCAGGACCATCTCCGCCACCGCTGTTCACGAGCTCGGCGAACTTGGGGTCGTACAGGTCGTCGTCCATATTGAGCATGGCAATCAGTACGCGGCGCTCCAAGCGCTTGTAGAGGCCCTGCACGTGCTGCGGCTTGAAGCATATCCCCAAGTAGGGCCTGCGGCGGCGGATGAAATTCATGGCAGCTTCGCCCTCGCCAGGCGTCCAGTCGAAGCAACCCATCAGGTCGAGGCCAGAATTCAGCTCGTCGAACATTTTTGACTCGGGGCTGTGGTAGAAGACAGGTTCTGAATCCTTGGGGTTCCTCTTGGGCACGACGATCCCGCTGGAGCCTCCGACCTCGTGGCGGTGGGATCCAAAGAATGTGAGCTTCTCCTCGTAGTTCAAGTGCCACGAGTCCTTCCATTCGGTGTAGCGGACTGGATACATGACCTCCCAGCGGTTCGTCCCCTCATAGTGCAGCCTAGCACGCAGGGCAAACGCATGTTTACAGAACCGACGGCAATCGAGCATGTTGGTGTTGAGCATTGGGTTGAACAGGTTTGGGTTGGCAAGATGGCGCAACCCCAATGAGCTTGGAGCAAGACGTTTAGTTTGCGTGCAGTTTGTTTGCTCGCGAGTCTCGTGCATGCACTTGTTATGTTGGGGCTATGTTATACATTGTCTGTTGCGTTGTGCTGCGAGTAGCCATGCGACGCTTGCAAAATGATTTGCATGTTGCTGTGCAGATAACGCTTGCCACGCTATTATGTTTACGCCATGGCAATGCGCAAAGCCGAACTGAGGAACATATATCATGGTAAGCCGACTTGGCAAATCTGTTCACTAAGATTTAGGAATGTCGTTCCTGCATATACTCTGGGGGGTGGTATTCTTGATTATCCCAGTGCGACCCTACCTTGGAGTTGGAGCCCCTAGGAAAGCAGCACAAGCTAAGCTAAGCTAAGCTAAGCTAAGCTACGCTAAGCTAGGCTAGGCTAGGCTAAGCTAAGCTAAGCTAAGCTCAGCTCAGCTCAGCTAAGCTAAGCTAAGCTAGGCTAGGCTAGGCTAGGCTAGGCTAAGCTAAGCTGTGCTAAAGCTAAAGCTAAAGCTAAGATGATATAAGCTAAGCTAAGCTAAGATAAGCTAAGCTAAGCTAAGCTATGCTAATATGAGATAAGCTAAGCTAAGCTGAGCTGAGCTGAGCTAAGCTAAGCTAAGCTAAACCCACCCAGGGAGCGCAACTGGGGGAACCGCGGGGCGGGGACTGGGGGAACCGCCCGGGGCGGGAACCACTGCCCGGCCCCTTTAAGCTAAGAGAGTAAGAACCCTCTAGACAGAGCCTAGGTAGGAAATAACTCACAGGAGGCCTGTTCTTGATCTTCATGTTGAGGCCGTTCGGGTTGTGAATGATATGCATCCATTCCACCTGCGTCATCTTGTACCCACGGACGCAGCCCAGCCTGGAATTCAGCTGCTCGGCGTCGTAGATCAGGGAGTAAGTAGTCTCGTCCTTCATCATCGCCGCGCCCTCCGCCTGCCAGGCGCCGAACATCTGTTGCTTCAGACCGTGCTTGAACCCGTCGAACACGATCGCCACGTCGGTGTCTGGGAAGACGTTGGGCTCCCCTCTGAACTTCACGAATGTGTCGACGGCTTTCTGGTAGGCGTCCTTCCTGAAACTCATCATCCGAACGCGCGGTGCTGTCGCAACCTCGCCGGAGAGGCTCATGCAGTACATGAAAGCGAAATACGCAGTATGAGTTTCCAGGCTTTTTCCGTGAACGTCTTTGATCGGTAGATCTTGGAGCTTCTGCACCATCTTCGCAACGGTAGTCTCTTCGGGAATCAGCGTGACGAAAGTGCGAGTGAGCATCTTCGCCCTGCTGTAGAAG
>CAUYUJ010008047.1:464172-508264 GCA_963575745.1 Prorocentrum cordatum | reverse complement strand
CTGAGTGGCTGCCCGCTCGCTCGCTTCGCTTGCCTTTCTTCTCCTGCTGCCTAGTCGCGGCCCGACTAGTGTTTGGACGGCTTTCGGCCCGCTTCGCGAGCCTGTTGGCCAAAAGTACATCCACCAACCCATCCAGAAATCATGCCCAGGGGAGTTGAGGTGATCAGGGAACTGGGGGAGCATGCAGAAAAATAAAGGGCGGGGGAAGCCGTCATATACCCCAAGAGGTGGAGGATGGAGGAGGAATCGTCGTCGTCGTCGTCGGAGGAGGAGGAGGAGGAGGAGGAGCAGCAGGAGGAGGTGGAGTAGGGCGAGGACGAGGAGGACGAAAAGGAGGAGAAAGGAGGAAAGTTGGGTACCTCGGAGATCCTCGTGGTGCCTCTTACGGGTTTTTTTGAGGCCCTTTGGCCGCCTCTTGGGGCTGTTTGGGCGCCTCTTGGGGCCTTCCTGGGCCATTCTTGGTAGCTTCAGAGGCGCTCTTGGGGCCATTTTGGAGGACATCAATCAGAAAAGAGGGGAATTATAATTGGCCCCCCCCCTTTGGGAACACCAGAAATCGCCTCCTGGACCCCTCTTGGAGCGTTCTTGGGGCGAAAAAGGCGGTTGGAAGAGAAGCCTCCCTAGACCACCTACGCCCTGAGGACTGGTGGGGTTCCTCATTTTTTGGGCTTGGACACGCATTTGTCTCAAACTACACGTCTCACCTGCTGCATTTTCTTGGCAACTCCTCGGGGCTTCCTCGCCCAGGGCCACATGATCTCTCCCACTAGCGAGCGAATGGGTTATTTGTCGTCGCCGTCGTCGGTCGTCGCCGTCGACCTGTCGTCGTCGCCGTCGCTCGTCGCCATCGCCGTCGCTCGCTGTTCGCACGCATCGCTCGTCGTGGCCTCCGCTCGCCGCCGCCGAGCGCCCGGCGTGGCTGAGCCGCGGCAGCTGTCCCGGGCGGCGACCCCGCAGGCCGCCCCGCGGCGCCTCGCGCCAGTGGCGGCCTCGCGCGCGGGGCAGCCGCTCTCCGCGCGGTGAGGCTCTGGCCGGGCCCCTGGGTGTCCGTCGGCGGCGAGCGAGGGTCTGTACGAACGAAATGGGCACGGAAAGAATGGGTACGATGCCCAACAGCAGTTCCTGCTCATTTTGAACAGGACTCGCTGTCCGCGCCGCCGCGGCCTGTGTCCATGCGAGACAGAAGGCCTCCTGTCCAACAGCGGCCTCTGTTGGTTTGGGACAACATCTGTTGTTGGGCATCGTGCCCATTCTTTCCGTGCCCATCTCGGGCGTCCAAAAAGGAGGAGGTCTCTTCTCAGAAGGCGGCGGGGCTCCTCGGAAGCCCTCCAGCCTTCCGAGAGGCTCCCTGTGTCTCCGGGGGGGGGGCTCAGGACACGTCTCGGAATGCCGGAAGCGTTCCGAGCCTTCTGAGAAGGCCGCCTCTTCTCACTTCCCTTCCGAGGACTTGATGGCCTCATCTTTTTTCCTCGATGCATCCCCTGCCCCCCCCCCCCCTCGTCCGCTCACATCCCTCGAACCCGCCTCTTTGACGCCCCCGTCGTGGCCGCCCCCGAGCTCTCGGGGGCCATCGGTCGCCAGGAAGCGAACACACGGCGTAAGCATAAATTGTCGGAGTTCCGCTTCTTGGATCGGTGCTGATCTCCTGTGGCGTCGCCTCTGGCGCCGCCCCTGGCGCGCTCCGCGCGCCAAGGAGGGGAGTCCAACGCCGTTCCAAGGACCTCCGAGAAATTACTGTTGTACAGTCTTTTGCTCCTTCAGGAACAAGCGCTCAGAGCTGCTTTCGATTCCTCCAACTCGATGAAGTTCGATAGCGATTGATTTCGATTCGATGTGACTTCGGATTTCGATCTGGGCGCCGGTTTCTCAATGGAGGCCTTACATACTAGACTGCCGATTTCCGCCGATTCGACTTCTCCTGACTTGACTGCCGATTTCCGCCTATACGGTTCATTCCGATGGACGGTCTGACTTATCGATTCGGTTTTGGGCTCTCATGGGTCCTGAGGGAAACGGGTCCTGAGATTTTTGGCCGCTCTCACGCGTTCGGGGCCTTCCCAGGGCCCCGGGTCTGTAAAACACACTTGGGGCGAAAAATGTGTCCTCTGGGACGGCCCCGGGCCCAGGACCCTTTTCCCTCAGGTCCCGTTTGCTTCATGCCAACATCGGGGGCTTCCGAGGATCGTCAAGAGTTATCTGGACATCGGCACTGCCAAAATCCGATGCGAGCCCTCCCTCGTCCTCGTTCTCCTCAGACTTTTCGGTTCCTGGTCTCCGTCTTGGGCCCCCCTTAGGGCCGTTTTGGGGCCCTCGTGGGCCATCTTGGGCGCCTCTTGGGCTGCCTTGGGGCCATCTTGGGGCCATCTTGGAGGTTTCTTTGGCCGTCTTGGGGCAGTCTTGGGGGCCTCTTGGGCCCTCTTGGAGCGATGGAAAGCCGAAACGGCGAGAAACGTCGTACATGCGAAAAGCGCATGTTTTCCGAAGGGAATGGGGCGATTTTGCTTGTCGGGACCCTCTTGGAGAGCTTCTTGGGGATCTGTTGGGGCTATTCGTGGCCTCTGGGGCCATCTGGAGACCATCTTGAGCGTCTTGGAACGATCTTTCGGCGAATTCGGGGCCTCCTGGGCCGTGCAGGGGGCGTCCCAGCGCCCTCTTGGCGCTCTCCTGGAGCGCCCTGGGGGAGTCGGCCGGGCATCGCCCGGGCATCGCCCGGGGTGCTTTTCGTCCGGGCGTCCCCAGGGGCCGCCACGCGCGCGCGAACTAGAAATATTGTTGACCTGTCACTGTGACTGGAGATCTTAGCATGCCTTTGGCCCGTTGGACCAGCGAATTCCCTCCTGGGCTTCGTGCGAGGCAATCTCGATGTGTGAACTTCCTGAGGTATCTATGCGTCATGCGTTCCTAAGGCCTTACTTATGTGGGCCTTGTTGGGCTCTGTTTGGGCCTTGTCCGAGTGCTTGCCCCCTTCCCTCCATCTCGCGTTTTTGCCGATGTTCTTGCTCGATTTGCTCGATCAGTTGGCCGCGTTGCACATGATGTCGAGGGGGGATGGATGTCTGTGCATGCCTGCTCTGCGCTGGCGAACTGGATGGTGTTTTTTTGGGTGTCTGCGTGGGTGTATCCTGGAGCGGTTTGAGGGATGCTCTCTCTCTTTCTTTCTTTCTCTCTCTCTCTCTCTATATATATATATATATATATATATGTTTCTCTTTCTCTCTCTTATTCTCTAGTCCTCGCGCGCGTCGTGGTCGTCTGCAGCTGCTTCGGCCCTGTATCCTCGCGCGGCATCCCTGGGCGGGCGCTCTCTGCAGGCGCTTGCCCAGGCCGCCATCGAGGGTGCCGGGGCGGTGCTCTTTCAGGGCATGCGAGCCGCGCTCTACGAGCGGCTCGTGGGCCAGCCGCTGGCACCTCTCGCGGACCACGTCGGCTCCCCCGCGGATTCTTCGTGGTCTGCTCAGGCTGACCCGAGCGGCGGAGGGCCCTGCCCTCCCGTCGCTTGGGGCGCGGCCTGTCCCACCGTCTGCTTGGGGCTGGCGGTGAGCGGGGTGACCCTGTGCTGCTCTCGTCGGTGGTGGCCCTGTTGGCGACCACTGCCGCCCGCAGCCTCTGCGGAGGCTGCTGCGTCGGGGCCCTGGCGGCCCGCTGCCCGCTGGCGGGGGTTCAGGCTCCCCTCGCGCGCGGGCGTCGATCGGAGCCCCTGGCGGGCTCGGTCGCGGCCCACAGCGTGCCCCGGCCTGCGGCCCAGGAGCGCGGGCTGAGGAGCGCGCGCGGTCCTTGGCGCGAGGTCCCGCGGCTGCGCCTCTCCACGGCTGAGCTCGGCGGGCGGCGAGCTAGCCTCTCGATTGACCGCGGCCACGGCGGACGACGCCTCTGCTTCGGGGGCGCTCGCCATCCCCGATGGGCCACTTTGGCCCGACCTTCACCCGTTTTCGCCTCCGTCAGCGTCGCGGTGCGACCGCTGGCGTTTGGGCGAGGGCGAGGTGAGCTACCCCGCGATCCCCTTGGCCACCCGGCCTGCGGGCATCCTGCTGGCGCTGCCTGGGCTCAGCCGACCGCCTCAGCCTGGTGGGGGCGGAAGGATCCAGCAGGGTCGTTGGCCCCGCCATGTGATCAGCGTGCCCTTGCTCGGTGCAGCGCATCGCCCGCTGAGCGCGACCGCCTCGACGTTGGTGGTCGACTCGGAGGTCTCCGAGATGGATCTGGAGGCTCTCGCCCCGCTCGACGAGGGAGACGCCGAGGGGCGTATCCCGCCTGGGTCAGCCCGCGGACGCGCGCATGGCCGCGCCTTCGGGGAATTTCGGCCTGCGCGACGGCCGCGCGGCGATCCGCGGCGCCGCGCCCCCCGACGGGGAAGAGGCGCCCCCTGGCGTGGAGAGGGCTAGCCCTACCAGTCAACGGACGAGCTCGCAGGGTGCGAGCTGGAGGACGACGCCGGCGCCGAGGAGCGCCGCCCCCTCCCTGCGCGAGCTTCGCCGCTGCCAGCGGCGCTGCCTGCTCTGCCGCGGGCCCGTTTCGGCGCGCAGCCGAAGGCCTGGGCAAGCGGGGCCCGCCCCCGCGCGGGAGGAGCAGTCGCCGCGGCCCTAGTCTCTTTTGGAATTGGCGCTGCCGTGTCTGCGAGGGTCCCTCTGGCGGTCGGGGCGGCCCCAGGCTGCGACGCATCCCCTCCCGGGGCGCTCGGCGACCCTCTTCATCCTACAGCCCGCGCGACGGTCGAGGGAGGGCCCGTCGGCTCCCCGATGCGAGAGGTCGCGCATCGCAGGGAATAGCAGCAAGTAGTGGCGCAGCACGGGCAAGAATTTCGACCCATCCCGAGGGCGATCCTTGCACGGGCTCTGGGGCTGGAGCCAGGTACCACCCCCATGGCAGTGCTCCAAGGACCGCCAGCCTTACCGCCAGGCTGCGTCCTTGAGGCGACTGCATCGCGACGAAGGCAAACGCGCAGAATCCGCGGATGCACGATCGCTGGCATTGCCGTCCTTGTTTCGGGCACCCGGGGCGGGTGTTTGTGATGGTCCATCGGCACGGATGGGCATTCAGGCCCGTGCGGCCCTGCATCCCCGGGAAAGCCGTGCCTGCCCTGTGTGCGAGGGCGAAAGATCCTAGGCCACTGTCGCCCGGCCATGCACTGGACAAGAGGCTATGCCCAGTGGGGCTTTTCGAGATCAAAGAAATCTCTTAGTGGCGCCGCGTGCAGTATCGAATGGTGTCGGCACGGGGAGCGAGTGGAGGAGGAGGAGGTGGAGGAGGAGAAATTGTTAGGGATTCTGGACGAATTCTAGAGGCGTGCTAGCTAGTTTTGGGAGGCTCCCGACGTCAATCCCGTCTCCTCCGCTTCTTCCTTAGCTTAGCACGGGGGGCAGATTGAGGGGGAGCAGGGTCAGGAGGAGAAGGGGGGAGGGGGATGAGTAGGAGGATTATGTTTTAGGAGTGTCGAAGGGTGGTCCAAGGACTATCGTTCTGGATCCGAGTTGGTTCTAGTTGCTGATTCGTCTCCGTCGTCCTCCTCCTTCCCTCCTCGTCATTATTACCTTCATCATGGATGCATTCCCCCTCGTTCTCCTCACCTCCCTTCCCCCGCTTGGCCTTTCACTGTATTTCCTTGGCACAGTAAAAAAATAATCCTCCCTGTTCCCATCATATTCCCTTTTTCCAGTTCTTGAGGACCACCTTCGCCCTTCCTTCCTTCCCCTGCTCCACTCGTTCACCCGCTCCTTGCTATGTGCACTTCTGCTGTCGGCCAATGGGACAGTTCGACCTAGTGTGCACAGGAGGTGCGCGCGCCAACGGCCGCGCACCGCTGCAAAAAGACAATGCGAACATTGATGAGGTGAGTTGGCCTGTTCATCGTTGCGGCATCGTTTACCGTCACCGTTCACCGTTGTGGGATCGTGGTCGTAGCTGTGCCGTGTGCGTAATGATGTTGTTGTAGCCGCGACTCCTTTGGTTTAGTGACAGTGGCATTGCAGCTATTGGTGCGTTTCCAGCTGCCTGAGACTAGCCCCACCACCGTGCCAGTGCAACAACACAGATGGAAGGAGTTCTCTCATCCTTTTTCATCCTTTCTCTTCCGCCTCAGTTCCCCGTACTCCCGCTTCCTTCTTTTCGAACATTTACTTGAGACCCCTTGGGGGCCACGTTGGGGCCTCTGAGGGCCGTTGGCAGTATATTTTGGGGCTTCTTGGGAGTCCGTTGGGGGCCTGTCGAGGGTTTTCGGGCCGTATTGGGCGCGGTGGTGGCCCCCTCAAGTGGCCAAGGCCAGCCAGCCTGGGCCCCCCGTTCTCTCTGCCGGTGAACAGGACAATCATTTTCTCGGGCCAGGCAGCGATCTGCGCAATCCGGACGAGTCGTCTCCCTCGGCCCCCGCCGCGGGCAGCAGCAGCGTCTCTCCGGCGGCCCTGTTTGCCAACGGGCCAGAGGTCGCTCTTCCGGATCGCCCTCCGAGCCAGACTGCCACAGTCTCCGCTGGCGCGGACACGTGCGCGGGCACTCAGGCCAGGCTCGGGCTCGCCCTTCGGAGGAGGACAGCGGTACAGATCTATTACGTTGATCCCCTTCCCCTCTTCAAGGAAGGAGGGGATCGATCAGAGGAGGAGGGGGAGGGAGGAGGAAGGAGGCGGACCTGTATGAATGTGGGGTTCCTGGCCTCCAACAGGTCCCAGGGTGCCCTGCACGGTGCTGGCCCTCCTCAGGCGCCCTCGCCCCTTGGTTCGGCGGCGCGCACAAGGGGGTGGCGCGAGGGGGGAGGTCTTCCACGGAGCCACGAGGCTTCTTGGAAGGCAGGGGCCTCTCAGAGGGCCCTAGCGTCTTCTAAGACGCCCCCTGCCTTTGAGAAGCCCCTTGGCTTCTTGGAAGGCCCCCCCTCGCGCCGCCCCCTTCTGCGCGCCGCCCCTTGGCCCTCGCGCGCACCGCGGCTCGCCAGTGGCTCGTGGCCCTCCCCCGGACCACGCGGGAATCTTTTTCCGCGGCGCGACTGCCCCGGGAGCCGCGCCGAGGTCGATCGAGACTGCAACCCCGCACCCTCGCCGCCGGCCGTGGCCGACCAGAGCGCCCGCTCAGCCCCTCGCAGGTGCGCCCTGCCCCCCAGGGTCATCCGCGAGGCGGGTCCTTTCGACTTCGGAGGCTCCAGGCCTCGCAGATGGGGTCCGAGTAGATGGGGTCGGGGGATCACGCGCCACTGCCAGGGGCTGCACCGAGGTCGATCGCCGAGGTCGCATCCCGCGCCCCGCGTCAGCTGTGGCCGACGATATCGCCCGCTGGGTCCCTCGCAGGAGCGCGCTGCCCTCGAAGACCAAAACTGCATAACCATAAACTTTTAGAGCTCCGCGCAGATTTCTTGGATCGGCGCTGGGGCCCCCCTGGCGCGTTCCGCGCGCGTCAGGGAGGTCGAGTCCCGCGACCCGCGCCGGTCGTGGCCGGCGAGAGCGCCCGCCCAGTGCCTTGCAGGTGCGCGCTGCCCCCCGCGGTCTTCCACGAGGTTGACCCTTTCAGTTTCGGATGCCCCGCCTCAGGGCTGATCTCGATGCCCCCGACTCGATTCGATTCGATTTCGATCGATTCCGGTTCCGATGCGGTTTGACTTCGGCGAAGTGGGCTTTGGTTTCTCAGTGGAGGCCTTACTAGACTGCCGAACTCCGTTGATTCGACCGCTCCCGACTTGGCCGCCGATTTCCGCCGATCCGATTCGTCTCGATCGCCGATCCGACTTAGCGATTTGATTCTGGGCTCTTCTGCCACATCGTGCACCGTCGGCCCACCGGCTAGTGCTGCCGAGGCACAAAGCCTCGATGCCAGTTACACCGCCACCAGCGTCAGTGTCCAGGCCCGGGCGGCCACATGCCCTCCAACGCCAATGCCACGACGCTGCCGCGCAGGCCGAAGCTGCCACCGCCGTGCTTTCCAGCGGCCAGCCGTCCTGGATTAGATTGGAGGATCGCGCCGCATCGCCGATGTATCGGCGATGCGGCTCGATGCGGAGCCCGATTTTCTCCTCGCCGACGTCGCCGATGCAGCGCAGACGTCGCCGATGCATCGCCGATACATCGGCGATGCGGCGCGATCCTCCGACCCCATCTGCTCGGACCCCGCCCGGGGGGGCATCTAGCTACGCCGTGCTGTGTTGCGAGATGCGCACGCAGGCCGTTCTTGGAGCCACCCTCCGCCAGCTTCTCGCTGCGCACTCTTCCGCGTGTTGCTTTGGGTCGAGCCAGGCGCCCAGCCACTAGTGCGCGTGGCGCGTTTCACCACACATTTTCGCCTTTCCCTGGAGGCCCTGCCCAGCTAGCAGCGCCTTGCCGAACACCGAGGGGTAACCGCAAGAGGTCTTTAATACTGCCAGGCCCTCCCCCCAAAGCTCTTGGCTGGCAGCAAATTATCATCCGCCTCCTCCTCCTCCGCGACGGTGGCAGCGGTGGAATAATTGTTTCCCGATGATTGTTAACTGTCGGCAAACTTCATTTGGGCCCCGAAACAGAATTATTTCCCCATAATTTGGGGGGTATTCAAGACCTATCGCGGTTCACTCGAGGGGGTAATTCTTTGGCCAGGGCGGCGCCTTGCCAAGACGTTACCTCACCCCCGGCCGCCTTTCCGCGAGCGCCTTGGCTGTCGCGCAGGGTGTCCGCCGCCAGGTACCTCTGTCCACTGCAAGCATCGAGCGTCGCGCCATGGGACAGCGATACGCAGATTGGGGGGGAAGGAAGGGCGCACATCCTGTGCCCCAGAGGGACGCCAGACAGGGGCACGGAAGGTGCACCTTTCTCCGCCCCCCGAGTCACCGCCCCCCCCCCCCCCCCGCACGAGGCAGCGCGTGCTCCCTGCCCGCCCCTCGCTCGGCGCACCGACCGCGCTTGCCACTGGGGCTCGGTCGGCGGACCCGTCGCGTGCCGCGGAACGCCCGGGTTGACCCGAGGTCCGCGTCCGTGCCGCTTCTCTTTGGCCTCTCTCTCCCTCTCGCTCTCTCTCTTGTCCTCTCTCTCTCTCTCTCTCTCTCTCCCCCCCTTGTTCCCCCCGCTCCTGTCCCCCCCCCCTCCCCCGTTCCCTCCCTCATCCCCCTCCCCATTCCCCTCCGCTCCCCTCCCCCTCCTCATCCTGCCCCTGCTTCGCCTCCCCTCCTCCTGCCTCGTGAATGGCTCGAGCGAGCAGGCCTTGCGGCCATCCCGCGCGGGCGCCGAGGGGGGGAGGGCTCTTCGATGCAGGCCGTCGTGCGGAAGAGGGCGGTCAGCTTCCACTTCGATGGCGACGACGAGGAGTGGCCACTCCCAATTTGGAGCCAGCTGGTGGTCTGAGGTGGCCCAGCTCTGGTTCTGGCCAGGGGGGAGGGGCTCGAGGTTCTGGCTTCGAGGTGTTTTTGTTAGCATTTTTTCCTGGAAAGGGCGTCTGCTCAGGGTTCTCTTTTAGCTGTTTACCCCCGGAATCGACGGGAAGAAGGCCGGCCACACTATTTGCAGTAGATAACGACGCGGGAAGAGGGCCAGCGAAATTATGATTGAGGATGTCCCAGGCGAGACGCTTGTTGTGCAGAAATGGTTGAGGATGTCTCGAGCGAAACGCTTGTTTCGTGTTATAGATGGTTCTCTCCTGGGGGGCCAGGATTCAGAGGATCTCTCCAGCGAAATGCTTGTTTTCACGAGTCCAGGTCTTGAGGATGTCTCGAGCGAGACGCTTGGTGTCACGCGTCCAGGTCGCCCAGGCAGAATGTCTAGCATGAGGATCTGTTGAGGATGTCTCGAGCGAGACGCATGTTTTCACGCGTCCAGGTCGCCAAAGTGAATGTCTAGCATGAGGATGTGTTGAGGAAGTCTCGATCGAGACGCTTCTTTGCACGTGTCCAGGTTACCCAGGCGGATGTCTAGCATGATGATGAGTTGAGAATGTCTTGAGCGAAGCGCTTGTTTTCACGTGTTCAAGTCGCCCAGGCGGATGTCTAACATGAAGATGTGTTGAGGATGTCTCGAGCGAGACGTTTGTTTTCACGCGTCCAGGTCGCCAAAGTGAATGTCTAGCATGAGGATGTGTTGAGGATGTCTCGAGCGAGACGCATGTTGTCACGCGTCCAGGTCGCCAAAGTGAATGTCTAGCATGAGGATGTGTTGAGGAAGTCTCGGTCGAGACGCTTCTTTGCACGTGTCCAGGTTGCCCAGGCGGATGTCTAGCATGATGATGAGTTGAGAATGTCTTCAGCGAAGCGCTTGTTTTCACGTGTTCAAGTCGCCCAGGCGGATGTCTAACATGAAGATGTGTTGAGGATGTCTCGAGCGAGACGTTTGCTTTCACGCGTCCAGGTCGCCAAGGTGAATGTCTAGCATGAGGATGTGTTGAGGAAGTCTCCATCGAGACACTTCTTTGCACGTGTCCAGTTCGCCCAGGCTGATGTCTAGCATGATGATGAGTTGAGAATGTCTTGAGCGAAGCGCTTGTTTTCACGTGTTCAAGTCGCCCAGGCGGATGTCTAACATGAAGATGTGTTGAGGATGTCTCGAGCGAGACGTTTGCTTTCACGTGTCCAGGTCGCCCAGGCGGATGTCTAGCATGAGGAGGTGTTGAGAACGTCCAGAGAAAAACGCTTGTTTTCACGTGCCCAGGTCACCCAGGCGGACCTCTCACCGTCTAACACGAAGATATGTTGAGGATATCTCGAGTGGATCACTTGTTTTCACGTGTCCAGTTCGCCCAGGCGGATGTCTAGCATGAGCATGTGTTGAAGATGTGTTGAGCAAAACGCTTGTTTTCATGTGTCCAGGTTGCCTGGGCGGATATCTAGCATGAGGTTGTGGGCAGGATGTCCCGAGCGAAATTCTTGTCCCCAGCACGTTCCGTAGCGCGTCCCCTTGGCACGTCCCGCGGTGCGTTCCCACGGCACGTCCCCTGGCACGTCGCCTGGCGCGTCCTTTGGAACGTCCCGCGGCGCGTCCTCCCGGCATGTCCCCCTGTCAATTAGCTCCGGGGCAGCTACTATGTGCTCAGGCGGCTCGAGCTTAAGATCCAGATCAGTTCGAACAGGACTCTGATGCAAAGGAGGACTCGATCCACAACGCTATAGAGTACAATCGCGGCATGGCACATCGCAATTCAGCACGGAGCAGCACAGCACAGCTCTCGGCACGGCACATCAAGATTGATACATTCAGCATTGCAACCTGGCACGTTCCTTGGTACGTTCCGTGGCGCGTCCCGTGGCGAGTCCCCCTGGCTCGTCGCGCGGCGCGTCCCCTGGCACGTCCCGTGGCACGTCCATTGGCACGTTCCGTAGTGCGTCCCTTTGGCACGTCCCGCGGTGCGTTCCCACGGCACGTCCCCTGGCACGTCGCCTGGCGCGTCCTTTGGGACGTCCCGCGGCGTGTCCTCCCGGCATGTCCCCCCGTCAAGTAGCTCCGGGGCAGCTACTATGTGCTCAGGCGGCTCGAGCTTAAGATCCAGATCAGTTCGAACAGGACTCGGATGCAAAGGAGGACTCGATCCACAACGCTATAGAGTACAATCGCGGCATGGCACATCGCAATTCAGCACGGCGAAGCACAGCACAGCCCTCAGCACGGTACATCAAGATTGATACATTCAGCATTGCAACCTGGCACGTTCCTTGGTACGTTCCGTGGCGCGTCCCGTGGCGAGTCCCCCTGGCTCGTCGCGCGGCGCGTCCCCTGGCACGTCCCGTGGCACGTCCATTGGCACGTTCCGTAGTGCGTCCCTTTGGCACGTCCCGCGGTGCGTTCCCACGGCACGTCCCCTGGCACGTCGCCTGGCGCGTCCTTTGGGACGTCCCGCGGCGTGTCCTCCCGGCATGTCCCCCCGTCAAGTAGCTCCGGGGCAGCTACTATGTGCTCAGGCGGCTCGAGCTTAAGATCCAGATCAGTTCGAACAGGACTCGGATGCAAAGGAGGACTCGATCCACAACGCTATAGAGTACAATCGCGGCATGGCACATCGCAATTCAGCACGGCGAAGCACAGCACAGCCCTCAGCACGGTACATCAAGATTGATACATTCAGCATTGCATTTGCCCGTCGCCCAATCAGGTGTCTTTGGAACGTTGCAACGCATTTCATTTCTATATTCCTTTCCGGGTGCGTGGGTCGATCATGCTTCGTTGTTCCTCGTCTGGGGGCCGTTCTCGGGCCCCGGGACCGTGAAGAACAGATCCGGGGCGAAAAACTGCAACAGGTGGTCCCCAGGAGGGATCCAGGAACCGATTTTGAACGGATTTGGCCTGTTCCCCCCTCCTGGCCGACTGCTTGACCGATCATCTAGGGCCCCAACCAGCTGCGACCCCCGGCCGCCTCCAACTCCCACTGCGGTTCCTCTTCCGCGTCTTCTTTTTTCCTCGCCCTTCCCCCCCATCCCCTTTTTATTGTGAAGGCCTGAAGGCTGGTGCCGCCGACCCTGAAGACGACGACGAGGAGGAGGAGGAGGAGGAGCAGGAGCAGGAGCAGGAGCAGGGGCAGGGGGATGACGGGGTGAATGAGCAGGAGGAGGGCGAGGATAATGGGAGTCGGAGGAGCAGGAGAAGAAGGAGGACGCGGAGGAGGAGGAGGAGGAGGAGGAGGAGGAGGAGGAGGAGGAGGAGGAGGAGGATTCTGGGGAGGAAAAGGTCGAGGTAAGGTTGGGGCCTCGGGAGCCTCCTGGGGGCCTCCAGGGGCTTCCTGGGAGCTTCTTGGGGGCGTCTCGAAGGCCTCTTGAGGCCTCCTGAGAGCGTCTCAGGGGCAAGGGCTCAAGATGTCCGTTCGGGTCCCCCGTCTGGGCCCCCTCTTGGAGCCGTCTTGGGTGCCTTTTGACCTGTCGTGGAGGCGTCTTGGGCCGTCTTGGGGCCCTCTTGGGCCATTGAACCTGCTTGGCACGGGGACGGAAAGCGCATTTGCTTTCAGAACGCAATAGATGGCTGGCCTGTCCGTTCTGGCCCTCTATCTTCCCGTCCGGAAGGTCTCTGACGGATATGAGGATCATAATGCGAGAGAGCACGGTGATGATGATGATGATGATGATGATGATGATGATGATGATGATGATGATGATGCTGATGCTGATGCTGATGCTGATGATGATGATGATGATGATGATGATGATGATGATGATGATGATGCTGATCATGATGATGATGATGATGATGATGATGAGGAGGAGGAGGAGGAGGATGATGATGATGATGATGATGATGATGATGACGATGGTGATGGTGGTGGTGATGGTGATGGTGGTGGTGCTGGTGGTGATGGTGGTGGTGATGATGATGAGGTTGATGCTGATGATGCTGATGATGATGATGATGCTAGAGATGATGACGATGCTGTTGCTAGCGATAATGACTATGGTCATCCTGAGCGTGATGCCAGTGACGACGATGACGACAGAAAAGATGACAGAGGGGGAGGGTAACGGACACAAGGGGGCATAATAAGGCATACATTGGCATAATGAACATGAGGGGCATAAAGGGCGGCCAAAGGGGCAGAAGTGAGCGTCAGGGACCTAGAGCCTAGGGGCATAGGAGACACAAGCGTACATCGGGGGCATACGGGGCTTAAGGGGCATGGACGGCATAATGGAACACAAAGGGCATAAAAGGGTCATCTCCGAGGTCAGGTTTGCGAGGATGTCTCAGGCGAAAGTGGCCTGAACACCTCAGCCTCAGGGCGTCTCGGAATTGACTCTCGTTCAGTACAAGCGAGTATGACGAATAGCTCCTCCTTGTCCTCCTCCTCCTCCTCGCTCCGCGCTCCCCCACCTCGCTTCTCCTCCTCCTCCTCATCCTCCTCCTCATTGCTTCTCGCTCCCTGCTCCACCTGCTGATCCTCCTCCTCCTCCTCCTCCTCGCTCCTCGCTGATCCTTGCTCCCATCCTTCTCCTCCTCCTCCGCCTCCTCCTCCTCCTCCTCCTCCCCATCGCTCCTCGCGGGCCTCTTGGGGGCCTCTTAGGGGCCTCTTAAGGCCGAGGGGCCGAAAAGCTCGGTCGGGTACCCCGTCTGGGCCCACTCTTGGAGCCGCCTTTGGGGCCCATTGGGCCGTCTTTGGAGTGTCGGGGAGCCGAAAAGGCGAGAACCCCCAAAACCTTTCAAACACCATCAGAACATCCATGATGCCTCTCTTGGGCCTCTTGGGAGGCCTCTTGGAAACCTCTTGGGGCGTCTTGGAGGCCTCTTGGACCGTCTGGGAGGCGTCTTGGGCCGTCTTTGACGCATCTCGGGCGAAGTTGGAGGCCTCTTGATCCCTCTGGAGCCGTCTTGGAGGCCATCTTGGACCGTCTACGGCTATCTTGAGGCCTCTTGGGAGGAAATTAGGGCCATTAAATCCAGGGTCCGCGGATGCGACCCCCTCTGCACCCCCCTAGTTTAATTCCTTCCGGCTAACGGGTCGCACGCTACGCGCGCTTTCCGTCACCTCTTGGAGAGTTTTGAGCCGTCTTGGGGCGATTTGGGGGGTTTCTTGGGCCGTCTTGGAGCGTCGGGAAGCAGAAGAGGCGAGGACGCCAAGTTCTTTAACAAGCCAAAGGGGAATTGATGAATGGTGCTCATTGGGCCCTTTTTTGGGGGTGCTCCTGGAGGCCTTGGGGCGTATTGCAGGCCTCATGGGCCATCTGGCGGCCGTCCAGGCGTTTCGGACAGATCGTTCGGCGATTCGAGGCCTTCTCGGACCGTCTTGGGTGCCTCTTCGGGCACTCTTGGTTCGTCCTCCGGCTTTTTGGAACCCAGGACCCCCCCGGGGGCAAGCAAATGTGGATGGCGACCCCCCCTCAGGACCCCCGCGGGACCCCACTCCCGGGACCCGCCCGGGACCCCCGCTCCCCGACGGGGGAGGGATCAAAGGGAAGGGGCCTCCTTTCGACTGGACTACGACGTTGCTTCATTTCGCTTTGGCTGGCGCGCTTGAGGAGGAGGGCCCAGGAAAAGGGGGGGAGCGGCGACTGGCCCAGGGAAATGGGGGCCGCAGGGAAAGGGGACGACAGACGACGACTAGCGAATGACGGAGACGACGACTCGAACGGACAAGCCCCTCACACACGCCGATCGGGTCGGCGGATTTGGTCCGTGCTCTGTTCTGCCTCTTCATCCTCATCATCTGCCCCACCTCAGGGGAGGAGGAGGAGGAGGAGGAGGAGGAGGAGGAGGAGGAGGAGGAGGAGGAGGAGGAGGTGGAGGTGGAGGTGGAGGTGGAGGAGGGAGGAGGAGGGCAAGGAAGAGCAGGAGGAAGGCATCGAGGAGGAGGAGGAGGAGGAAGAGGAGCAGCGGAGGTGTAGGAGAAGGGGGAGGGTGCGCCAGGGAGGAAGAAGGAAGAGTGAAGAGGGAGGGAGGAGGGGAGGGACAAGTAGAAAGGGGGCGGGAGGGAGGCGCACGTAGAGGGGGACGCGGGAGGGGGGAGGGAGGGGAAGGACGCATGCGGGGCGGGGGATGAATGGCGGATGAGCGGCGGGAAAAGGACGGGGACAGGCCGCGTGACGACGACGACGACGATCTCGGCGACGACGGCGACGACGGGGGCGCGAAGGCGCAGCGCGGCAGGAGGTGCGGTTGCCACCCTAGGACGGGAGGCTGCACGGGGACGAGGAGGGGGGCGAAGAGGTCGGTGGAGGATGAGGAGGATGGGAGGGGGGGAGGGGATGGGATGGGGGGATGGAGAGAGGGTAGGATGGAGAGAGGGAGGGATGGGGGGAGAGGAGGAGGAGGAGGAGGAGGAGGACGAGGAGGAGGAGGAGGAGGAGGAGGAGGAGGAGGAAAGGAGGAGGAGGAAAGGAGGAGGGAAGGAGGAGGAGGAAAGGAGGAGGAGGAGGAGGAGGAGGAGGAGGAGGAGGAGGAGGAAAGGAGGAGGAGGAGAAAACACAAACTCAAGAGGAGCTTGCGCGCCAGGATTTGAACGGCTGTTTCACTGGCAGCGTGATGTATTGTAGATCTCATGTGCCGTCATATGAAGGCATATGACGCTTGAAACAAACGTGTCTGACAGGCTAACCGTTGGCAGCATTGAGATGCAGCACCACGGAAACGCAACGCGCAACGCCAGGGAATACCCCCCCCCCAGGCATTGGGCCTTGCATTCTTACAGGAGGAAGATGGGAGTAGAGGACCACGACTGTGGAGGAGCATGACTGTGGAGTCACTCGAGTCACTCCCCAGCCGCAGTGGCTGTCGGCAGGGGCGACCCGCGGCCCCGCGGCCGCCCCCGCTCCGAGGGCCGCGCCCCTGCGGACCGCCCCCCCTCTTTGCGCGTCTTGCGGAGGCGCAGGGAGCCGTGGTGGTGCGGCAGCGGGCCGCCGCCGCTCTGAGGGCCGCGTCCCTGGGGACCGCCCTCTCTCCCCGCGCGTCTGGCTGAGGCGCGGGGAGCCTTGCTGCGGCCTCGTAGGTGAACGCGATCCACCTCCGAGATCCTCAGCACCCCGCCACGGACCCCCACGGCGCAAGCTATGGGCACTCGTCGCGGCATGCCTTCCAAGGAAGGTTGCAGTACTCTGTCGCGGCTTCTGCTTGGTCGTCTACCTCTTTCTCGCAGCAGTAGGGGCCGCGTCCCTGGGGACCGCCCCTTCTCCCCGCGCGTCTGGTGGAGGCGCGGGGAGCTGTGGGATCGGGCTCGCACTCTGGCGTGAAGTCGATCCGCCTCCGAGATCCTCGGCACCCCGCGACGGGCCCCCGCGGTGGTTGCCGCAGGCACCCGAAGCGACATGCCTTCCAAGGAGAGCGGCAGTACCAGACGTTGTTGTCGTACCTCAGCTCGTTGTTGTCATCGTGGTACTGTGCCTGCTTGATGTGCTCGATGGGAGCGGTCAGCATCGGCGGGCGCGGTTCTGCACGCTGATCTCCGCCAACCGCCCCCCCCTAGCCGACGCAGGGAGTGGCCTTTCCTCCCCCTTCGGTCCCGTTGCCCGCAACGGTTTGATTCCAGGAGTGGATATCGTGGTCTCTGTCATGTCCGCAAAATTGTGGCGACGTTGTGCCTCGCATTGCAAGGATGTTTAAAGAGGCATCCTGGCAAAACAATGGCGACGCGCCAAACAGGTCGGTACTCACATCATGCCCCTGATGGAGCGGTGTGGTGCGTGCGTGTTGGCTTTCCTCCAAGCCGCTGATGTCGTCGTCGTGCAGGCTGCGGTTGGGTGACTGGCGTCGGCAAAACGTGGGCGATTGATCGCCAAGCAGGCCAGTACTCACAACTGCCCTCTGCTGAGGGGGTGTGGTGCTTGCTTGCTGGCTGTTTTCCGAGGCGCTGTTGAGTCCTTGTTCTCCTTCTTCTTTCCCCGCCTCATTGAGCCAGTGTCGTAGTTTGTACTTGATGCTGCTGTATCCAGGTCGGTTCGTGCATTCGTTCTTTATGTTGTCCGGGATGTACTCCGTTGGCGTAGCTCCATACAGCCTGCAGAACCATCTGGCTTCAGCTCTAAGTAGTATAAGAGGGTGGCTTGGGTGTGCTGCTGCATCATGCTGTATGACTTTTGTGCCGTGTCTTGGAGGCCGCCCCTTGCATCCCTCATGGAGACATTCCTTTACGGCTTCGAAGGCGGTGTCTTTACCTATTATTTGCAGGCAGTACTTGCATTGCCACCCCTTACCACGTCTTGTCCTCGTCAGGTTGTGTGTGGTTGCTGGGCGTCTCCCTCCTTCCGATTGGTCGGACCCTTCTGCGAGTTAGTCTCGTCGCCGTCGTTGCTGCGCCTTTCTTTGTCTTCTTTCTCTTCGGATGGGCGTCTATCGATGGCGTCGACTGTTGCTGCTGCTATTCTGCGTCGGGCAAGTGCAGCAGTAGCGTTGACCCAGTCGTAGCATGCCATCTGTGCGTCGTCGATGTCGTGCTCTCTTGCCGCTGTCTCCGCCAGCTTATCCATTTGTCCGTTGTCGTACTATGCATGTAGTGGGAATCCTCGCGCTTGTGCCTCCTCCCACGTGAGATGGCGGTTGATGTGGCGGACTTCTCTTTTGTCGCCTCTGGTGCTGCGTGTGCTGAGCTCCCTGCGGGTAAGTACCCAGAGGTCGCCGTTGGTTCCACTTTCTCCTTCGCGAAGGTATCGTTTGTTGCGCCATCCTTTGAATATCAACTCGCTGTCCGTCCAATAGCGTAGTGGTCCCGCTGTGTGTCGTAGGCAGTCCAGTAGTGCCCAGAGTTCTGCCCTGTTGCTGGTCTGCCGTATGTGTGGTAGTGGGCCATGGCGTGCTGCAGCGATCTGGAAATCGTCGTTGTCACCAGTTGAGATAAGCCGTACCCAGGCCCAGCCACATCGTCGGTATCTCCAGTCCGCACTGGGCTTGCCACCTGAGTCGTCGACGTAAACAACAATAGGTTGGTCATCCGGGGGTTGGATGCGGTCTGCATGGATCATCTCGCCTATGTTGTTGGCCATCTCTGGTGTAGTGCGTGGCGTGATACCTCGAAGCCAGCATAATTACAGGCGTTTCACCGTAACCCGCCTCCGCTTGTGTGCGTATTCTTTCCGTCTTCTCAAACGTTAGGTCGTCGCTCCTGCAGTGGCATCGATCCCATATTGTGCGGTAGTCGCTGTCCGTGGCTCCACATTCTCACGCGTCACAACAGTGTCCAAATGTATCCTTCTTCCGCGACCTTGTCCATGTGCTTGCACAAGCCGCCGTGTGAATTCCGCCGTATTCGATGTTTGCCTTGTTTGCGGAGCCAATCTTGATGTCGTTTCAAGTCCGTCGTGTCTGCTCCGTGCTCCAGGCCCTTCCCATTGTAGTGTTCTGCGGCCGCTTGCCACAACTTGGGTCGTACGTCCGCTGTGATGGCGTCCAGGATGTCAGTGTGGTCGCCTAGTTCTCCGTCCCGTGGGAACTTCCAGTCATTCTTGTCGCGGTCGATCCAGTGCTCTGGCCCTCTGGAGTCCCAGCCCAGTTCCCAGAGCGCCAGTATGATGGATTCTATAGGACCTCTTATGTGGGTCCATCTTCTGTTGGCCGGAGCTCTGAGCATTCTGAAGTAGATCTTTGGCCACGCGCGTCTTATCTGGGCTCGTAGGTCTGGGCTGTGTCCCCAGCAGCTAAACCAGTTGGCGAACTGCGCTTTTGCCGCGGTGAAGGCTGGGTCGACGCCTTCCAAGTCCAGGTACGTGGTAAGGCATCTTCCAGGCCATAGTCGTCGTAGGGCTTGTGCGTATGTGCGTCTCGCGCATAGCAGTGGGGTGGGGGCCAATCCGTGGAATGCTGTGCCGTACGTGAGGGAGGCCATGGCGCCTTGCTGCGTGATGTTGGCCTTCGTCTTGGTTCTGCGTCTTTTCAGCTTCCTGCCCACTGCTCCGAGTCTGCGTCGTGCCGCGTTGGGTCTGTTGGCGTGTGCTTGTCGTCTGGTTGTGCCTCGTGCTGCTCTGTTTGCTCCGAGGTCCCTTCTCTCTGTAGTGGCTTTGTGGGGGACGCCTCGGAGCTGTGATTAGTTGTTTGTGGATCTGTTTGGTGTCGTTCTAGCGGGTTGACAAGAGGGTGGTCTTGTCCGCCAGCTTGAGACTTTGCTCCTCCAGGGCGAGGGAGAGCTGTTGGGTGGGGCTGACTGTGGCTGACACGATTTGGCCCCTGCTTGGTACCTCTTGGTTTCCCCAATCAGATCGTCGGGATGCCGGCGACGGTCAGTGCGGGTGCAGGCGCGGGCGCCCGGGACAGATCCGCGTTGGCGCCTTCGCAGGAGGAGGGAAGAGGAGGAGGAGGAAGAGGAGGAGGAGGGGTAAGAGTAAGAGTAAGAGTCCCTGGACGGTGTCCAACCTCAGACGCCTTTACACGGGGAGCCCCTTCTGGACTCGCTTGGCCCTTTGGGCCGCCGTGAGGGCCTTGGGCCACAACGAATCTTTAGTTCTGGCTAAGTAGCCAGCTCGAGTCGGGGTGGTCTTAAAAACGCATTGCTTCCCCAACCCGAGCAACTGCTGATCTGCAAACATGCCGCACACAGCACAGAACCATACATTGACGTCCTGATGATACCTTATCTTGTGAGACCCGTGCACCCCCCCCCAGCGATGTGCAACTCCGCCCCCTGGGGAAGGGTTCTCACCGCACAATCTAAAGCCACAAGCTTGAAACACGGCGACGCTCTCCACTTCCGACGCTCTGCAATCGAGGCCGATCCACGACACCTGCGGCACCGACGCCCCGAATCATCCAGCACATGTGAACTAGACAGGATAGACACAGCTTCGGGGCACGGCGGCGGAAAGCAAAGCTGCAAAGGAGGGGGAGGAGGGGGAGGGGGAGAGCGGACACCTCCCTCAATCAGGTTCCCTCGGTGGCAGTCCTGCTGGACCCTCATCAGGGCCTCCCCTGCCGCCATCGAGTCCATGGCCGCCCGTAGCAGCCTCATTCGAACCAGAAAAGCTCGATGTTCCACTTGTGCCACTCGTGCTCGATCAGCTTGGGGCAGCCTGGCCATTCTCGCCGCTCCTCCAGCGACGACGTCGGCCATGGCGCTTCCGCAAACCAACTGGCTAGGTACACCTGCGGCAGCCGCCTCTGCCGCCGTCATGTGCGAATTCACGAAAAGGACAATGATATGCTCGGCTGGCCGACGACGCACCTCTTCTCCAATACGCGCCCACAATTCTGCAGACTCGCAACTCGGATTCAGGAAATGATTGTCGTACCAACCTTGGTAAACTGACTGGTTGTCCGTGATGTAGACGAGGTGATCTGTGGACACTCGAATTGCCATCCATCACATATACAATTCGCCACAAGGAACCGTCTGGCTCCCTGGCAGTGGGCCCATGGTGACGCCTTGGATGGTCAGGTCCTCCTCGCTATTCACTAATACCAGGCCACATCCAACTCGGCGAAAGCGAAGATCTTTGGAGTCGGGACCCCCCGACGCATCACCGAAGATAACGACTGGTTGTGAAACAGAACCTGGTCCTGCAGCACCATCGTCAACTCCATTGCGAAAGAGCCCACTGCCAACCCAAGCCTCCGCAGCCCACGGGGGTGTGACTTCCGTCCAACTACAGGGAATCATCCCGCGCAGCCAGAAAGCCTGATCACACTCGTGCTGCGCCGCGGCTGCAGGAAGCAGCTCGTCAGACCTGCGGTACGCTTCTGCTTCGACATTCTTCTCGCATATCCAGCTGCGGTGATAGGCTGACTCAACCGCCTTCCGACACCTTGGGCACAGCGGGCGGATCTCCAGCTTGGCTGTGGCGGCTGCACGCAGCTCCCGCGGCCATGAGCCACCGACGCTAATGGGGACCATGACCTCTGCCAGCCTTCGTCCACGAGGAAGCGCTTCGAGATGTTTGAGCAGCCATCCCAGAGAAAAAATATCAGCCACTGCCACCGAAATGTCGGGGCGCACGCTGCCAGTGCTGCGCCGCTGCTGATTGGTCAAAGTCATCAAAGAAAGCCTTGACATTATTAAGCACTTGCTGCTCATGATACAACTCTTCGGGAAACTCCCAGACACTCTCATCTGACAAGTGCCACTTTGTAGGGGTCTCGGGGTGCCAACCACGTTCCAACAACGCCACGATGACTGCAGACGTCGGTCCTCTTGCCCATCTGGACCGCCGAGACGGAGGCGTGGCCTCCATCCGCTGCAGCACCTTCGGCCACGCTCAACACGCCGATGGGCGGATATGCGGGCAAGAGAACCACTGCTGCAACCACGTCGCTATAACATCACGTGGGGGCTTGGCACCTGGATCTTGGCCTGGAGCACGCGCCGAAAGAAGAGTCGTGATACGTATACCTTTACCTCCTGCACTGCTGACGGCTGCAAGCCCGCGACGACACTGCTGGAGCCTCCGCCCATACGTGCCGTGAATAGCCTGCCCGTGCATGCCCGCAGCTTGAGCTCCGAGTCGCTCAAGCTTGGACGTCGCCTTGTAGCGCTTGGATGCCCTGGCGAAGCGCGCCACCTTGGCATGGAGCTGCTTCTGCTTGAGCCCCCCGCTCGGTCCGCACCTCTCCGGCAGCCCTCCGTCCTCCGCCCAGGTCCACTCCTAAAAACCCAGTTTGTAACTGGGCTTGGAGCGCGTAGCCTCGGCGCCGCATCCGTCGCACAATCTCCCTCGCATCGCCGCGGTGGGAGCAGACCGCGCAAGACCTAGGAGCAATCTGTTACTTCGCCTGTTTCAGCTCATCCGCAGCGCCAGCTAAACAATATGATAAGGATGTTACAATCATTTGCCTGGATCCAGCTAAACATTGCGAACGGTCGTCAATCCACAACCTATGAGAAACAGGCTGACGCGACCGACTGATTTTGGCCATCACAAAATGAGTCATACACTTCGCAAATCGGGCTCCAGATCTTAAGCCCTGAGTAATACTACATGTTGCCAGAAACGGCTCGCTGACGGCCCCCCCATTTGTTCGACAAGTCTGGGAACCATACATTGTGACAACTCTAAAAACAGGATGACCGGAGGGAACGATAACTTTAGTGCCGCGTCCGTCAAAATATCCCATTCAATATTATCATAGAAACCTTTTCACGTCCATGAGGCCGTGTCCGCGAGGTGCCCCTAGGGCCCCTGCAACCTCTAGCGATGCGTTGCCAGCGATGGCGGCGCCCCACTCCGCCTCCGCAAGATTGCACCACTGTCGGACATGACCCTCGCGAATGAGCGACCGCGCGCGGCGCAGGAACGACGCCAACCCGATCACACGGTCGCCATTCATCTTCTTCGGCAGCAACTTTCCGATGATGAGCTGGGTCTGGTGCGGCCACGCTAGCGCCCGCTCGATGGCGTTGAGCAACTCAGCCAACTCCGCCAGCGCCTCCGACGGCAACCTCTCCACATCGATCGGGGTCATCCGATCTGCTCCCAGACCAGCGTTGGCCTTCATCGCGTGTGCCGCCTTACGAACGTCCCACTCAGTGATGGGCCCCATTGACGCATTGGTTCCAATTCGGCTGCAGCCCGCGCAGCCTCGAAGGCCCGTTGCATGCGATCCCGATCAATTGGATGTGGCGCCCAGAGCTCCTGCCACCGCCGCGCCACGGCGTCGACGACGTCCCTGGGGTGGGCCGCGACGCCCGAGCCCTCAACCTCGAATAACTCCATGGGCGGCAGTGGGTCCTCTTTCATGCTGCGACGCAGAGGGCCCACTGCTGCTTGCTGTACTACCCACTCTTGAAACTCAGCCAATGACTCATGCACAACCCGCCGTTGGCCCCGCCGTGCGATCCGGCAAGCTTTGTTCCCGGTTGGAGTCCAGCACGGGGTCGGCGAGCGATGCTAAGTTGAGCAGCGCCGCGGCCCACTTCTTGTCCCCGGCGTCACGGCCAGGCCGAAGAAGATGATGTACTCCTGTCGGCCGAGCGTGCACGAGCTGGCGACAAATATGCTGAATGTTGTCTACTTCTCGAATCCCGTTCTTGCGTTGGCGATGCTTCAAGGCCTGGCCTAATACCGTGGCCACGCGCTTCCACCAGCAAGCCATTTGATCACGTAGCGGGGCCTGCCGTGACTTGGTGGACTGCCGAACCTCCTCAATAACAAATCTGCAACCTGTGCCGCGGCTGGGCCCAGATCGCTGCTCGATGCCGTGGTGTTCCAGAATTTTACTACTCGACACCACGGGCCCATGTGGAGTACCATGCGCTAACGAAAGGGACTGGCTCGGGATTGAGCCAAAACGCTACGGAGGAACGGAACAACGGGTGCATTGCTTCCTCCGTGCAGGTCTGAAAATAAATGGATGACCGATTCTTTCTCCAGCACTCCTGAGACACGTAAAATTCGGGCTCCGTGCGGAGAGAAGGATCATCCAGGGTCGCTCTTTCGAGCTGACGGGGCGCGCAATCGCTGAGGGGGGGACCGACTCTATCAGACAGCCGAATTTGGTCCTGATGTGCCAAGCTGCTACTCTGCGACTCAATCTGCACATGCGACGGCTCAACCTTTTCCTTCTCACCGACCGAAAGCCCATTGGAATCGATGGCGGGAGGTTGGCCTGGCTGAACAGACGGGCAGCAACTGATACTGAAATTGGGCTCGTGGCTCCAAGGATCTTCTTCCTCGGGCCACTCGTCGAAAAGAGACTCGTCATCAGACGGGGCTGCTGTGTCATCCTCCTGTCTACCCTGCACCATGCAATCACTGAACAACTCTGTGCAATACTTAGAGCGGCGCCCCGCGGCAGCGGCAGACTGGATGGCCCCCTCGGCTTTGGCAAGTGACGATTTGGACCCTTCCTGCGGCAGCGCTCGGGGCCGCATCACTTGGGGAAGGCGAGCGGGTGCCTCAAGACGGCGAGTGGCCAGCTGCTTGCCGCTGGTCCTGATCTTGAGGGTGATGCCCACATGTGGCCGCCATGGGGCATCCAATACAGCCTGACAATCCAGAATGTACGGCGCCATGGACTCCGACGTGACCGCATGAACAATGAGCGAGCCCTCGGCGCCCATGTCGCAGGTGGAGGCGACTGGGGGCGTCATGACCTGCCCATGCGCACGCATGAGAAAGCCCGACTTGTCGAGCTCAGACGGGTTGAGGCTCCAGTCCCCGACCGAGTAGTATCCATGGTAGTTGCAACATTTGCAAACCAGCTCCCAACCGCTGAAAACGAGCAAGGTTGCGCCCAGACATACCAATTAAACAGAACCCGTAGAACACGAACATGATGAAGGAGAAACCCTCGCAGTGGACGACTGACCCCACGATGCCATCCACAGCTGCAGACCCAGGAGCCTTGAGTGCTTTCGCCTGAAGATCACTCAGGCTGGTGACTTGGGGATGCTTCTTGGCGAAGATGATCTCGCCCCCCTCCGTTGCCGTCTCGGCCGTGGCTGCCGACCGATGCTGCACAGTAGGCCGTGCAGCGTTGGCTATCATCCGACGGTTGTGTTTGCGTGATACCTGCTCTCGCTTGCGCAAGCCCGACTCAGATACATGAGTCTTGGCACATCCTCACAGAGCATGATGATCACAGTGTTGTGTGAGATACGTCCACACCTGATCCCCTAAGGTAGTGACGCTGGCGTAAAAGATGGAGAGGCTCTTGAAGGTGTCCTGAACGTCCTCGAGCTTCTCCTGAGACAAAACTAGCGCCTGGCCGCCGACCATCGGCGTGCTGGGTTCGCGGCCAGGCGCAACATGTCAAGCCGACGCCGCGGCGGCACTGGCGCCCGAGGCGCCCGCCGCAGCCGCAGCCGCAGCCTCGGCAGCCGCGAACTTGGCCGCCGACAGCCTCGCCGCCTCGATCTTCACCTTGGCGTCCTTGGCAGCCTGCTCCTCGCGCGAGCGCTCCTCCGCCGCCTCCTGGCCAGCGGCCTCAGCGCTCCCGCCCTGGCTGGCGCCCGCGGCAGTCTGCGCCTTCGGCTCGGGGGGCGGCACCCTGCGCGGCGCCGTCGGCTCCCTTGCGCTTCTTGGCCATGCGCGAGGTGATGGCCTCGCGGACCTTCCCTGCCTTGGCCAGCCACCCCTTGACCTCACCCGGCTTGGTCGTGAATGCCGTCTTCATGGACATGAGCTGTTCGTGGATGGTCTTCAGCTCGTCCCTCTCGGACTCCTCCACCTCGAGCCCCTCGACGTCCTGGAAGATCGACTCATCCCAGGTGATCTCGAAGAGCTCGTTTGGCTTCTTCTCGCCCCCGAGGGCCTCGGGCGCCGCTGCAACCCCCTCCGCCCTGGCGAGCGACTCCACCGCGCCCTTCCGTGCGACCTCGGCTTTGGCCAGGACGACCGCCACGGTCGCCTCCTTGCCTTCTGCGGTGGCCAGCGCAGTGCGCAGCCTCTGCACGTTGGCAACCGCTTGGTCGTGCTTGTGATTGGCATCCCTCCAGGCCGGGTCGGCCTCGGTCAGCGTCGCCGCCGCGGACTGCGGGGGCGATGCCGCCTGCTCGAGCTCCGACAAGGACTCCACCTTCTGCTTGAGAAGCTTCCGCCGCTCCTCGTCCTGGGACATCTTCAGCGCCTCCATGAGGTGGTCCCGAACAGAATGAGGGTGTGCCCACGGCCTAGCCGTATCCTCAGTCTGCCACGCGGACACCTGCTGCTTCTGATGCGACTCGACGTAGTCGCTGAAATGCACTCTGCGTACACGTCGCTCCCGCGAGGCAGACCTCTCCAACTTGACGCCCTTGGACTGGTAGATGGTCACCTCATTGGCGCACTGAACGCACTTGTTGTCTAATTTGCCAAGGATGTCGTTCCACTCACACCTCTTGTATTGCCCGCATCGAGACCAACGACGGGGAGAAATTGACCTCGACGCCGAGCGTACCATGGCTTGAACTCCTGCTTTGGTCAGCCGAGAACGGCCCGATCTGGGGAGCGGGGCCTCGGTGTGCCTTACGCACCGCGCGCAGGTACAGGAGTCAGCTCAAGCAAGCTTGAGCCTAGGTGGCTTGAGAAGAGGAGGAGGAGGGGGAGGAGGAGGAGGAGGAGGAGGAAGGGAAGGAGGAGGAGGAGGAGGGCGAGGACGAGGTGGAGGAGGAGGACGAGGAGGAGGAGGGCGACGACGACGACGACGACGACGACGACTTCTCTTTTCTTGGGCAGGCTGTTAGGCGCCAGTCCGCCCGTGGTGTCAGTGAGCCTGCACGCCGCCACGTGCAAGCAACAGGCGGCGGAGCCTCATCTGGCGCGGCGGCGGCGAACGCTAAAGAGGTCGGAAGAAGAAGATGTGATGGTGGACGATAATCGGTCGCGAACCCAGGGGGGAAGGCAGAAAGAGCGGGCCTTCTTGGAAGGCTTGGAAGGCTTCCAGCCTTTCGTAGGAATGATCAAAGCCTTTTCGGGGGACAGAGGCGCCTTCTCAGAAGGCGGGGGGGTCTGAGATGCGGAGCCCGCCGCCTTCTGGCAAGGCCTGCCTCATCTCACTTCCCGCCAGGCGCGTCACCGTAAGAAGCAGATGTGATGGTGCACGATGGGGGCCCCCCGGACGACGGGTGCCCCCTCCCCCCAGAACACGGGGAGGGCAGCCCCCCGCCAGGACACCAGGACCCCAACGTCGGCGGACGACGCCGCGGACGCCGAGGCTGCCTACGAGCCGCGGGGGGAGGGGAGCAGAAAGCCAGCGAGCTGGCCGCGGAGGAGGAGGAGGAGGAGGAGGAGGAGGAGGAGGAGGAGGAGGAGGAGGAGGAGGAGGAGGAGGAGGAGGAGGAGTAGGAGGCGGGAGGAGGCGGAAGAGGCGGAGGAGTAATTATGAGGATTGAAGAGAAACAATCGGCATAATCATATACTTTCGACGGTCCGCGGGGATTTTGGGGTCAGCGCGGGGCCACCTTGGCGGCGCCTCCAGCGCCGCCTCGGGCGCGCTCCCGCGCCAGGGAGGGGGCTCCACGCGCCGGGGAGGGGCGGCCCAGCGCAGATCCAAGAAATCCGCGCGGACCGTCGAACGTTTATGTTTTATGTTTATGCCTTGTCTTCCTTCTCTCTCTATCTCTCTCTATATATCTATATAGGAGGAGGAGGAGGAGGAGGAGGAGGAGGAGGAGGTGGAGGAAGAGTATCGATGCGATCGAAAGGGGCACGGACATATAGGGGACGAAGAGCGGCAACGTATCTTGCTCATGTTGTGCAGGGCTAGCTGTCGGTGTCGTTGCGGACGTGATCTTGAGGCAAGAAGATTTCTGCCCACAGGTGGACGCTGTTGGTGTTTGGCACCATTTGTTGTTGGACATCGTGCCCATTTTTTTTGTGGCCACTTCGACCGTGCCAACGGAAAGGGAGTTACAGAAAGGGAGGCTACGAGATTTGTTGTGTGCTGCGTGCATCTGGTTTTGACCCCGCCGCCGGGAGGCGCCAGGAAAACCAGCCACGTGAAACCGTTTTCATATCCCCATATTCGTCGGACCCGTGAGGAGGAGGAGGGGGGGGTAGCTGGTTGAAACATGGGCGACCCGTACCTAGCCCCTTGAGGCTTCGCGTCGCAAAACAGGCGATGCGGGCAGCGCTGAGGATTCGGTCTCGTCGGAGCAGCTCAACGTCTCCGTGGTTCGGTTCTGCTCTGGTGCGGCGAGAGTGCGAAGATCTCGCAGCAAGAACATGGGATTCTGTTGATCTGTGCTTCTCCGGCCTGCCCTAAGGGTTTGAGCGCGGCCCGAGGGGCCCCAGATTTCGCCAAAGCTATCCGAGGTATGTCCCAAGGGGGAACCATAGCGGGCCTGGGCGGCCCCAAGATGGCCAAATTAGCCCTGAGATCGCCCAAGTTACTCCATGGACCTGCCCCGGGACCCTCCCTCCCGGCGGCGAAGGGATCAAAGGGAATGGGCGCCCCTTCGACTCGATGACGACCTGGGTCGATGTGCGCCTCGGGTTGGCAAGCTTGGAGAGCTTCAGGTGGCAGCAGGGGAAGGGGGGGGAGAGCCTCTGAGGACAGGGCCCCAGGGTGGCCGCGGGGATCTGAGAGCTTCGAGTGAGAGAAAATCCCGCTCACGCCGACAGGGTCGGCGGATTTGTCGTCCTTGTCCCTTCTCCGTCTCCTTCACCTCTTCCTCCGCATCCTCTCCCTCCTCCTACCCTCTTCCTCCCTGCCTCCTTTCCTCCCTCCCTCCCTCTCACCTTTCAGGTTTTGGCTGCTTGCGCCCCCAACAACTCCCCACACTCTTGGACTGACGCACGCTCCTACCTGCACAAGCGATGCAAGACATCTGTTTTCAAGCGTCCCCCCCTGCTCCAGAGATTGTCGACTCCTGGCTTGCTCGTGACGGCAGAGAGAAGTGGGACAAGAGCAGTGGTCAACCATGAAGGCCTTCGCTTTCTGGGGCCATCTCGGAGCGATTTGGGGACCCTTCTGGGAGTCTTGAGAGGGGGCTTTCTGGCCCTCTTGGGGCCATCGGAGAAGCAGTCGGTCAAACTAGGGGCGGGGGGGGTCCAACTCAGGTATTCGAGGATCTTCTGGACCTCTCTTGGGGCCCTCTTGGGCGATCTTGCGGCCGTCCTGGGGCCTCAGAAGTCCACCAGAAGCGAAAGGGCGAGACGCTCAACATCATTGGACACGTAGAAGTGCTGCTCACGCCTCGCGTCGCGCCGCGTGCTGCTCGCGCCTCGCGGCGGACGTCTCTGTGCTGGTCGACCCTGAGCGGCCGAGGGGCCATTTTGGGTGGTGTGTTTGTCCTTTGCGCGCACCGACTCCGTCACAGTTGGTTGTGAGTTCTGTGTGTGGTGGGGGGTCATCTTCGGCACCGCCTGATCCCCGGGCTTCGCCCTCTCCTGGCCGCGTGAGGCCCCGCCTTCTTTCGCCCTTTCTCTGTTAATTAAAGCTGTGCGCGTCCCGCTTAGCTTTTAGCGGAAGAGGTTCGCTCTCGCCCCGCAGATCAAAAACAGTGTGTGGTGGGGTGCAGGAGTTGTCCGCCAGCTCCTGCGCGTGCCATCGCAGGACAGCGCTCCCACATGCCGCTTGCGTGACTGCTCCTCCTCCTCCGTTCCCAAGGGCAGCATGATGTCACGTTGGCAGTGCCGGCCGGCTGGACGGCGAGTCCACTCAGGGCCCTCATGGTGTCGCTCGGTGCGAGCGCGCAGTAGCACACCCTCCTCCTCTCTTCCCGTGGTCCTCCCTCCTCCCTCCGCCCCCTCGCTCTTCTTAATTGGTGGTGCTGGGATGCTTGCCGCTTGCCAGCGCCGTGTGGCGTGCTTGAAGGCTGCTGTTGGCCAACGTCAGGTTTTGTCCTGGGCTTGCCCGTCCGCCTCCCTTGATCGCGCGACGCTTTGCGCTCTCACCACCGATGGGTGGGCTCTACCCGCCTCTCGTATGGTCGATTCTCAGCTTCAGTCTACACACAAGTGTGCGTTATTCGCCCAGCCATGCCACTATCTATTCGAATTTGTGCCGCTAGCGCGGGTCAGGTCTGCTGCACATTTCTTTTATGGCGTTGTTGATTTCTCTGTTAATCCCTTGCTCTAGCTCGCCTCCTTCTTCTGGCGGTGTACCGTCTTATCCTGCCGTGAACCACTGTGCACCGAGTCCCATGACAGCCACCATGTTGGTTGGTTGCCGTATGGAGGGGCGTAACTCGTGACATTTTCGTTTCGTTTTGCCGCTCTCTGAAGGTTACTCGGGGCGCCCGGGGTGAGCTCGTCGTTTGAACTTCACTTCTTCCTTCCTCCCCGTCCTCTCTCCTCCTCCCACCACCATGAGTCCGGAGCGATCGTGTGCTTTATGTAAACGGCTGGCAGCCGTCAGGGTTGCGCACACATTGCGTTTGTCCGAAGTGGCGGTGGCGGATCGGCATCGCGTTGGGCGCAGAGGCCCCTGGAGGGCACGGCGGACTTGATCATCGGGTCACTAGCACTGGGGGAAAATTGCAAACGTAGAAGTGATGACATGAGTTTGGCTTCTTGGAGGCATCCTTGGGTGACTTCGAAGCACGCTGGAGCCGCCTTGGAGGCATATCATGGCATCCTGGAGGCATAGTGGGCGTCATGTTGGCACAAGTTTGCCAACACTGCGCCATCTTGGAGGCCATCCTGGAGTATTCAGGGACATGCCGTGATTACGGTGAGAGCGAAGAGACCATCCAACCCCTGCGCGGATGGCCCGCTCCAGGCCCATGAGAGAGGGTATTTGGACTAGAGGGTAATTGGACTTGGAGGAAAAACACATCCCGAAAGAAGAACGGGGTTTTGGTGAAGAAGGGGATGTGACCCTCCGAGTCACCTACGCCCAGAGGGCTGGTATGATCCCGTTGGGGGACCACAGCAATCTAGAAGGCGTTGGGGCGGATATCACGCCCGCACCAACACGCCAACCCCGGCGCACAAACGCAGACAACATCTCCAGGTCTCTTGGCCAAGGTAGTTGTTTGGTTGGCTTCCCATGCCACAGATGCACGCCAGTTCGCAGGCACGCTCAAGCGCGCAAGCGCACATCCGAGAGAGGGACGATGTGTGAACCCATACGACCACACCCAATTCTAATGCGACGTTCCGGTTCAAGACTCGGACACGAGGAGCATCTTGTGTGTCTAAAGGTACTTGTTCTTCACGTCCAACATCGTAACCTGAGGCGTCTGTGCCATGGTCGTTTGCGTCCCCGTTGTGGCCCGCACGCATCAAGAAAGAATCGGTTGCGCCGATGGAGTGAATTCGGCATGCGTGGGGGTTCCTCCTCATCGCCATCGTCCCTGTCTCTCGTGTTCCACCCTCCCCTCCCTGCCCCTCGCAGGGTCCGTTTGGACCAGATCGATCCGGTTCGATGTCGATTCTGGCCGGACCGATCCGATTCGATTTCGATATCTCGATATTCTGATGACCCGATGCGGTCCGATTTTTGCCTGGCACTGTTGCGCATCCTGGCGCAGCCGTTCCGATTCGATTCGATCCCGTGCCGACGCAGTACGGTCCGATGCACACTTTTCGAGTCGATCTGATTCAACGGTCCGATGCCCACTGATCCTGCCCTGCGCCGCCATCCCATGGTTTCCTGCCTTGTGGCGGCAGAGGTTGCGGATGCCGACCTCGGAGGCCGCGCCGCGGTCGCGGAGGTGCAGAAGCCGGCGCTGAGGAGCAGGCACACGGCACACGGCCCAATGGTCGCCAGGAGCTTCTACGGCACCGTCGAGGAGATCGTTGGGGAGGGGGGGGCGAGGCTGGCCTTCTCGCCTCCCCCCTTTGGGGGCCCAAATAATATACACCACCACCACGTCGATTCCTCCTCTCCTCCTCTGTCCAGCGAGAGGGAAGGGGGGGGGAGGTGGTGGTGGTGTATATTTTTGTTGGCCCCCCACCCCTCATCCCTCCCCCCACCCCCCAAAGGCCCTTTTGAAGCCGAGGGAGGGGTGCTGGGAGGACGATGAAGGAGGGAACGGGGAAGCGGGGGAGGAGGAGAGCGGGACGGGAGGGGGGAAGTGAAACAGGCCAGGAGGAGGGGGGGGGGGCGGAGGAAGTAGGTGAATATGTAGAGATGCTCGGCTCCTCAAGTGGGGGAAGATGGTGGACCAACACGATGAGGACCCTCTCCGCTAGTCAGCCCGGCATGGGGCCCGAGCCATGCGTGGCATCAGCGTGCAGGGATTACGCCAGTCGAGTCAGCAGGGTGCGACGTCAGTTCACCGCCGCGCAACGAGGCCAGGATTGTAATCGAGCCCAGTGCGCCCGTCAACACATAATATCACACTTTTCCGCCAGCAGCGGAGCCCTACCGCTGGCAGCTGAGCAGTGCACGTTCAGCTCCTTGGATGGATGGACGGCGCGGTCTTGGCCCCATCAGTGGCATTGGTGATCTTTCGGGTTCAGAGACGCCTGGTCGCGCTCTAATGTTGTGCCTGGCCTGAATG
Organism: Prorocentrum cordatum; assembly: GCA_963575745.1. Taxonomy (NCBI): domain Eukaryota; class Dinophyceae; order Prorocentrales; family Prorocentraceae; genus Prorocentrum; species Prorocentrum cordatum. Next base: position 476,140 of record CAUYUJ010008047.1, on the reverse strand, counting down.
GCAGGTACCAGACAGAAAGTGATGAAGGGAGGGGTGTTGACTTGGGTGGCGGGGAAGGGATCTCACGCGTGCTGTCCAGGCCGGCCCCAGGAGGTCATCAGACAGGCACACTTGTTCCTCACACGCACCTTCGCAGTTCTGAACGTGTCTCACGCGAGTCGGGTATGCCGCTAGACAGAAGCGCGTCTGGCTATGCGCATAGCAGACAGCAAGTGATGATGGGGTGTTCTGCGTTGCGGGTGGGACGGGGTCGGCCAAGCGTTGGATGGGCCTGCCGATGGCAGGCATCCAATTCTATATGTCAGATCCATCCTCACAGGAGCCACACGCAATAGTTTGAGGAGTCACGTTGCATGAAGCCATTCGGGAGAGTGCCGGGCCGTCACTTGGGGTGATGTCTCAGTTTTGGAAGGGTCCTACTCGGGCTCGGTAGATCCCATTGCTCCCTTGGTACCTGCACGACAAATCATCACCACTTGTTACACCTTGACTGCTCGTGCCGATCGTCATGGGAGCTGCTCGTTTCCTGAGGCCGACCGGATCACGCAGTGCCTCCATCAATATGGGCAGCGCAAGGAGTTTTCAAGTGATGTTGGAGAGGTGGAGCTCAAGTTTGATGCTCAGTTTGCTACGTATGCACGTTGCTCTATTTTGAGCAAGGCTATCCTCTCATGTCGTTCTGAATACGGCACGGCCGGTCAGCGCGCCTTGTTTCAATAGCGTTGGGGTCGCGAACTTGTTATGGACATCAGTAGGAATGCCAGTCAGCCTCATGAGAGGGGAGTGACGGAGGGGAAGGGGTGAGCGGGACGGAAGGGGAAGGGAGATGATGGTTGTCAAGTTTTGCGGTTCAGTTGTGAAGTTCCCCCGAGAGACAGACAGAAACCTTCGAGGCATCAGGAAACGTAATATCTATAGATATATTGCTTCCGCGCCTCCTCCTCCTCCTCTCCTCTCCCTCCCCCTCCCGCCTTCCTTCCCCTCCCCATCCTTTCCCTGTGCTGCCTTGGCGAACAAGCCGCAAACTGCCAGGAGGTCATGGCGGAGCTCCGCGCCGAACGCGAGAGGACCACCCAGGCCGCCCAGGCCGGCAGCATGCTGGTGGAGCGTAACGCGGCGCTGGAGAGTCAGATCCAGCAGCTGCAGGATCGTCCTTGTCAGGGATGCCCGAGGATCGAGGACGAATGCTTTTTGTGGCTGTGCTCTTGGATGCTCACTTCTTGAGAATCTGTATCAAGGACCGACGGAATATTCACGGAGCGTTCTCGATCGAGCGTTTGTTTTTTCTTCTTTGAAAGCGAGGTTCATGCTCGAGCGCGGGCTTCGTTGCGAATGCGAGTCCCTTGCTCCCGAATTGCCGCTCCGATGATTTCACGAGTGTTCGTTCTTGACTGCTCGCGTGTGATTCAAGGTGTCTATCCCGAACCCTCGATAACCCGCCCTTCTCGTCTTCGATCATAACCCCCCTTGTGAGTACATCCTCCTTACCTGCCACGTGTAGTTGGCGCAGCCCCTAAAACAGGGGAAGGGAGGGAGGAGGATAGGGACAATGGGGAGGGAAAAGGATGGAGTACGAGACAGACTTGCAAGGGGGGGTGAAGGGCAGGAGTACAAGCGGCAGAACCAGGCGGGCGGGTCGGGCGGGCGGACCCTGACGGGCGGAACGGGCGGGCGGGCCCAAACGGCCAGGTCGAGCGGGCGGGTCGATGAAACGTCAGTCCTGCATGAGTCGCGAGGGAGTTTCAAGCGATAGCGCGATTCCCAAGTACATCGGGAGAAAGTCCAGAGCGAGAGCGTGATTCCTGAGTGTCGAGAACGCGGCGTCTGGTTCAAAAGCGAAGGAATCCTACGCGAGAGCGCGATTCCTGGATACCTGGCAAGGAATTCCTGGCCGAGGGCGTATAAAGTGGGGACCGATGTTGTTGTAGTGCGGGGGCCAACAGCCCAGTCTGCGGCGCAATATTTTCTCGGGTCGACTACAGGGTGCGAGCCCCTCCTGGGGCTCGCACCCTGTTTTCTTTGTATAAGGGGAAAGATTGGGCCTCAGACTGCGTCGTTGGCCTCCACTTTACAACAACAGCGGCCTCCGCCCAATGCTTCTTCTGACTGTATTCAAACCTTGCTTGTGCGTGGGACTTCTCATCATTTATCACGGGTTCGCGCTCCCGCGTGGGACTTCACTTCCTCCCAACTTATTGAGGCGTCGCGTTCTCGATGCTCAGGAGTCACGCTCTCGCCCTCGACTTCTCCCGGCCGTCTGGGCCCGCCCGACCGACCCGTTCGGGTCCGCCAGCCCGACCCGCCCGTCTGGTTTTGCCGTTTGTTTTCTGGATCCCAACCCCCCTCCTGCTAATCTCTCCCGTACTCCATCCTTATCCCTCCCCCTGCCCCTTCCTTTCTCCTTCTCTTCCCGAACCCTTTTCCTCCTCGCTGTATGTTTCCTGGTCTCCATCTTCCTGTTTAGGGGTTGCGCCAACTAATTACACGTGGCAGATGAGGAAGATATACCCCCCAAGGGAGGTACGATCGAAGACAAAGAGCGCGGGTATCGAGGGTTTGGGATATACCTGTAAAGTCGCAGGCGAGCGTATGAGAGCGAACAGTTCTAACATGATGAGTTAATTCTCAAATAGTCATCGTTGATTCCCCCCGGTGCCCATTTGTGTGTTTACAAACACAGCGCTTCAGCCAGAGCTCGCACCCTGTTTTTAGAAGTGCAACTATTGCGCCTCTGGTTGTGCCCCTGGCCCCCTGTTTACCACAACGACGGCTCCCGCCTGATACCTCTTCACAACGTATTCAAAATCGCGCTCTCGCGCGGGACGCTCTCACAATCTATGTGGGAATCGCACTCTCGCGCTGCACTCCTTAGCAATGCATTGAAACGCCGCGCCTTCGACTCTCAGGAGTTGTGCTTTCGCCTGGGGCTTCCTCACGATTAACCGAGGGACCCGGGATCGCGCTATCGCTCGAAGCCTCCTCGGGGATCATGTCGGATTGATGCTTCAGCGAGACCTTCCCGCTCAACCCGGGCGTCTGGGCCCGCCCGCCCGACCCGCCCGTCAGGGTCCGCCGCCCGACCCGCCCGCTTGGTTCTGCCGCTTGTGCTCCTGCCCTTCCCCCCCCCCGCCACTGCAAACCTGCCTCGTGCCCCATCTTTCTCCCTCCTCCCTCCCTCCCTTCCCTCCTCCCTCCTCCCTCCCTTCCCTCCCTTCCCTCCTCCCTCTCCCTTGTCTCTTCCCTCCTCCAACCCTCCCCCCGTTTCAGGGGCTGCGCCAACCACGCGTGCGCTGTAGGGAAGACATGATCCGAAGAGGGCTGCGTTCGAACACGAATCGGGCGGGCATCGAGGGTTTGAGAGATTGCACATGTTGCAGGACAGGCGAGCAGGTCAGAGCGAGCAGTATTGGCATTAGTGTTGTTGTTGATGTTGCTGTTGTAGCTGATGGTGTTCATGCTGTTGTTGTTGTTGTTGTTGGTGTTGGTGTTGGTGTTGTTGTTGTTGTTGTTGTTGTTGTTGTTGTTGTTGTTGTTGTCGTTGCTGTTATTGTTGTTATTGTCTTTGCTGTTGTATTTGTTGTTGTTGTTGCTGTTGTTGTTGGTGTGTTGTTGTTGTTGTTGGTGTTGTTGTTGTTGTTGTTGTTGTTGTGGTTGTTGCTGTTGTTGATGTTGTTGTTGTTGTTGCTGTTGCTGTTGATGTTGCTGTTGCTGTTGTTGTTGTCGTTGTTTTGTTGTTTTGTTGTTTGTGTTGTTGTTGTTGTTGTTGTTGATGTTGTTGTTGTTGTTGTTGGTGTTGGTGTTGGTGTTGGTGTTGTTGTTGTTGTTGTTGTTGTTGTTGTTGTTGTTGTTGTTGTTGTTGTTGTGTTGAACTCTCATTCCTGATGAATGATTATTGTTGATCCCCCCTCACAGGTGCATAGTGTTTTTCTCAGTCAAAGTGGGCCTCTGCACGCGCGCACCCTGTTTTTTGACAGGGAAAGTCTTGATGCTCAAACTGTGCCCCTGGCCCCCGGGTTCCAACAACAACGGCTCCCGCCTGAGACGTCCTCGCGTTTTATTCAGGGATCGCGCTCTCGCTTGGGACCTCCTTCCAATTTATTAAGGAATCGCTCTCCCGGCGCTCTGGAGTCACGCTCTCGCAAGAGACTTGCTTGCAATTTACTGAAGAATAGCGCCCTTGCGTTGGAATTTCTTACAATTTACTCAAGCGCCGCGCTCCCGACACCCAGGCACACAGGAGTCGCGCTCACGCTTAGGACTCCCTCACAGATTACCTAGGGATCGGGATCTCGCTGCCCTTCGTGGCCCCGTTGCAGCCCCTCGTGGCCTCCTCGCTGCCCTTCGTGGCCCCGTTGCCGCCCTTCGTAGCCCCCTCGCTGCCCTTCGTGGCCCCGTTGCAGCCCTTCGTGGCCCCCTCGCTGCCCTTCGTGGCCCCGTTGCAGCCCTTCGTGGCCCTGGTCCAGCCCTTCGTGGCCCCCTCGCTGCCCTTCGCGGCCCCGTTGCAGCCCTTCGTGGCCCCCTCGCTGCCCTTCGTGGCCCCATATATGTATGCCCTTCGTGGCCCCCGCTCGTTCGCGCCCGTGGTGGCCCCATATGCATGCCCTTCGTGTTCGTGGCCCTGCTGTCGCCCTTCGTGGCCCCCTCGCTGCCTTTCGTGGCCCCGTTGCTGCCCTCAGAGGACCCGTCCTTGCCCTCCGCGGCCCAATATACATATGCCCGTCGTGGCCCCCGCTCGTTCGCGCCTGTTGTGGCCCCATGTGCATGCCCTTCGTGGCCCCGTTGTCGCCCTTTGTGGCCCCCTCACTGTCCTGCGTGGCCCAGTTGCTATCCTCAGTGGCCCCAGCGTTGCCTTCTGTGGCCCCGCATTATCTGCCCTTCGTGGCCGCCGATCGTTCGCGCTCTTCGTGGCCCCATACGCATTCCCTTCGTGTCCCCGCTGTCGCCCTTCGTGGCCTACTTCGTGTCCTTCGTGGCCCTGCTGTCGTTCTCTCTCGCTCTCGCTTTCGCTCGTCGTCGTCGTCGTCGTCGTCGTCGTCGCCGTCGTCTTCGACGTCGTCGTCGTCGTCGTCGTCGTCGTCGTCGTCGTGGTCGGTCCCCTGTCCGTCCCTCTTGGGGTCGGGTCGACGGTCCGCGGCCGCCCCGCCGATCAGCGCTGCCGCTGGCCAGGCCGACGGTCCGCGGCCGCCCCGCCGCTTGCCGGGGCCCGGCCTGCAGGGAAGAAAGGTATACCCCCCAAAAGGGGTTCGATCGAAGACGAAGAGGGCGGGTACCGAGGGTTTGGGAAATACGCGTTATTGGACACTCGAGCAAAGAAGGGCGAACAGCCTTATAATGATTGTTGTTGTTGTTGCTGCTGGTGTTATTGTTGTTGCTGTTGTTGTTGCTGTTGTTGTTGGTGTTGTTGTTGCTGTTGTTGTTGCTGTGTGTTGTGGTTGTTGTTGTTGTCGTTGTTGTTGTTGTTGTTGTTGTTGTGAATGTTGGTGTTGTCGTGTTTGTTGGTGTTGTTGGTGTTGTTGATGTTGGTTTTGCTGTCGATGTTGCTCTTATTGTTGGTGCTGCTGCTGTTGGTGTTTCTGTTGGTGTTGTTGTTGGTGGTGTTGTTGGTGTTGTGGTTGCTGTTGCTGTTGCTGGTGGTGGTGGTGTTGTTGTTGGCGTTGTTATTGCTGTCATTGCTGTTGTAGGTGTTTGTACTGTTGTTATTGTTGGTGTTGTTGCTGTTGCTGCTGTTGTTGTTGCTGGTGCTGTTGCTGCTGCTGTTGTTGTGGTTGTTGTTGTTGTTGTTGCTGATGTTGCTGATGTTGTTGTTGTTGTTGTTGTTGTTGGTGTTGTTGGTGTTGTTGTTGTTGTTGAACATTATTACTTCTAAAGAATAATTATTGTTGGGACCCCTGGTGCACGACCCCCCTCCAAAACCTAGGCCGCAGCTACATTTTCATCATTTTTTCGCGAAGGCTTCAGAAAAGTGGATTGGTACCGGATCCGGTTGTTTTGTTGTAATCCGTTTTCCCTTGCAAAAAACACTATAAAATGAAAATTCTTGTTCTTACTTGATCAAATTGCAAGAATCCCTTGCAAAAAATAAGGTAAAGTGGACATTCGTGCGCGCAAGACGAAATCCTTCCAAAACCTTAGGTTTCGTAACGATTTTAACATAAAAACATCAAAAACCCAATGGTTTTTTAAGAAAAAATTGTCAAAATGTCCTTCCGCGCGCGCTGTCCGAATCCCACAAAACCAATGGTTTTTCAACATTTATGTTACATGAGCTCGCGCGAGCTACTTTTTCTTGTTCTAACATAATCAAATTTCAATAATCCCTTGCAAAAAATAAGGTAAAGTGGACATTCGCGCGCGCAAGACGAAATCCTTCCAGAACCTTAGGTTTCGTAACGATTTCAACATAAAAACATCAAAAACCCAATGGTTTTTCAAAAAAAAATGTCCAAATTTCATCCCGCGCGCGCTGTCCGACTCCCACAAAACCAATGGTTTTTCAACATTTATGTTACATGAGCTCGCGCGAGCTACTTTTTCTTGTTCTAACATAATCAAATTTCAATACTCCCTTGCAAAAAAAAAGTAAAGTGGACATTCGCGCGCGCAAGACCAACAAAAAACACGACGATCTCAGGAACTTGCCCCAAAAATGTGACCAACTCCGCTCTCTCTGTCTCTCTCTCTGTCTGCTCTCTGTCTCTCTCTCTGTCTGTCTGTGTCATGTATTGTATGTCACAATTGCAGGATGCTGGGCACACGCGCGCCCCGAATAAGTGACCAAGTTCTGTGGGTGTGTACCCCACGCCAGTGTAGTAGCCACGGTCGTCCGCACGCCACGAAGTGAAGTGTCCCAACGTCATAGGGCGGGAAGCTGGGTTTGGGTGGTCGCGAAGAGTCGTTTGGATATTTGGTAGAGCTTGAACTGCCCCCCCACGAAGTGGGGGTATTGTCTCGCGTCGCATGAAAACCCTGGCACTGGTGAGAACACTGAGCGTTCGGGTAAAATGATTGTTGTTGTTGTTGTTGTTGTTGAAGAGGCCTCTCATTTCTGAAGCATAGATTATTGTTGATCCCCCCCGTCCGGTGCACATTGTTTTTTTCGATTGTAGTGCCCTTCCCGGGACTCGCACCCTGTTTGCTATCAGGGAAAGTCTTGAGTGTCAAATTGTGTTGTTGGCCCCCGGTTTACAACAGCGACGCCTCCCGCCTGATTTTCCTCACAATGTATTGAAACATCGCGATCTTGCTTAGGACTTCTTTGCAATTTACTACCGGACCGCGGCTCCCGCTTGATACTTCCTCACAATGTATTGAAGAATCGCGCTCTCGCTTGGGACTTCCTCGCAACTTACCACCGAATCGCGGCTCCCGTCTGATACGTCTTCACAATGTATTCAGATGCCGCTCCTCGACACTCAGGAATCGCGCTCCCGCTACATATTGCCTGGCGGTGCAAGCAGAGTTTACGCTTCTCGTCCTCATTCTCCCCCGTTATCTGATACCCTTCGTTTTCAAGGGCTTCACCAACGACGCGTGGCAGGGAATGAATATACCCCCCAAAAGCGGGTACGATCGAAGACGAAGAGGGCGGGGATCCAGGGTTGGGATATGCATATTGAATGACACGCGAGCAGATAAGAGCGAACAGTCTTTAAATGATTGTTTTTGTTGCTGGTGGTGTGTGTGTGTGTGTGTTTCAAGCCTTTGGGTGGTTCCTGGGGCCTCCAGAGACCTCTAGACAGACCCCTGGGGACCTCTAGACAGACCCGACCTCTCGTTGTCGCGAAGAGGCGTGGGCGAATTGGAGGGAGGCGAGGAAGGCTGGAGAAAGGGATGTAGAAGTGATGAGCTGGAACGGCGAGAAGGAGGAGGATAATGGAGGAGGATGAGGAAGAGGGGGAGAGAGTGGAGGTGGCGGGCCCCACTGAGCACCCCAGCCATTTTGCAGAACCTTCCTCCTCATGCCCATCTTCTCGCTCCTTCGGGACGTCCGTCTCTCCCTCCTCATTCCTCCCTCTCCCCCCTCCTCTCCGCCAGAGCGCGGGTGGCCGGACATGCAGCCGCCGCCACCGCGAGGCTCGCAGGCCCCGCGCATCCGCTTGCAGCTAGTCGTTCAGGAGGGCCGCCGCCATGATCATTCGAGGAGGGCCGAGGGAGGACTGGGCACGCCAGCGCTGCGGCAAGCGCGGCGCGAGTCGCCATGCCCTCACTGACGAGCAGTGTTAGGGGCACACAGTGGCCCTCTTGCCAGTGAGGCTTGCGCCGCGGGTGCTCACAGCACACGGCCATCACCTGTGGCGCACGGGACTCTGGGTCTGGTGTGCGCGCTGTGGCCAGTACGGCCAGACGAGGCTCGCGGGCCTGCAGCGCCCGTGCCGCTGCCATGTGCCGAGGGATTGGTAGATATCCAGCCTGCCTTCCTGCCGCGCGCCGAGGGCACGTCGCAGCAACCCGCCAATTTGGACCGTCGCGCCAATCACTCTCCAGAAGTGGGCGGCGCGGGGCATTGGGGAGTTCCGATGGTTGGCGAGAGCGCCCGTCGGCAGGAATGTAGAGGGGAAGCCGGTTCCCACGCCCTGTTTTTTCATGTTGTGCGCTCCTCTCCTCTTCGTCCTCTCCCTTCTCCTTCTGCTCCTCCTCCTCCTCCTCCTTCCCCTCCTCTCCAATCAGTCGCTCGTTTTTCTCTTCCCTGAATCTTCCTCCTCGAGGGTATTTTTCCGAGGTCTCGGGAATTTATTTTGCGTTATGCCCCCCTCACCTTTGTAAACAAGCTGCGGCCCCCCCCCGCAGCGCACGCCTGGCCCCGCGGAAACGCGTGGGCACGCGTTGCGGGGTGCAGGCGTTGCGTTTTGCCATCTTCACACACACGCACGCGCACGCACACGCGCACGCATGCACCCACGCCACGCTACGCCCCGCCCGCCCGCCCGCCCACGCACACACGCACACACGCGCACACACAAGCACACACGCACACGCACACACGCACGCACGCACACACGCACACACGCACGCACGCACACACGCACACACGCACACACGCACACACGCACACACGCACACACGCACACACGCACATACACGCACACACGCACACACACGCACGCACACACACGCACGCACACACGCACACACGCTCACACGCACGCACGCACACACGCACTCTCACGCACACACGCACACACACACACACGCACGCACGTACACACACACCCGCACACACGCACACACTCACACACACACACACGGGTTCAGGCCCCGGCCCAGGCCCAGGTCCAGGCCCAGGCCCAGGCCCGCTTCCCCAACCCATTACCTCGGTACGATCTCATGAGGCGCGTAGGCGGAGTACCAAGTCTGTGCTGTTCTTGGTTTTAAACTCCATAGTTGCACTCTCTGAGCTTGGTGGGTCTCTGGCAGTGGTGTCTTGTGTACCGCGCGTGGATGCTCGGGTACAACCTGTTGTACGGCAGGACCCGCTGGCTGACGCCCTGGGCGGAGCGGCTCCAGCGGGGGAGGCCATTATAGAGCGGGACACCCCAGAAAGGTCGCCTGGAGCAGCATACTGCGTCTGCTGAGTCATGTACTGTTGTCTGTTCTGTCGTTCGCCTGTCAGCGCTTGTACTAATGCGATGGGTGGTCGTCCTACGGTATTCCCTGGATCTCGGCGACCACCAGTCGTGGGAGTTCGCTCCCTGAGGGAGGCCGCGGCAGGGCGGCCCGTGGAAGAGCTTGGGAAGGGCCATTTGCGGCCTTTCCACGATGCGTTCGCTCGCGGAAGAGGATGAGGAGCTGGAGCAAGAGGAACAGGAGGAAAAGGAGGAGGAGGAGGCGGAGGAGGAGGAGGAGTGATGGAGCAGGAGGAGGAGGAGGAGGAGGAGGAGGAGGAACAGGAGCAGGAGGGGAAGGAGGAGCAGGAGGAGGAGGGGAAGGAGGAGGAGACACGGGCCTGGCTCTAGAGCCGCGTCCAAGAGTTCCCAGAGGACGCGAGCCCGAGGAGCTGGCGCGAGCCTACCAGGTGCTACGTTGCACCCTGCAGCGCGAGCTTGCGCAGGAGCTCCGGCGCGCTGCAGGGATGTCCTGAGCGCGCGCGGGCGTTATGCGCGGGCGCCAGCGCGAGGCGCCGGGGGGCGCGGGGCGACGCAGGCGGGACTCGCCTGGGCGCCGGGCGACCGCGGCGGAGGCTGGAGAGGGTGAGTGCTGCAGCACGGCGCGCAGCGGCGGCGGCGCCGCCGCGCCGCGAGGGCGCGAGCAAGTGCTCTAGAGCGCCGCTGGGACTGGCGGCGGCTGGCGGCGGCTGGCGGCGGCGGCGGGCGCAGGGAGGCCGCCTCCGTCATCCTCGCGATGCTGGCCGCCGTCTTAGACGGCTGGCCGCCGCTGAGGGGTCGCCCTCCTTGAGTGAGGTGGCGTTGAGTGAGGTGGCGGAGGTGTCTACCTGTTGACTGTCAAAGCGGGCCGGCTGCGGAAGAGACCCGCGCGCGCCAGAGGAGTAGGAGAAGGAGAAGGAGGAGGAGGGAGGAAAAGGAGGAAAAGGAGGGAAAGGAGGAAAAGGAGCAGGAGAAGGAGCACCAGGAGGAGGAGGAGGAGGAGGAGGAGGAGGAGGAGGAGGAGGAGGAGGCGGAAGAGGAAGAGGAGGGGGCGAGGGGGAGGGGGAGGGGGGAAAGCATTTTTTTCCCCTGTGATCTGGTTGAGAGGCGGAGGAGGAGGATGATCATGAGGGGAAGGAGAAAAAGATTATGATGAGGAGGAGGAGGAGGAAAAGGAGGAGCTCTCATAGAGCTCGTTTGCGCCGTATGAGGGCTGCCTTGGACTCCTGCGGGGCAGTACTGGGATTCCATTGGGGCTCTCATGCGGCCCTCTGGGGCCGTCTTAGGGTTTGCTTGGCCGTTTCGGGGCCCTGTTGGCCATCTGACATGTCCTGGGCCGTCTAGAGGCCCTTTTGGGCCGTCCAGGGCAGTTTGGGAGGCCTCTTAGTTCATGTGTTGGTCGCATCTTCGCTCGTCGTCGTCATTCGTTGCGGACCTAACGCAAGAAGGAGGAGGATGACGAGGAGCTTCGGATGAGGAGGAGGATCGATGAGGAGTGAGGCGAGGACGAAAGGGGATAGGATGATGATTATGATGAAAAGTATGATGATGCTGAGGATGAGGATGAGGATGAGGATGAGGATGAGGATGATGGTAATGGTGGTGATAGCGATGGTGATAGGTATGGCCATGGTGATTATGATGGCAAGGATGGCGACGGTAATGATGTTGGCGATGAGTATGGTGACCATGAGGACGACGATATCGACTATGGTGATGATCCGCATCAGCATGATGATGTGGATGCTGTTGTCTATGATGTTGATGATATGGATGGTGACTATGAGGATGTATGATGATGGTTATGATGATACGGATGATGGAGGTACTGATGATGATGCTCAATGGTGATGGTGATGCATGGTGTTTATGATGCTGTTGATGATGGTGATGCTGACGCTGATGATGATTTTCATAATGCGGATGGTGATGATGATCATAGCGATGATGATGGTGATGATGATGCTGATCATGATGATGCCGCTGATGATGCTGATCATGATGTTGGTGGTGCTGATGTTGATGGCGCTGATGATGCTGCTACTGCTGCTGCTGATGATGTTGTTGATGATGGTGATGATAATGATGATGCCGACGGTTACCACAACGATGATGACAATTGTGATAATGATGCTTGTGATGATGCGGGGAAGGAGGAAGAGAATGAGGGTATGGACGAGGTGTAGGCGGCGGAGGACGAGGAAGACGAGGAGGAGGAAGAGGAGGAGGAGTTGGAGGAGGAGGAGGAAGGCGAAGACGGCTGTCACATGTGGCGCCTTTGGTTCCCAGTTCTTGGGGAGCTCTTCGTGGCCGTGGCCGACGGCGGTCTCGGGGGCATGGGTGGAGAAGGTGGAGTAAGGGAAGGGTAAGGAGGAGGGGAAGGAGGG
>CAUYUJ010008047.1:419172-461672 GCA_963575745.1 Prorocentrum cordatum | reverse complement strand
ACGATTACTGTTTTCCAGTATAGCCACTACGACTACTACTATTCATCTACGAGTACTTCAGAATTCTACTTACTACTAATGTTATGTTTCATATATGCTTGAAATTTTACTTACTACTATACTACTTACTACACTACTACTACTATTTACTTACTACTACTACTACTGTACTACTATACTACTACTTATTCTACTACTACTACTTTTATCATCACTACTACTACGCTACGAATACGACTTCACTACGACTATGCTTACTTCGACTACGACTCTACTATTACTATTACTACTACGACTACTACTACTTCTACTACTACTACTATTAATACTACTATAGTACTACTACTATCTACTACTTCTACTACTTCCACCACTAACCTCCGCGTTACTGACCAGGGTACTTCGGACGAACGGCGGCGCCGGTACTGATCCTGCTACTACTTTTTTCTACTTATACTCTTACTAGACTTACTTATACTACTACTACTACTACTACTACTACTACTACTATCTACTACTACTACTACTACTACTACTACTACTACTACTACTACTACTACTACTACTACTATTACTACTACTACTACGACTACGACTACGACTACTACTACTACTACTACTACTACTACTACTACTACTACTACTACTACTACTACTACTACTACTACTACTAGTACTACTAGTACTACTAGTACTGCTGCTGCTGCTGCTGCTGCTGCTGCTGCTGCTGCTGCTGCTACTACTGCGCGCGCCGCCTGATCCATTCCCTGGGGACTTTTTGGGGGAAGCGAATGGTTGCACATAATCCTACTCTCTTGGTTTTCTTACCTTTCCAGGACGACCCCGTTCGAAACATTCGCTACAGCTGCGCCCGCAATCTGGACTATTCCCCGGTGCCACCAGGGAATAGACCGGTTCGCCGGGGTATGGACCAGTTCATCGGGGTATGGATCAGAAGCGGGGGTGGAGGAGGGGGAAGAGGAGGAGGAGAGATGGAGGGGAAAGAGGAGGGGAACAGGATGAGGAGGGGGGGAAGGAGGAACAGGAGGAGCAGGGGGGGAGGAGCAGGAGGGGGAGGAAGGATGCATTAAGCCGTTTCAGGAGCAGCTGCACGAGGCGCAACAGCACGCCGCGGAGGTCGCGTCCGTGAACTCCCCGGGCGGCCGCCGGGAGATCCGGACCATGCCGTCCCGCACGGACACAGCGAGGCCCCGAGCTTGGGCATTTTCTCGGTAGGGGTAGATGCCCTGTCCAGCCCAGGCTTGTCTGAAAGGCTTACCGAGAGTGGTTCTCGCCCGTGAGCATTTCAACTTTCATTTGAGTTTTGGTGCGTCCCGCCCGGCGGTCTCTGCCCGTGATGTCAATCGGACGCGCCCATGAAGTTACTCCTGCCCGCAGAGTCGACCATGCCGCCCCGCACGAAGCCCTCGAGGTCTTGGTTTCGGGCCGTCAGTCGCCGTCGTCGTCGTCGTCGCCGGGAGATCCGGCCGTGCCGTCCCGCACGGACAGATGGACCCTGCGAGGGGTCCCAGGGCCGATTTTGACCAGATTCGGGTTCATCCCATGTTCCTGCCCGATGTTCTGGGGCCGCAACCATTTCAGACCCCCTCGGTTCCTTTGCTCCTCCTCTCGCCATGGATCGGATCGCAGGAGAGAAGGCGGCATAGGCATGAACGTTTGAGAGCCTGCTCCGAAAGCTTCCGCACAGGCCGTTTTAATGTATTTCACCGTCGCCATGCAGCAACAAAGTCCTGTAGTCGGTATCAACCAAACATACTTATACCATGTGTGCGTCGCCCCCTCCAGGGGCGGCTTCCGCGACGAGAAATCTTATAGCATAAGGTCCCTAGCAGCAGTGTCTTTCTGGCCACACCGCTGGGGAATCGATGTACCACGATTTGTTTGTAGTGTATGTTCGGTTCGGACGGATGCTTCCGAGGAGGCCGCATGGTCATGGTAGGTCCTTATGCGTCCCATCACCCACGAGCGAAACGAGTCCTGGAGGTTTATCTCCGGAGCCCCGGGGGCACTCCTTGGGCCCCAGGACCGTCCGAGATTTGCTCGGGACGGAGACTTTGGCCTCGCGGAGGGGGGTGGGGTCCTGGGGTCCAGGGCCCGTTTTTTGGGGGCGGCCAAGGGGGAGGTGGTGATCAGGGGGAACGGGGGGGGACATCATGGCCAGGTCCTCCCTCGATGCGATTGCCCCCCTTATGATTTCGATGCGGTCCTTGCAGGCCCCCCTCTCTTGGACGCCCCCGATTTTTCTCAGGACCCGTCCGCTCCATGCCAACTCCTCCTCCGCCTTCCCTCCTGCTCCGGTCGCTGAGACAGCTCGAGGCGTGTGCGGTACCTCCGCGGTGGCGCGACCAAGACCGTCGCGGGCAGTGCGACCCCGAGAAGATACAGTGAAGGCGCTGAAGCAGAACCACTTTGGGCTCTGGAGGGGCATTCTTTTTCGGGGTCTGCCGCTCCTTAGGTGCAGCTCGTGGAGCCTGCTCATGGGCGTGGTTCGCCGTGGCCAGAAGCGCCCCACTCGTGCCTCATTTGGCGCATGGGGAGCGCGGGGACTGCAGGTGCTTCTGCGAGTTTCTCCGGAGCCTCCCGCGCAGCTGTGCCGCCTGGGCCTCGCTGCCTGGCCACGCAGGGCGGCCAGGGGCGCCGGCGTCGCCCTCCTGGCGCTCAGGCTGCGCATGTCTGCGCATGTCTGCGCATGTCCGCGCATGGCGCGGCGGGCTGCTGCAGGCTGGGTCCCGAGCTGGGACGAGATGCACACATCCTGCGGCAGAGTGGACAGGCCAGCATGGAAAGGCGGGGACGAAGCCCGAGCCCCACAGACCGGGAAGGGCGGTTTTCGAGTGCGCTCCCACGCCAGCCTGTCCTGATCAGGGCGGGCCACAGCAGCTTGGCCGGCCCGTGCTCACAAGACGGGTGCTTACATTCATCCGCACGGTGCCCAGCGGTTTTCGAGCCATGGGATTCGATTTCCTCGTTGCACTGGGCCTGCAAGTTTACAGGCCGACCATCGATCGTGCAATTACCTCAGCTGCTACAAACGATACGGTCAACATGGATAGTAAGGATGAGCGATTTTCCAAGATTGCTCTTGCATGTTTCCCCTTTCGGCCCATCCTTGGGCACTGTCGCTGGCCACGCCCCGCTTGAAGAGTGTCGACATGGCTTTTGAATTCTTATCGTGTATCAATATTATACGCGTTGACCGTAGCAGATATCGCATCGGAAGCGGACAAAGCAGCGATAATCCGAGGAGGGGATTTATACATAGCCACCGCCTGGGGGATCGATCTTCGGGGACCTCGGCACGCGGTGGATGTGGACAGATGTTTGGCCCCCCCCCCCGGGACAATGCCTATTCATGTCCACCGCTCGCTGGGGTCCCAGGATGTCGGTTCCCCAGACGGTGGATATGGATCTATCCGCGCCTCGCAGATAGAGAGCTTGTGGCCCTCGGGGTCACGCAGCACATCGCGCAGGTGCTTAGGGGAAGCCGAGGCACCTCCTATTTTGGGGGCCGATCTTGCCTGTGGCGCGCTCCATGACACCCCGCACACCTCCAGCGGGAGGCACGTACGGCTGGATCTGACACTGGTGAGAGGAGGGGAGGGGATGAGGAGGAGCAGCAGAGAGGGCGGGCCAGACACACTTCGAAACAGAAAACATGGCTCAAAGATGAACGTCCAGAGGTCCCCTCGGATTTCTTGGATCGGCTCTGGGCCCGCCTGGCGGCGCCTGGATGAGGGCGCCTGGGAGCGCTCTTGCGCGCTCGGGCGCGCCCCCTCAGGTGCGCTCTTGCGGGGCTGTTTGGGGGGCGTCTTAGGGCTTCGTGGGAGCCTCTCGGGGGCCCCGACATCTGGGGGGGGCCTCGGGGGGTCCTCGGGAGCCTCTGGGGAGTTATGTGGGCAGTCTCGGGGCGTAAGGCTCGAAGTGTCTGTTCGTGCTCCCCCATTTGGGGGATGGGGCGCCGCCCCTGGGGCCCTCTGGAGTGAGGAGCGGGCAACTGGGCTCTGGGCCTGCAGTAGCCGGCGAGCCGCGGCACAGCGGCCATTCCAGGCAAATGCCGGGGGGGAGCGTGGCGGCAGCCCTCCCGCGCGGCCTCCCCAAACATATCCAAGCGTGCGAAGGCTCTTGAAGACGGAGCCGTCGGAGTAGCCCCCTCCCCTCCCCCCTTAGAAGAGAACAGCTCCCCCTCCTTCCCTCGGAGTAGCTCAATCCCCTTACATCCCCTTCATTCCTGAGAATAGCTCCCTCCCCTTCCTCGGAATGGCCCCGTGCCCTTCGGAATATCTCCCTCCCCTCGGCGAAGAACACCGTATACGTACACATAAACTTTCAGAGCTCCGCTCTGATTTCTTCGGGCCTGTGCTAGGCCCCCTGGCGGCGTCTGGCCGCCGCCCCTTGCGCGCTCCGCGCGCCAGGGGCGTCTAGCGCCGATCCAGGAAATCCGTTCAGAGCTCCGACAGTTTGTGTGTATGCCATGCTGCGTTCCTCTACGCGCGTGTACACACACACAAACTCATGGACTTCATGCTCTGAGCGTACTCCGCCTTCTTCTCCCCCGCGCCCGCGCTCTTTTATATTTCTTGTTTGTTACCAATTAGACCCCGTAGCGCCCCTCGGCCGCCCCCAGGCGCCGCTTGGATCCAAGCGGCTGCGACGAAAGTGCCCCTCTACGCGCAGAGGGGTGGGGCTGCTCCTTGGTTAACAGAACCACAGACCTGGCCACATACAATGGGTATGCACAGAGGGCTTTGCTCTCTGCAGGGCATCTTCCAGTTCCTGGCTGGAGGGGCGGTTGTGACTGAGGGTTCCTTGCTCAGCCGCGGCATCCGCCGCCGCGCTCCCGATAGCCATTCTCCATTTGTCCGAGCCCTCGTCCAGGCCGTTTGGTCTTCACAACCTCTGCGTTGCACGCGCGCCGTCCTACAGCGAGCACATGTGCTCCTGCATGGTAGGATGTCCTGTTGCACAGCTGACAAAGGGGGCCACGAGGTCACGCCTTTTACTCCTCTGGAGCCTACACTCATCCAGTTCATGAGGGGGAAATGAGTCAAGGCAACGTAAGCAGCCACGTTTTCCGCCGCAGGGCTGGTCTGTGGAAGCTCTCTGCCAACTCTTTTTCTATATACATTGCCCACCGTTCACTATTCGCATCAAGGACTGCAAGCCCCCCCCCCGCACGGCACAGCACCCGATGGCCATCTTTGAAAACATTCCATCCGAAACACATTTCGTTGGAAAGCCTCTGAAAGAGATACCGACGGGTCCCGACACCAGAATTGCCCGTCGCGCTCTCCGCCCCTCAGGAGGGAGAAGGATGAAGGAGTACTCAGGCTGGAGTCCGAGAAGCAGCGGGTTGCGACTCGTGGTCACCAGTTGCAATCGCCCATATTTGCTCATCCAACTCATCTACGAGAGGATTGGGGACGGGGCAGTGTACAAAACGATGGTGCATGACATCTACCATGAGCCCACATACGCACGCCGTGTCGATAGCATACCAGCATACCCTGCACGAAGCAACTTGCTCTTCGGACATTGCCATGTGAGGCTGAAGGAGTTCAAAGCCACCTTTTCGCTTGAGTTCCAGGGGAGTTTGGGGCCATCTAGGTTCCGAGCAACAGCCATGTCCAATTCTACACTTCTTGGTAGCTGCAGTTTCACCGTAGCACTACTGGACAGCATCAGTATCCATGCCGATCCTAAGTCATTCTGAATATTCAGCTGAGGGACGTGGACGTTAGGATCACTGTCCCCCATTCGAGTTTATCACATCAAATGTGGTGCCGAATTTCCATCCCACCTCAAGAGAGACCCAGGCAGCTCCTAGAGATCCTCTAACATCGTTTCAAGAGAGGGCTATCGCACCGATCGGCGCAGCCAGGTACATCAGTCTCCGAATATTCCAGCCCGGCAATGTCCCGCACACATCTTCCAAGCAGTCCTGAACCAAAGGATGGCGGGCCCTAGAGCCAGCACGAAGGCGGGTCTTGGAAAAACAGGAATGCCAGATATCGATGTTTAGATGGTTCCCCATCGGACAGTCTTCAGGACAGAACTGCGCCTGATGCAGATCCTTCCCGTCCAGTCCCACGACCTCAGCACCATAGTATCTGCAGGACCTGAGATCACATACGTACGTCCTGCGCTACGCTGAGCTTGTTCGCCCTCTTCTGCAACTTCGCGAACATGCATTTCAACGTAGGTTTCGACCCAGCTCGTGCTTTTATCTGTCCAGCAAAGTCGTCCACTCCAAGGTAGGGGGGCAGGGCCCTCGCCCATGGACGTCCCCATGCTGTTTCATGCATCCTTGGAGCTTCTTGAGCCGACTGCCCGACATAGCGACACATGCGGTTGTCTTGGCGGCAACCTTACACGGAAGTTGACGCTACATTTACCCAATCCTGGCCAGAGTTGCCCAATTGGCTCGTACGAACAATTCGGCACCATGAGAATTGCGGAGGGACACCCAACTGCTACACCTTTACCCGGGTGTTTCCATGCAATCGCGACCCCATTCAGGCAAATTGATGTTTGCGCATGGTGCCGATTAAAGACCGCTGCTAACACTGTCGTGGGAAGTCCGGTACTCTTGGCCATCATTCGTGCTAGTTCACTGTTGTTCTGCTCTTGAAATCATACATGATATTGGCAGTGTGCATCGGTCGTTTCATGTGGGGTTTTATCTGAGAGGAACACCCGCTCCAGGACAGGCGCCCCCTTCTGATGAGTTGTGCTCTCCAACGGATGCTCACGGTCCCATGTCCGAGCAATGTATTAGTTAGTTTTCCCCCGTATTCGGTACGTGGGCTTGACGGTTCTACGTGTATGTCCCGAAAGACAGCACGAGTTTTGGACTCTGAGATTTGGCAACCTTAGGAAAAAATATGTTGGCAAAGACGAAAGCCTTCACGATGACCTCGCTCGAAGGAGGGTCCCAAGCAGAGAAGGTTGGAACCTTTGTGTAGTCGGGGGTTGGAGGCCCCCGTCGGCGCAACAGTACCTGTGACGAGCACCACCGCACCCGTGATCCAACATTGCGGTTAGAGATCCCCGTCCGCGCAAGAGTTTTTGTGACGAGCACCACTGTACCCGTGATGCAAAATTGCTGTCCTGATAGCTGCCACCCCACAGCAGCAGCCGCTTCTCCACATCCTTCCGCCGTTTTCCACCCGCGGGCCATCCTGGACGGACACGAGGCTGGCCCTTGAACGCCCCTCCTCGACACTCCCGCACCACGTGGTCGGTCGCATGCGCAGCGCACGCACGCCACGGGCATCCCATCGAAGGGTCGTTGTCCGGGCTCCGCTCGAAGGCAGCAGGCGACGCAAGTTACCAGCCTGGAACGTATCCCTATCCCTAAGCTGGGCATCGCCTCATCACAATGCCAATCTTAGATATTCCCTTATTTTTGAGGGCGCATCCGTAAGATTGTCGTCGCCTTTG
Source organism: Prorocentrum cordatum (assembly GCA_963575745.1). NCBI lineage: Eukaryota > Dinophyceae > Prorocentrales > Prorocentraceae > Prorocentrum > Prorocentrum cordatum. The sequence goes on along the minus strand of CAUYUJ010008047.1, from coordinate 454,211 downwards.
GGCGTGCCAATCTCAGGGATAGGGATAAGTCCGAGGCTGGTAAACGAGGCCTCCCGTGAGCACCGCCAACGCAGACGAGTGCTCCTGCGCACTGGCGATGGCGGCCTTGAGCCGCTTCGCGTCGTAGTGGGCAGTCCTGCACGCCAGCGCATCGTTCCGTGTCGTACCCAACCAGCCATAGAATTTGTGGTGCCGCCACGGCTCCCATAGTATGCGGCCCAGGAAGATGAGCGAGTGCCAGTGTTCATCCGTGTTGTCCAGGGAGATCTTCTCGGCGATCCCGTGGTGGTACCACTTCCACCGTGATATATTCCTCCACCCCATCAACCTGAAGGTGTTGTTGGTAGTGCCTGCAAGGTTCTGTCGTGTCACCCAAGCGCCCGGCGTGCTGCAGTCCTCCGTTCTTTCGGATGCAACACGCGCTGTGGCGACGAGCGTCTCCTGCTGCGCGCGGAACCGCGCGTCGACCTGGTGGCCCACGACCAGGCGTTTGAGGTGCGGCGACGACCGTCGCGGTACACCAGTGGCGCTGTGGACGGCTGGCTGGAGCTAGTCCGTGGCCGCGCGCGGCGGCGTGGAGTTGAACCACCCGTACGGAGTCGAGGACAGCGGCGTTGCAGCTACCGCTTCTTGTCGATGTCGAGGAGGGAGCGGCAGCAGCCGAGCACGTTCCGCCTGTGGTTATGTTTTGGGCATGCGCTTGGCCTCGCTGGTGCTGGCGGCCCGGTGCTTCCCTCCAGTGAGTTTCATCTCCAAGATCGTCAGGCTCGGGAAGATGATGTCCGCGTGGACATCCCCCCGCGCCTGCAGCTGCCGTCGCTTCAGCGAGTCACGGTGTGCCCATTGATGCTTGCCGTCGTTCTCCACCATACCCAGAACCATACCCAGGGCTTGTGCATAAGCATACCCCCGGCTCACGCGAGGCAATTTAACAGATCAGTCCCGTGAGCATGGCCAAAATGGCCAAGGCGGGCCACATATTCCCCCTGTGAGAGGGAGGTGGACACGTCTTTCTTCTGGATGTTTGGCAGTGGCCCCATGTAATTGTAGCCACCGTCGTCGGTTGGTCCATTGCCTAACCCAGCATATTCGCAAAGTGGCTGGGCATACCGAACTGCTCCAGGCAGCCGTAGGATGTACCCAGTCGAACGCCAAGCTGTAGTCCCAAGACGTGCCGAGCTCGCCAGCCTCCAGGGCAGCAATGACACGCGCTGCCGCGTCGTGCACCATAGCGCCCTGCATTGCCCCGTGGGCCTCTTGCGGCCGCCACTCCTTGCACCAGGCGGCGCAGGAGTGAGATCGCAGGCGCGCTGTGGCCCAGACCCTGCACCATGGGCTGAACACCGTGATCGATCAGAGTTGCGAGACCGGGGTGGCCCCTCCCCCCGTAGGCGGGCTCTCCTTAGCGAGGTGGACCTGTCGTGCCTCTGACCATCTCGAAGGCGTCAAAGGCCAAGGCGACGGCCAGGGCCACGATACCACCCAGGTCAGCCGCAGGTGTCCCAGACCATCCGTCAGAACCTGCCGCTGTACCTCGCTGCAGGTGTATCGCACCCCACATATCAAACATGTCCTGGTCGTCCCAAACCCGTTGTCGGAGCCGCTTGGGCCCCAGCCGCAGTCTGTCTGTCCGCCTTTTTGAGACGTCCCTTTCCGAGATTTTTCGCCATCTCTTTGAAAGTAGTTGCAGTGGCTCCTCCGTGCTCGTCGTGGTGGTGGGCGCCGCAGGGTCAGTGCTGCTGTCGTCGCATAGGGGCGCGCCCCGCACGGGCGCCTCTCCACGCCGTCTCCCACAAGTAGTCGCATGGCGCCGCCGCCACACGCAGGCATTGGTGAAGCACACGGCACGCCTCCTCCCTCCCTTGGCCGCGGCGCATCAAGTACAGCAGCTGGTTGGACCTCACGACGAGATTTGCGAGTTGGCGCTCATGGAAGGGCGGCTGCGCGTTGGCCCGCATCTCCCTTGTCATACCCCAAAGAGGTATTCCAGGTCATATGCATCTTGCCGTTGCTGTGCCTCCTGCTGTCTTCGTGCTCCTCCGGGTCTGGCCTGCCCTCTTTGGCCTCCACCGCCGCCTGCTGCAATAGCCTGGCCCGTTCGCGGGTCGTCTACATAGCAACAGAAAAATGCCGCGACAGGTCGTCCGCCCAACGCTGCGCGTCCGACGTACCCTTGACGAGGGACGCGTCGTGCACGGCATGCCTCCAGATCTGATCGTGTTGGTCCCATTGTCTCCGGGCCACGTTGAGCCACCGTTCTGCGTCGACACCGTCCGGTTTTCCCACGCACCAGTGTCTGGCCAGCTCCCAATCGACACACAGAGGCGGTCGCCAGCATATATCATTCCAGCATACATCGCCAGCATCACCGTGGAGTACTTACCATGGGCCCTTGTTCACATGAGAAACCTAGCAAGTTTCTTTCAATATGATAGGGCGCCCAGACATTCCGTTCTTCGGTCCACCTGTGGACCCTCAGTATCAGTAGTGAGTTGCACTAGCTAGTTGTGCTCCACAACCCAGGCACGCAAGCCTCCATGCCTGACTCCTTATCCTTTCAGTCACCGAAGCCAAATCCACATTGGTCGTCCTGCGAGCAACGTGTACACAAACTGCTTCGCTGAACAAGCTGTGCCCTCTCATGCAACTCGATCAACGCGGGCGTGCTGCCGAACTCGACGGACGCTTCATCCAGCCCAGGAGCAATCAATGAGCGGGATCGATTGAACATATTCACCCAATTCTTTAGCCACTGTACTGGTGCCGCGTACGAATTTCGAGAGAGCTTGACTGTTCTTTTCGGCCACCGGGGCCCACATGATATCAGGTCATTTGCCCTTTGTGAGTCTCCCATCTCAAGGGGGTGTCCGTGACTCGAGCACAAGTCTTCACAGACGTCCTGAACAGTACGCTGCACGTTGCATCAATATTCTCTTGCGTGCTACTGTACCGCACACTCTCCTTCCCCAATTTCTGCTCCAGTTCCTCCACCGCCTCCCTCGCATCACCCGATGCTGCAAACTGGCTGATGGAGCCGAAGGGTGGTTGCAAGGGTGGTTTCGCTTGTTCCACAGGACTGGCACTTTCAGCTTTGCCTCCACAGCCGAGACCACCGAGACAGGTCGATAGGGAGACGGTTCGTGTTGAACATCAGCCTCAACCTTGTCCAAGACTTCTCCCAGAGCTTCAGGCACCCCAGCGTAAGCAATCGCGGTCATACCCTTCTTCGCGTAGCACGTCGGGGCCGACGGAACCACTAGCACCGTGCGAAATCAGTCCAGGACACCGTTGAACAGAATCCGAGACGGTTTCGTATGGACGTCCCCCCCCCCCCTCCGCAGGGGAAAGTGATGCTTGCCGATCTTCCCTCGTGCCCCCTCCTCCATTTCTGCGGGGACGACGGGGGGCCTGCCGCGCGCTCGGCGCCCTCCCCTCCCCCGCTGCCAGCCATCCCCGCGGCCAGCCCTCCCTTCCCCCCCAAGACCCCCGACGTCTTGATGCTTTCATGACGTCGCCCCCAGAAGTCTCGACCCATTCCCGGGGACCGCTGTTTCATCCCGAGTCGTCCCGAGGTCCGGTACGTGTCCCCAGAGGCCGAAGATATTGAACAGCCGTCCGTCGTGATTCTACAGGCTTACGCCACATCCGCCGACCCCTTCTGTGAGTGTTGCGAGGCCAGGAGTTTCTGGCCAGCGGCGTCTTGTGTGAGGGTGCGGTGTCGCGCGCGGGTGGTGGCGGATACGTAGTGGGAGGTCGGCCTTTCGACCCGCAACCAAGTGGAGGACCACCAGAAGACGAAAGGAGCAAGAGTAGCGTGCGGAAGCTGTGATCAGCGAGGCATCACCGCGAAAGATGTGGCAGATGAGTCGAAACGGGTGAAGAGGCTGTTGACGTTCGCAGCGCGCACGAAACAGTTCGCGCGGCAGCAGCACATTAGCGCCGAGCAAGATAGTGAGCACGTCGCGAGGAAGAGCAAGGCTGTATGCGCGGGGTGCATTGCAGTTGGCTTGACGGCTCGCAATGCGGAGGCGTCTGGGGGTCTTAGGGGGGCCTCCTGGGGGCCTCCTGGGGGCTCCTTGGGGCGTCTTGGCGGCCTTTTGGGGGCCTCTGGCGGCCTCTTGGGGCACTCTTGGGGCCCCCATGAGGCTTCTTGGGCCGTCTTGGTGCGGTATTGGGGGCCTCTTGGGCCGTCTGGGAGCGTCGGAACGCCCAAAAGGCGAATTTGTGAAACATGTACGTTTTACAAAGGGGACGGGCCAACTTTTTGCGTCTAGAGGCCCTCTTGGGGCGCATCTTGGATGCCTCTTGGGGCCTTTGGGGGGCATCTTGGGCCGTCTGGAGGCCATCTTCGGTGTCGTTGATTGCTCTTGGACCGTTTGGGGCCATATTCAGCCTTCTTGGAGGCCACTTGGAGCGCTCCTGGAGCGCTCTTGGGGCCGTCTTCGGGGCCCTCTTGGGCCGTCTTGGGCGCCTGTTGGGCCGTTTTGGGGCCCTCTTGGGCTATCTTGGGGCCCTCTTGGAGGCTTCTTGGGCCATTTTGGGGCGGTCTTGGGGGCCCCTTGGGAACATCGGAAAGCCCAGAAGGCGAATTTGTGAAACATATGCGTTTCACGAAGGGAGTGGGCAAAATTCTGCATCTCGGGACCCTCTTGGGGCGCATCTTGGAGGCCTCTTGGGGCCTCGTGGGGCCTCTTGGGCCGTCTAGGAGGCCTCTTAGCCCGTCTTTGGGCCATCTTGGGCGTGTTGGAGCGCTCGTTTGGCGTCTCGGGGCCCTCGTGGGCCGTCTTGGAGGCCTCTTGGAGCTTTCTTGGACCGTCGCGTGGGCCCGTTTTTGCGCTTTTGGCCCGTTTGGGGACCTTCGGCTCCCCCATGACGCGTTCTGCCCTGGGCGCCCCGGGGCCATGGCGCGTTCGGTCCTGGGTGCCCCTGGGCCGGGGGGGGTCGAATCTCCGGTTTAGGGCCCCTGGAGGGGTTATGGGCGGGGAGCTATCTCACACGCCTAAAAACCCACAAGGGGTCGGCGGATTCTTTCATGGCTCGGGGGGGTCAGGGCTTCCAGCCCCCCCTTCCCCTTTCCCTTTTCTGCCAGCTCTCCCCATCATATCTCCCCTTCCCGCCCCCCCCCCATGCCCCCTTCCCCGCGCGGCCAGCCCTCCTCTCCCCCACGGCCAACCCTCCCCCCTTCCCCTTTGCGGCCATCACCTTCCCCCTTCCCCCTTCCCCCCCCCTCCGCGGCACCGCCCGCCGAGAGGTCGTTCTTCCAGGGCGAGGCGCGACTGCGCGGCTCTACATGGAAGAGGAGGAAGAGTCGGAGGATGAGGAGGAGGAGGAGGAGGAGGAGGAAAATGATGATGATGATGATGATGATGATGATGATGATGATGATGATGATGATAATGATGATGATGATGATGATGATGATGATGATGATGATGATGATGATGATGATGATGATGATGATGATGATGCTGATGCTGATGCTGATGCTGATGCTGATGATGATGATGAGGAGAGGAGGAGGAGGGGAGGAGGGAGGAGGAGGAGGAGGAGGAGGAGGAGGTCCGTAGCCATTTTGGCTCAAACCGCCCACCAGCGGGCGAAACCCACGTTGTTCAAGCCAGCTTGGCATGTGCACGTTGTTCGCTGCAGCGGAGGATGACTACCGGAGGTTCCCCAGCACGGCCTGGATGTGGGCCAACATTGAGCGGCAAAGCGTGGGCGCGTCGCTCTGCTGTCGCGCTGTCTCGTCGTCTCCACCCAAAGCGGGTTGCGGGTACGGACAGCAGGCGCGCCGCTGATGCCGCCGACGGCGCTTTTCTTCAGATGGAGGTCCCGCTTGAGGTCGAGGAGGAGCTCAAGCTGAGAATGGCTGCGCTGGGGAAGGCATTCGTCCTGCACTGGAGGGCTGATAGCATTCCCGGGGCGCACCGACACCGACTCGGTGACGCTATTCGAGCGCTGCGTACAGCTTTTGGCCTGTCGGAGGAGAATCTCGACATATTAAAGCATATCAAGAAGCAAGGCGATTTGGCTCTGCATCTTCCGCTCCACATGGTTGCGCCTGGCGACGTGGACAGTTCGAAGAGGATCAGCGTCACGGGGGAGGGCCTGCGTGCCACGGCCCCGCTTTCCGTCCCGGCCGGCGGGTGCTGGCTGCCGCTCCCACCGCTGGTGGGTATGCGGTGCACGTGCGGCGCTGTCGTGTTTTCGGCCTTGGACGTGGAGCCGCCGAAGCTGGGCCCTTTGTGGATCACCGTGCAGCCGTCGGAAGCATGCTGCAGTGCAGCTCGGACCCCTACGGGGGATCACTGCCCTGCTGCCGCTGTCGCCGCCGCCATGGTCGCAGATGGGGCTGTGCGGGCGGGCGACGGTGCTGAAGGTGAAGATCGGAGTGCGGAGGCTGCCAACGCCGACTCCTACGCGGCCGTGGAGGAGCAGCGGCGGGCCTGGCTGGACATCCGCTGTGCTGCTCAGCCGTTTGTGCGGGTGCGCGATCGTATCGATTGGGCGCCCGAGGGCCTGAGGCGTTACGACGTGAAATTCCCATGTTCGAGATGCCGATGGCTGAGCGGCCAACTATTCCTACGGGGCCGCTGATCGATTGGGCCAACATCGGCGTTGGGTAAGGTGGGTGTGGCGGTTTTGTGGCACATGAGTTCAGCACGGATCGGCTGTGGTTTCGTGCGTAGCCTTGCGTGTGATATTTGTGGTTATTCGACGTGGTGCGCGGCGTCCGTTTTCGTTTTGAAATTGTGGGCATGCGTGGAGCAGGTTGGGGCTGTGAACGAGGATTTCGGCCAGTCCTCCGGCGTGTTGGGCTGAGCTATCTATAAGGCTCCACAGTGTAAATTCCGCCCCCCAGAAAAAAAGGTAAGAGGTAGGAGGAGGAGGAGGAGGAGGAGGAGGAGGAGGAGGAGGAGGAGGAGGAGGAGGAGGAGGACGCGGGGACGCGTTGCGCGACGATGTCGCTCCAGCGCCCGCGACCGCGGGCGGCGGGCCCCCCCCGCGGCCCGCGGGCCCAGGCCGCGCCAGGCCTCGTCCAGCACCTTGAGGACGAAGCCGAGGTCGGCGGCCCAGTGCAGACGGCCGCGCTACTGACAGCGGTTGGGGAACACGTCGGCTCTCTGGGCACGCCCTCATGGGGAGGGCAGAATCAAGGTCGGCGCAGGCCGACCACCCAGAGAGCCCGTCACCCAACTTGTCGCAGCGGGCCTCGTGCTCGACCGAGAATTCCCAGCCGATGCGGTAGTCGAACTCGCCCCGCACCAAGGTATAGATGAGGCCAGGCTCCTCACCATGTTCACTATGTCCACGGGGTCGCATACATCTCGTTCTCCCCGTGCGGTGGGTTGGTTGCCTTCCGAATCCCACCGCACGGGGGTGACGCCACAGCTCGCACTTCGTGGTGCACAGGTGGTACCCGTAGTGCACGAACGCGCTGCCTGGTCTTGCCTTGAACTGCGATCTACGTCCAAACTTCAGCGAGTCATACAGCAAAACTGCGACTGACCCCTGGGCTGTGTACCGTCTGCCTCATGGAGGTGACCAGTGCCTTGACACCCAGGGGGGGGTGTCACCCTTGGGTCGGGTACCGTCTGCCTCATCCCAGGTGACCAGTGCCTAGACACCCAAGGGGACCACAAACGTCCAGCAACGTGGCAAGCGAGTGCACGTCTGTCCGTGCCGTCATCCAAGATACCATTCCACTCCACGCCCTTGAGCAGGCGGGTCAACAGGTAGGTAGCTGAAGGCGTGGGCGGGGTCGAGTGGCAGGGCTCCTTCAGCAGCTTCCCGAGGTAGCCCCGCTGTCCAGGGCTCGCTCGGCCCGCACACATAACCACTTCGCTTCCTTGTGGTTGAAGATCATGTGGTGGGTCGGGTGTGAGAACTCGCTGCCGAGCACAATGCCTCTCGTCGTGCGTGTCGAAATTTTCCAGCCTGCGCAAGGTCGAGATAGCCATTGCTTGGCGATGTCCTTGGGCCCCGTCCTGGTAGCGGGCTGTCTGCACCGAGTGCAGTCCCAGCGCGCCAAGGTGCCCCCCTTGCTGATGTCGTGGTGGTGCTCCAACGCGATCTGGCTGAGGTTGTGTGGTGGCTCAGGGTGGTGGTCATTCAGCTCGTCTGCTCGTTGCTGTCGTCTCGTGGCGTGCTGGGGTGGTCTGCTTTCGAAGGCATCACGGGTGGCTTGGCATATTTTGCCGCGAACATTGACCGCCGTAGCCCTGATCCAGTCGTAGCAGTCGGGCTGGGCCGCACCGATCGCGTGCTCCGCCGCGGCTTGGTCGGCGAGCTGGTCGGCGATGTTGTTCGCAGCCCAGGCGTGCTTGGGGACCCCCCCCTGCAGAGCCTCCTCCAGCGTCAGGTGGCTCTCAATCTTGAACAGGCTGATCGTGCCACGCCTGTTGATGAGCGCTGTGTGGATGAGCTGCCATACGTCCGCGTTGGAGCCCTGGTTGAAGGGCCACTGGTGTCGAAGGTTGCGCCAGCTCGCTACTAGTACCGCGGAGTCGGTCCAGATGTGGAGGTCGTCGTTGGTGCTCTTGACGCAGTTGTAGAAGGCCCACACCTCTGCTCGGTTGTTGCTCTGCCTATGTCCTGTTAGAGGACCCCGCCTGCCTGCCGCCAACTGGTATTCGCCGTCGACGCCAAGGCGTAGTCTGACCCAGGCCCAACCACATCGCATGTTTCGGTCGTCTCCATATCGTTCTCCACCGCTGCCGTCCCCATAGATCACCAGTGGCCCATTTCCCGTCGGCGTGAGTCTGCCTTGGCCGATCGCTTCGCCTAAGCAGGTCTCGCTTTCCTCCGTGGTGCAGGGCTCTGGGCGTGTCTATGGTGTGGGGGTGAGCCCCCGTAGCCAGAAGCAGGGCACTGTGCCACTCATGCTGTGGGCTCTTCGTGTGATGGCTGAGGAGTGATCGTATGCAGGGCTACCCCTGCGGCTGCTGCAGTCGCCCCAGATGCGGTGGAAGTCCGTCCCGACGCGCCCGCACTGGCAGGTGGTGTGCCTGACTCCTATGCTCGCCTTGCGTGCCTCAGTCCACGTGCCAGCGCAGGCCGCTGCTAGAAGTGTTCCGTGTTCTGCATGACGTCCTTGATGGAGGAGTGGGCGTAGGCGCCGTCGAGGTCTGTGTTGTCGACGCCGTGCTCACATCCTGTACCGTGGTAGTGCCGTGCTGCATGCATCCAAACTCGTCGGCGGATGTGTCTTCCCAGCGTGTCAATCAGCTCCGTGGGGTCGCCTGCCTGCTCGTCCTCAGGAAACTCCCACGTGCTGCCGTCTGCGTCGGTCCACAATCTGCCCGCAGCGCGTCCCAACCGCAGAGCCACAGGGTCAGGACGAGGCTGCCGATGGCTCCACGTCGTTGCTGCCATCTGTGTCGTGGTGGTGCTTCTAGGAGTCGGTGTCGTATAAGTGGCCACGCCTTGGAGGAGGAGGAGGAGGAGGAAGAATACGAAGAAGAAGAAGACGAATAACAAGAAGAGGAGGAGGAGGAGGAGGAGGAGGAAAGGGAAGAGAAAGACAAGAGGAAAAGGAGGAGGAGGAAGCAGGGAGGAGGAGGAGGAGAGGAGGAGGAGGAGGAGGAGGAGGAGGAAGAGGAAGAGGAGGAGGAGGAGGAGAGGAGGAGGAGGAGGAGGAGGAAAAGGGGGAAGGGGAGGAGGAGGAGGAGGAAGAGGAGGAGGAGGAGGCGGAGGAGGAGGAGGACGAGGAGGAGGAGGAGGAGGAGAGGGGGTGGGGGTGGAGGAGGGGGAGGGGAAGGAGGATGATTAAGAGGAGGAGGAGGCGGAGGAGGAGGATGAGGAGGAGGAGGTGGAGGAGGCACCTTAGCAACATCAAGGATTAGTTCGCGCCCCCCCTCCTGGGGGTTCCCGACGGGGAAGAAGGGGGGGTGGAAGGGGAAACGCTTTCAACCACTCGCGCCCAGAGGGCTGCTGGGAGTCCTACCTGTTTGTGCCCCCCCCCGTGAGAGGCGCGGGGCGACGCGTTCTGCTCTGGGCTTCCAGCCGGCCGTGCTGCAGGTAGTCTGCGCCGCGGGCCCTGGGGGGGAGGGGGACCACCCTGTTGGCATTGCATTCTCCAAGGAGGAGGAAGCGGAAGAGGAGGAGAGGAGGAATTGGCTTCCCCGTCGTCCTACTTGTGGTATCCCATCAAGGATCCACTGGCACTGGCACTACGGCAGCAAATAACTGAGTGAATTGGTAAATAGGTGGCGTAGGTAGGAAACTCTCCGAGCTCGCCGATCTACACATAAAAACTGTTTACGAACAAAATGGGGAAGACGAGGTAAAGAACGCACATTACGGGTCATGTCGAGATAGGATGGCTTGTCGAACGCATGATCGGAGGATTGATCACCTGGGCGGCGAATCGGCCATCGCAGATAATGACGACCTGGATCTCTCCGACCTGTGCGATATCATCAACAGCGTGATCAACGACCTACTTTGGAAGCTAGCAGCGCTACACACATTCGGACATGGGTTAGAGTGTGGTGACCTCTATCAAGCCAGAGCCTCCGCAGCATCCTCGAGGAAGAGTTCGGTAAGGAAGCTGAAATGCTGGAGACCTTCGTGGCTGGAGGGCTATGGGACCAAGCGCGGTTGGATGCGGTATAATAAGACACAACACTGGCCTGCACAAGATGCAGAGAAGCAGTGGGGGACACTATGCACCAGACTTGCGGCTGCAAGTGCAATGGCGACATCCAGCATCATTGGGTGGAGGCAACTGCTGACCGTCTTGACAGAGCCAGAAGGAGGATGGAGGAAAGCCCATCTCTGAGCACCCTGTATGACTCCGGCCCTCAGTTGGAGGGAATCACCCCCACTGGCCGACGGAGGGAGGAGGGAGGGTGTATCCGGCCCCCCGCCTGGGGGACCCACGCTCTCAAATCCGTACCAGACTGGCCGCACGATGGGCGCCATGACGGGGGACAGCTCGTGGTTGGTGCGGGCACGTGTGGCTGGGTGGCGAGGGCGAGGATCCAGCGATCAGTTTGCATTCTCCGAGAGTGGGTGAGCAGGTCCGCGCAGGCTCACGGCCAGCGGGATCAGGACCCAGGCAGGCTGAGACGGGCGCCCCGGGACGGGAGCCCCCCAATCCTTTTTCTGAGCCCCCGTCCCCCAGAAGGCTCCTGCTCCTCCTCCTCGCGCTCCAGGCAGTCGACCAGGACGTCTCAGTCAAACACCCAGCCCCATGACCTTGGAGGAGTACGGCTACGGCTACTTCTGCGATGTTCACGAGCATTATTGAGGCAAATCTCCCACATTGAGGCGTGTTTGGTCTCACGGAGGGCCGGAGGCTCACGACGGGCACTGCTTCCCTGGATGGGTCAGCAAATTCCACGGGCACGAGGGTTGCCAGAGCAGGATGCGACTGTGCGCTGAATGTGCGCTGAAGCCCACCAACGGACTTCACCGAGCTCTGCGGCACGATTCGTGGAGAGGCAAGTGGTACCCAGCTCAGCGATCGCGCTCCTGGCCTTTCTGACTTGCGTTGACGGAGAGGCCTATCATACTATGGACGGATGCGCAGGCCGTGCTGGATGGATGGGTTGCTGCTCAACGTGGTTTGCAGCCAGGTGGTATCAACGGAATGTGGTGGAGAGCAGCGACGCAAGCTCTGGAGGCGAGACCTGGAGGCAGGAGCCAAGTGGACCTTCGGAAGTGTGTTCTTCCCACCGTGACGGAACTAACCGAGTGGTTATATTTCAAATTCTCAGTGTCTTTGATGGAGATGGTGTGGCATATGAGTTGGTGAAGACAGGGGTGGTGAAATCCATCGGCTTCACGCAGCCGCAGGTCAACGAGCGCAGTGACTGGGAAATGTTGGCATCCAAGATACACATGGGGACAGCGTCCATCATCAGTCATCTCTCTTCTTGCTCGAGTGGTAAGTGCATGATGAGGCTGAAGGAAAAACGCAAGCCGCTGGACGTCAGCGACAAGGTCTTCATGGAGCTGCGTCGCGTCCGTAGCAGGAGGCAATTCTACCAGGATCGTCGTACAGTATACCCGATGCAACCGCTCACTTGGAGGAGACAACCAGATCACGTGGCTGAAGAACACGCAGTGTGCTGGGTGGGAAGGCAAGTCAGAGAGCAGCACGCCGCTGAAGCTGTTCCCGACGCTGTAGACATCGATCAAGATCCGCGGACAGAACGTCGAATTGAACAACCACTGCATGTTGATGAACGGCCAACTTTGGTGCCAAACGTGCGGGAGGTTGGGGCACATCGTGCCGCAATGAGATGGTCGTCTCAACAAGCTAGTGGCACCCTGTCCTGTCCCTTTCCCTTTCCCTTGCCTGTGCGTTCATGAGTGCGTAAGCCAAACTCCTGCTGGCGCTGTCCTCCTCGTCCTCCTTCTCGTGCTCCTCGTCCTGCTGGCCCCTCCTCGTCCTCCTCCTCGTCCTCCTCCTCCTCCTCCTCGTCCTCATCCTCGTCCTACTGCCCCCGTGCCCCTTGCCTGGCCCGCGCCAAGAGGCCGACCACTCGCCAGAGCGGGAGCTCCAGGCGGCCAGGCGCGCGGAGGCCGAGTCCCTGGAGGACCGCATCCACGAGAAGGAGCACGAACTGCAGGCGACGCGGGGCCCCAGGGGGGACGAAGAGCAGGAGTAAGGAGGAAGGTCGAGGAGGAACGGTAGGAGGGGGACCAGGACCAGTGTAAACCCGAGAGTCACCAACGATGTTTGAATAGAGCTTCCCCCCGAGCTCCAGCTTCATAAAGGCAGGGGGAGGAGGAAGGTCGAGGAGGAGCGGTTAGAGGGGGGGAGAAGGGGGAGGAGGGGGCGGCGGAGCAGGAGGAGGACCAGTATAAACCCGAACACTATCAACGATGTTTGGACACACCCTCCCCCCGAGCCCCCTTTCCGTATGCCCCTGCGTGGATTCATTCCCCATTTGAGGGAAGCGCACCGTTGGGAGGCAGTTGTTTGAAGATCCTGAAGCGTGCCGAAACACCACTCTCGGGACTTCAGCGCCACGAACCAACATGAGTGTTGAGTGTTGGCGATCCTGAAACGTGCCAGGACAGCATTCTTTGGACTTCAACACTGTGAATCAATTGAATTGCTGCGCCCAGACAATCCTGAACCGTTCCCAACCATCGTTTCTGGTATTTCAACCAGGGGGTCAGTGGAATTCCTGCAAATATTCAAAACGAATGTGCGCGACGCAAAAACGAAACACATGTTGATAAAGAGCCGTCTTCAATCCGTGCAAAGTCTACACTGGCTTTCGACGAGTGTGCGCGGCGCTAATGCGAGAGCCACATTTTGGAAACCGCCCGCCATCAGTCCGTGAACATCTTGTACATGTTTAAGACGAGTGTCCGTGGCGCTGATGCGAGAAACATACCTTGAATAGGGACCGCCCTCAAACCGCGAATCTCTCGCGAATGTTTTTCCAACATGAAAAGTGCACGCGGCGCTAATTCGAGGACGAATGCACGCGACGCTAAGGCGAGAGCAACATGTTGCAAACCTCCCGCCCTCAATCCGTGAAAATGTTAGTCCTCAGGATTGAGGACTGAGGCTTAAAGGATGAAGCTGAGGAGCTGAACACACGTCCGGACCTGTCGGTTTCCCCACTGGAGGCGCAAACCAGGAGGAGGGCCGCCCTGTTCCGGTCGGCCCCGCGCGTCGGCAAGATTTGAGCCAGAGCGGCTTGAGCCAAAGAGCTACGTAAGCGATGCGTTTGGACACTTGCGACGCATTGTTTCGCAGATCCAGCGACTGCAGTGCTACCGCTTTTGGCTGGCTCGCCACAGCGTGCCATCTGCTGCTGCTGCGAGAGTCCCTTGTCGCAGAGCGCAGAGCCGAATACGCAAATAATCGGAAAGAGAACCTCGACCGCCTCGACAGAGGTCTCACCCCGAGGAAGTCGCCTCAGGTTCAGACCAGAGCTGAAGAATCCGAAGCTGCTGCACTGTCCCCCCTTTCGTCCCTCCTCGCTTCCGCTTCATGCCCCCTCCTCTACCGCCCTCTCTCCCCTCGGCATCCCCTGCCTCCTCCTCTGCCGGCTCTTCTTCCTCCCGCGTCGTCGTCGTACCTCCTCCGACCCCCTCTCATCCTCCCCCGTCCTCTCCTCCTCGGCAGGTGAATAGTCGCTCGGTACAAATCAGTGGTAGCGGAAGCCTTTGCCTAATCAAATTTCCTTCTCCTTCTGATCTCTTTCTCCTCTTTCTTTGACCCCCCTCTCCTCCCTCTGGCCTTCCTGCCTTCTCCTCCCATTTCTGAGGAGGCCAGAGGAGGGATGAGGAGAGGGAGGAGGGCCTCTCGCCTCCCCCTCCTGATCATCGTCCGTTCCCGCCTCCCACTTCTCTGGCCCCCCCCACGTTGGTCCGCGTCATGCGCCGCCCGCCGACACAGGAGGCGCGGGACGAGTGCGACGAGCTCCGGCGCAATTGCGACAGGCCCAGAAACCCCATACGAGGACGAGGAGGAGGAGGAAGAGGAGGAGGAGGAGGAAGAGGAAGAGGAGGAGGAGGAGGAGGAGGAGGAGAGGGAGGAGGAGGACGAGGAGGAGGAGGAGGGATGATGGTGGAGGATAGGAGGAGGAGGAGGAGGAGGAGGAGGAGGAGGAGGAGGAGGAGGAGGAGGAGGGAGGATTTGGGGAGGAGGAAGAGGCAGAGGAAGAGGCAGAGGAGCAGGAACAGGAGGAGGATGGGGATTGCCGTCGCGTGGTTTGAGCAGCGGCCGTCCCTGGGCGGCCGGCGCAGAGCGCTGGAGGCACACACCCATTTGCAGAGCGCCAGGATTGCGCCCCCGCCAGAGGAGGGGGAGGAGGCTTCGTCCTGCTTCGCCGCGTTCTCCGCGCTGATCAGAGAGGGTGGTCGAGTGCGACCGTGACTCGATGTTGTCAAGGTGGGAGGCGGGGGAGGAGGAGGAGGAGGAGGAGGAGGAGGAGGAGGAGGAGGAGGAGGAGGAGGAGGAGGAGGAAGAGGAGGAGGAGGGGGGAAGGAGGAGGAGGAGGAGCAGGAAGAATAGCAATAACGATACTAATACGAACGAAGAACATGGAATCTACTAAGGAGACGAAGACTAATAATATTACTGCAGTGCGACCCTACCTAGAAGTTGGAGCCCATAGGAAAGCAGCATTCGTTACTATGCTATGCTATGCCATGCTATGCTATGCTGCGCTATGCTATGCCATGCTATGCTATGCTGCGCTATGCTATGCTATGCTAAGCTATGTTATGTCATGATGCGCTGTGCTATGCTAAGCGATAACATGCTATGCTATGCTGCGCTATTATATGCTATGCTATGCTATGCTGCGCTGTGCTATGCTGTGCTGTGCGGTGCTGCGCTATGCTATGCTATGCTATGCTGAGCTGCGCTATGCTAGGCTATGCTATGCTATGGTGTGCTCTTCTATGCGAAAGCTCAGCGAAGCTAAGATGAAGGTAAGCGAAGCTAAGACAAACCTGAGCTAAGATGAAGCTAAGCTAAACTATATAAAATTACATGAGCCAAGCTAAGATGAGATAAGCAACGCTAAGCTAAGGGAACGTAACCGGGGGAACCGCGGGGCGGATCCTGGGGGAACCGCCCGAGCCGGTTCCCACTGCCCGACCTTTTAAGCACATAGAGTAAGAACCCTTCTAGGCAGAGCCTAGGTAGGTAACTAAGAATAAAAAGAAGGCGAATCCGAATACCCATAATACGATTAATAAGAAGATAACGAAAACACTAAGAAACATACTAAGACGAATAATCATAATACGAATGAAAACATGGTAGTACTGATAATACGAATAAAGAGATGGATAGTAGGAAGACTAAGCAGAGTAATGGTAGCACTACGAAGAATAGCAGTGATGGTACACATAAGAAGAAAAAACATAATAATAAGAATAAGAAGAACAGGAGGAGGAGGAGGGAGAGGAGGAGGAGGAGGAGGGGGAGAGGGAGGGGGAGGGGGTGGTTGGTGACCTCCCAACAGGGTGGCATATTGCGACTGCGGGCTCAGCCCCTTTAGTGGATAGTTGCCGGGGCCAACCGGCGACCGATGGCAACCCCACACGTCAGCCCAGGGACTGATGAGACCATTCTTGGGAAGTAGCCCTTGGAGAGAGGGGGAGGGTGCGAGGACTTGCGCGCCACCGTGCCCAAACCTCCCTCAGCTCACAGGCTCTCTCCCGGGAGTTGCCACGCCCAGGGCCCAAAGCCGAAAGCTAACGCTAGATTTGGGTTTTTCTGGGGGGGGGCACCAGCGGCCCTCCAGCAGAGATCCTCGCCGAATCCTCGCCCGGTCTCGACTCCATCCTACGCCGACGCACGACGCAGGCACGAGGTTAGCCAGGTGGGGGGGAGAGGAAACAGACCTGGAGGGGAAGGAGTTTTTTCCAGAAGAGGGTCGCCGTTTGCTTCAGGAAATCTTCTAGCGACGCTGCCTCGGAGAAGCCTGCGTCCCCTGGCGACGTACTCAGCAGGACGCGGGCGCATTCCTCCCTAGATGCGGGTTGCGGTATCCCTCGCGCCTGTCAGAAGGCAGCGCGCATTGTTGCGCGACATCGCAGGCGCCTAAGGCGTGGAAGCTCGGGTTGTGGACGGCGCGCTGGCAGAAGATGCAACATTCTTCCTTAGCCCACGACTGGCGCCCCTGCGCGCGAATGATCAGGATGAGGCGGCGCCGATGCCGTGACAGAGGCCGTTGACCCCGTAAGTTCTTCCATGGCAACGACAGCAACGACAACTCCATGGCTCTGCTGCGGCCCCCATCGCAGGACGGAGCCCAACAAGAACAGAGGGAACTGCCGCGCGTATTCTTGTAGGCTCTGTTGAAGCCTCCTGCGACAGCGTGCCTCCGCCAGCGACCAGACGCACTCCTTGCACTGCGCCCGGGCGCCTGCTCCCGCCGACGCGCGCCACCCCAGCCACTCTGGCAGGCCCCGTGAATCGAGAAGGGCCGAGGAGGATCCGCCTATCCGCATAGCCTCTGACGAAGACTACTTAATGCAGTTCTTCGTCGGGGAGGGGCCGTGGCGCTGAACGTCGGGACGCCGCGTCCAAGACTGCCCTGCCCGAGCCAGACAGCACCCAGGGCAGCTCCGTGCAGGCAGGAACGACAGGGCGCCAGGAGGGGCTGCCGAGCACCGCCCCCGCCCATGACTCACGCATGTCATCGGGCGTCTGGCAGGCGCCGGCTGCCACCGCGTAGAGCCAGCGTCAGGAACGAAAGGAGGAGTCCACCTTTCCCTCGAACGCTCCAGCAGCTGCTGCCAAGTGGGTGGACCCGCCGCCAACAAGGCCAGCGAGTTTTGCAACCTGCGCTGCAGCGTCCCCCAGGCGCGCCGACGCCGCGCGCTCTAGAGCAAGATCTCCTTGCCACTGGAACCCTAACCGGCGGCGCGAAGAGGAGAGCTGCGTCGGCGCTGGCGCTCGCCCCCGCAGCGGCAGGCTCAGAGGGGCCGCCTCGGCCGCGGCAGTTCTCGCGTGCTCCGCGCCGTGGACGACCGCGGCGCGCTTGGCAGCTTTCGTGCACGGCGATGTTTTTTTCACGAAGCGCCCGATCCGCAAGCGCCTGCTGAACGCGCTGGGCGGCGCCCCCGGACGATGCTAGAAGCGCGGGATCGTCCGCGCGTAGAACAGCGGCGAGGCGCTTAGGCGCCATGAGGTCCAAGGCAGAAAACGCCGAAGCTTCGAGGTCGTCGTCAGCCCCGAGGGCAGGGGGGCGAGGATGCAGGGGGCCAGAGCGCAATGCCTTCAGCAGCTCCCCCGCGCGGGATCCATCCGGCATGCCAGCTTCTCGCCGCGAGCATTGTTCCCAGGCGCTGGGCATGGTCGCGCCGATCCCTGCTCCGCGCCCCGCTGCCGGGAGGGGGTGCTTCAGTGCATCCACGCAAGCAGGACAAGTCAGTGGGCCGACCGCTCTTCCCCCGAGATCCCTCGCAGAATCTGCACGACGAAACATCTGAAGTTCGCGTGGGTCCTGTCCCTCTCAAAGTTGCTCGCGAGGGGGGCGCAGGCCCCTCCCCGGAGCTCTGCCTGCTTTTCGAGGCTCACCAGTAACGATTCGCGCCGAGATCGGGGAAAGGCCCTCTGGAGGTCCCCAAAGGCCGGCCAGAGGGCCGTCTTTGGGCTGCTTCTCCCGCTGCCAATTCGCACGGTAATGGGCGGGCATCTCCTACGTCGCGGATGCATCCGCTTTGGCCCGGCCGCGCAGAAAATCGAGTCGTCGGGCGCGCCTTCTACGGTGGCGACATCTGGTAGCGGGGCCAGCTGCGCCTGGACCATGCATGACGAGCCTAACAGATTCACCATGTGGAAAGGCGCGGCATAGTCTCCGCGCCACGCCGCTGGCCAGATTGTCAGAGCCCGTGGACCCGCAAGGCGAAGAACTAACCGAGCGACTCGATCCAGGCAGGAAAGACCAAACTGAAGAACCACCCGCGGGAGAATATTTGGCGTCGTGGCATTCGTCCGACCCAGCTGGAGGACCGCAGACCGCGCTTCCCCTTCCGCGACTGGCGCGCCGTGTTCTCTCCGGCTTCTCGCTGCTCAGAACCGGCGCGCCAGCTCCGGCAAGCGGGCTTGACGCCCTCCATGTGTCCCGAGTCGAGTGCACCAGGTTGCCCTCGAGGCCTCAAGGATAAGCAGGAACTCGCGCGCGCCCGGCAGCACCTGAGAGGCCTTTTTTTCCCGGCGGCTCGAGAACCCGCATGCAGATGGCCAGGCGCTCTTGTGCTGAATTTCCCCTTGACGAGGCTGCTGTTGACTTGGCCCTGCATCGAGGCAGGCGGGCGCTCGCGCCCTCTCGCGCCAGCCGGGGCCCGTGGAACTACCCGCCCTGCGATGGCGGCGCCAAGGATGGGGGCCAAGGGCTACGCCACCGCATCCGCAATCCAGCGCGCCGCTCGTTACGGCGCGGCTCGCGCCCACTCCGCCCCCGCGATGCCCCCGCAACGAGGCGAGACATGTTTCCGGTATTTCTCGAGCAGGTGGAGGCATAACCGACGCACTCTGTCCGAGAGGCTTCGTCGGGCCACCGCCGCGGCATGCGCAGCATGCCCAGTCCCGCCCTTGCGCCCTGGCTTTTCCAACGGGAGAACAATCTCCACGCGGGGGTCATCGCCCGCGGTATAATCCACGCGTTCCGCCCAGCAGCAAGGCTCCGAAGCGCAGCGGGAACTGCAATTGTGGACTGTGGCCCTTCCCGAGGCCGCCTCCGATGCCTCGATTATGTCCAGGCGGCGCGATCGCCCTGATCCGCGATGGGCGCCCCCGGGCGGAGGTGGGCAGTGCGCCCGCGAGTTGGGGGTAAGAGTGAGACCTGGGCCCCATTGCCCACTTGCGGGTGCATATGTTTCAGGGCCCAATCGAGGGCGAATCTGCTCCGCGCTCGTGGGCGATATTGGGGATGGGCCCCTCCCCCATTGACATTCCCTGGCCGGATATTGATGCCCCCCGTGACGGCGACGGGAGTGCCTGGAGTGACCTGGCGGGGGGGGGGAGGGGGGGCGGGGGGGGGGGGAGGGGAAGAGGGGGGGGGGGAGAGGAGAAGGGCCTGATGAGTTGAGGGGAAGAGCAGAAGCATATGAGGCTTGTGGATGTGGGCGAGATGGACGGTCATTCTGAGTGAGTTGGAGGAAAATGTAGGAGCAGGGGTTGGAACGCAAAGGGGGCGGTGATGGTGGATGGTGACGGCGATGACGATGGCGGTGACAGCAATGACGACGACGGTGGCCACTACGACGATGATTCGTTGGGTCGGCACGCTTCTCAGACTCCCGACGCTTCCCTCCGCTGCCCACGCATCACCTTGTTGTTCAGTTTTGACATGTCGCTCTCTGATATGTTTATGGCATTCGCGCGAGCGAAGCATACCGCCTGGGGGGGGCTCGGCCAAACATTCTACCTGTGTGATTCGAGACTTTGAATATTTAGTAGTCTTCGGGCGAGCTCGTTGGCATTTTCAGATCTCGGATCAGCCCTCTTGGGGCCCCATGGGGTGCCACTCGGGGGCCTTGGAGATCTTGGGGCTCGGGGGCTTTGCGAGGTTAGGTTGCGTTGAAAAAGTTCCCAGGGATGCTTGGCGTTCCCTCTGAGCCCTTCTTGGGGCCGCGTTGGGGGCCCATCAGGGCCGTTTCGGGGCTTCCTTGGTCGGCGTTGAAGCCCTCTTCGGAGCATATTTGCGTGACTTGCGGGGCCTCCTACGCCCCTTCCTTCCTCGTCCTGCCTCGCCCCTCCTTCGCGCCCTCCTCCTTTGCATCCTGTTCGTGCGTGCGCAGTAATGATGTATCAGGGGCCGTTCAGCGACGCGAGTGAGGGCGAAGGTAGCAATGCATAGCGTGCCTCGCCCGTCGCCCGCGTTCATGGCCCATCGCTTTTTGTTGTTCCGAAGGCTCTGCGCGCTGCCCGCCGCCCGCTGGCTAGCGGCCGTGCATGTCTGGTCGGCTCGGCGACGTGCTGGTGGACGTTGCGCGGGACTGCGCGGACCGCGGGCACCGCTTCTCTCGCGCGGGCTGGGCAGAGCGAGCGCGCCTGCCCCGACTGCGCGCTCTCGCCGCACCTGGCGCGCCATGCCCTGCATTCCCCGCCTCGCACGCTCAGGGGCGCGGCCTGCCCGAGTTGTCCGGAGTCAGCTGCCCGGTGGCGGCGGCAGGCCTCAGCGGATGGTGACTCATCGCCGTGATCGGCGCGGGCCTCGCGGGGTTGGCGGCTGGCTGCTGCGCGGGAGCCATCTGGGGCGCTGGGCTGCGGCGCGTGCGTTGCCGATTCGAGGCCGATCGCGCCGGGGCGACTGATCCTGGCGTGGCCGGACAGGATTGGAGCGCGGGCGCGAACGCCGTCATCCAGGGTAAGTTTGCCTTCGCCAAGCTTGGGTCGGCCACGCTCGCGCTGGGGCCCATCGCCGCGCGCAGCGAGGGCAGTTACCTGGAGGGCAGGAAGAAGGAGCTCGAGCTGGCGGTCGCGACCGCCCCTGCTGCTGGAGGCCTGGCGACGGCCATCGCCGGCCCACCCGGGTCGGCCGCCTCGGGGCTCGACTAGGGCGGAGTGCGATCGGCGGATGTTCGAGTGCTGCCCATCTTGCGTGACCAGATGGGCCAGCGCCGCCCGACCGCGCAATGGCGGCGCAGGCCCGCTGGGAGAGCCGACGTGGAGGGATTTCCCCATCCAGGGGCCGAGGACGACCTTGTGGTTGCGCAAGTTCATCCGCGACCAAGGCTGCGATCCTCGCACCAGGACAGAGAAGTGAATGCGCGGCGCCCGCGTGCCAGACAATGACGGAGTCAAGTATGGGCGCGGCAGCCTCATGGAGACCCTGGGGCGGGCCATCGCGCACGACCAGTTGGACGTATCAGCGCTGGCGAGCCTCGAGCTGCTGTCGCGCGGGGTTCAGCCGCTGGAGGAAGCCTGCGCCGCCAACCCGAAGCCGCCGAGGTTCGGAGGGGGCGGGTAGTTTCAGGGGCTCGACAAGAATATCGCGGCCATTGCGCCGCAGCCCACCTCGCGCGCGGCGCTTCAGGTGCAGGGCGAGGCACAGATCCAGAAGGATCGACGCAAGGCCCGCGAGGAGGCAGCCCTTGCGAGGAAGGGCTAGTCGCCCCGCCCCCCCCCCCCCCCCTTTTCGCGGCCCTCAGCGGGCCGCCCTCTTGCCAACATCCTCTCCGGGGGCAGCGGCGCAGTCGTGTTCGGGGCGTGTCCTGCGGTCGCTTGCGGGGCCCGCTGCCCTTGCCTCGGCGCCGCGATTGCGAGGGCCCTCGCAGCCCGCTCAGTCGCGGAGTCCGACAGCGCATCAGCAGCGCGCTTGGATCGACGAGCGCTCTGCGGGGGGGCGTCGGCAGCGCGGCGCCGGGCGGGCCAGGGGGCGGGCAAACGCGGGCTGCTCTTGCGCTGGCCCGAGATGCCGCTGCCGCTGCGCCCGTGCCGAGGGAGCGGCCCTCCCCGCAAGAAGCCCTCGCGGCGCCCCTGCGTGCAGACTCGCTATGGTGACAGCGAGCGCGCTGGGGGCATTGCGCCGTTTGGCTCGGCTTCCGCTTCGCTGCCGAGTCGCGACCTGGCGGGGGGGGGGGGGGCGTCTACAGCGTCGCGCCCAGGGCGGCGTCGCGCAAGCTCAAGCGGTTTCGCACCGCCGTTCTTTTCAGCGAAGACGGGCAAGAGGGGCATGCATTGCGCATCAGGGATGAGGGGCCGCCCAACCTGCACTTTGACCTGGTGCTGGCGGCACGCCCGGCGAAGTTGGGGGGTTTTATCGTCTGAAACTTCGCGCGGATTCGAACTTGCAAATGGAGGTCCGGGCCGTTCTTTGTTCGCAGAAAGAGTGTGATCCACGACTCATGCGCGGCGCACGTTGGAGCAACGCCCGCGTCGAGATCCCAGATGCCATTCAGCTTGCTACTGGGGGCCCCCTCAGCCACCTGGAGACGAGCCGGGGCCAGGTCGTCTACTCGGCCAGTTTCGACGTCAAGGACTACTTCCACGAGCTAAGGATCGACGAGGAGCTGTCGCGGCACTTCGCCCCGCCACCCGCCCGCGCGTCGCCTCCGGGGGCGCGGGGCATCGACGGGATCGAGGTCGGCCCGCGGGATCTCATCTACCCCGCGCATTTACGGCGCGCCGCCGCCAAGCTTGGGGGATGGGGCCGTTCGCGCGGCGTGCCTCGACAACTTCGGAGTGGTCGGCTGCGACAGAGCCGAAGTGGAATAGCCGCGTGGACGGGCGCTCCCGGGCGCGCGGAAGGAGGGTTTCCAGGTCCACGAGATCGAGCAGGTCAGCACCTCCCTCGACATCGCCGGCGCCCGCCTGGACGGGGAGCGGCGAGCGATCACTCTCTCTCTCTCTCTCTCTCTCTCTCTCTCTCTCTCTCTCTCTCTCTCTCTTCGCAGCGATCGCGGAGGCTCCGTGCAGGGCTTCGCGCTCTCGTGCGGCGCGGCCACTGCGCTGGGAGGGAGATGCGGGCAGTGCTGGGTCGCCTGTTCTTCGCGTTCCTCTCGCGGCAGCCCTGCTTGCCATGCCTCGCGGAGTCCGCAGGGGGCGAGGCCGGGGGCATCTGGCCGAGCGTCGCGCGGGGGCTACTCGTCGCAGCGGCCATCTTGCCTCTTGGATACACGGACCTCGGGGCAGGCTGGCTGGGCAAGGTGTTGCGACGCCAGCCAGACTGGCCCGGGCGTCTGCGTTTCTGCGCGGGGTCCAGATGATGTTCGGCTCACGGGGCGCATGGGCGAGCGCCGGCGGTTCAAGAAGGACCCAAATCGCAGGCGCCGGGAAATTGCCCTGGCTGGCCACGAGCTGGGCGAGCCCCCCATCGAGAGTGGCCGCAACATCATCCAGGGCGATGGGGAGCCTGTCTGGCTGGCATGCCACGGGTTCCTTGACATCAACCTTACATCGGTT
Source organism: Prorocentrum cordatum (assembly GCA_963575745.1). Taxonomy (NCBI): domain Eukaryota; class Dinophyceae; order Prorocentrales; family Prorocentraceae; genus Prorocentrum; species Prorocentrum cordatum. The sequence goes on along the minus strand of CAUYUJ010008047.1, from coordinate 430,867 downwards.
GCTGATGCGAAGTGGGCCGTTGTGGCAAAACGGCCGCGTGGCGGACATGAATGAAGGAGCCGCCCATGCCAATGAAGCGCGCGGTGTCAAGCTGGGCGTCAAGCGCGTGGTGCGCTGCAGCCGCTGGCGACAGAACGGTGCTCCTGCTCGTGGACGACGCGGGCCTGGTGCTTGCGACGCAGAAGGGCAGGTGCAGGGGCCCCGCTCTGTTGGGCCAGCTCAGACAGGTCGCCGCCCTTCAGCTGGCCACTGGACTACGGGCCCATTGCCGATGGGTCCCGTCCCAGGTCAATCCTGCCGATCGGCCTCCGCGCGTTTGGGAACTTGCACTCTGGCCGCTGGGTCGCCCATGGCGCCCTCCCCCTGGGCTCGTTCATCCTGGCGCCTGGCGTTGCGACGAGGGCGCCCGCTGTGAGACGGGGGCCCTCTCCCGGAGTGGTGGCGCGCAACGGGGCCGGGCGCCTGGAGGTGACGGCCGCGCTGCCACTTGGCCGCTTTGGCGACCGCCGGGCGAGCGGGGCGCCCCCGCTGGCGGGCGGCGCTCCAGGGCCATCCGGGTTGCCGATTCTGCCCCGTCCGCCTGCGGCGCCAGCCTCGCATCGCGGCGGCTCGCGGAGGTCGCGAGCCCCAACCTCAGCGAGGCTGGCTGTCGCCCAGCGTTCAGCCTGCAGCGGGGGGATCTCCTGCCCGGAGAGCATCGCGGCGAAGCCCTCCCAGGTCGAGGACTGCAACAGGCGCGTCGCGGAGTTCTTGGAGCACGCCCGCCCCCAGGGCTTGAAGGAGAACAGCCTGGACGTCCTGGGGGGGGGGGCGCTGCCGTGGCGGGCGGGCCGCGCCTACCTGGCGGGCAGGAAGATGCGCGACGGCGAGAAGCTGAAGGCTGCCGCCCTGCACTTTTACCCGAGCCTCCTCCAGAGGCCCAGCGCCTAGCCGCTCGCCAGGTCCGAGAGGCCCCTCAAGGCGCGGGGGCGACGGCGACCAGATTGGGGTCGGCTACCTCGGCCATGTCCGACCATCTGCGGGTTGGCTGTGGCCCTGCACCTTGTGGGCCGAACGGATGTGAATGTGGCGGTCTCAGTGGTCGCGCTCGGCGCCCACTCGCGGCCGGGGGAGTTGCGGTCTCCGCGTTCGAGACGTCGCCCCGCCCTCACTTGGGCCTGGCCGAGATTGCCAGAATTGGCCCCTCACCCTAGCGCCCTCCGACGACGACGGGAGCCCGACCAAGACGGGCGTCTGCGACGACAACGTGGTGCTCGACCACAACAACTCGCAGTTCCTAGGCAGCTTTCTCGAGCGGAACCGCAGAGGCAAGCGGCCGAAGGGTCCGCCGCTACGTTGATCTCGTGGGAGTTGGGCAACCTCGTCGCGAAGGCGGCGAAGCTGCGCCACCTGGAGAAGCTCGGCGCTCGGCACTGCGCCGCGCGGCCCGCGGCGCGCGGGCCCGTCCTGGGACGCGCTCACTGGCGGGAGGTCGCAGCTGGAGGTCCAGGGGCGCGGGCGCTGGGCCAGCGCCAGCTCGCTCGCCAGACGCGAGAAGTCGAGCAATATCAACGCCCAGCTGGTGGACCTGCCGCCGAACGTCCAGGGGCCCCTGCTGCGCTGCAGCGAGCAGCCCGGCGACGTCCCCTTAGACAAGGTCATCGCGCCCCGACCGCTTGGCTGGCCAGAGGCGACATCTCCCTGGGCATCTTTGCAGGCGCGGCAGGCATTGGCAAAGCCGCGACACGGCGCGGCATCCCGTCGCTAGAGATCGAGCTCGAGCTGGTCGCCAATATCTTCGCGCCAGGCATCGCGCCGGGCCTGATGCGGCTCATGGGCGAAGGCAAGGCGCAGTGAATATTATTTTGCGCCGTGCCGCTCCTTCAGTATAGCTAGAAGAACTCCGCGTTCTTCGCCCCTTGCCTGGCGCCGCGCGTTCTGCAGAGTGTATTTGGGGACTTTCGCATCTATCGGATAAGGGTCGCAAGGTGTGTCTTGGGGGCGACGGGCTCGCTGAAGTAACATGCAAGCTGGCGAGGCTAGCCCCGCCGTGCAACGCCCCCCTCGCGATCGAGAATCCAGCGTCCTCGATGCTCTGGGCAGTGCCGTTTTTGGAGCGCCTCAGCAAGTCAATGGAAACAGTTATCATCGTTTTTGACCAGTGCCAGTTCGGGGCCGACTTCAGGAATTGGACCTCCGCCCCCATGCCATCAGATTTTGACGACTCGCTCCTGGGTCGCAAGTGCATGGGCACGGCTGGAATGTGGTCGCGCGTTGGTAGGCCTCATGAGCACCTCGAAGGAGTCGACGCAGCTGGCTGGAATACGTTTCGAACTAAACATTATATCGCAGCTATGTCGTGCTGTGGCACGTGCGTTCAGGTCGCCGTGGGCATGGAAGTACGTTACCACTGTTCCGTATCCATATACTTCTCGGCTGAGTTCTACGGCGTCTCCGTCCACAGCCCGCCCGAAACCAGCGCGTTCCTGAACGCGGGGTTCCTGGATGGGGTGCGGGGCGCGCTTGCAATCGATTTCAGTGACGTCTGGTGGCAAGCTTCGCAACGCGTCTCTCTGGGATATCATTTTATTTGTTGCGGTTAAACAGCATGTTCGTGCGTGCGCAGTAATGATGTATCAGTGGCCGTTCAGTGACGCGAGTAAAGGTTACGGTAGCACAGCTTGTCGCGCCTCGCCCGTTGCCCGTGCTCATGGTTTCGCATCGCCCCCGCCCCGCCCTCCCAGGGGGCGCGCTCCCAATCCATTTCAGCGGCGTCGAGTGGGAAGCTTCGCAATGCGTCGCTATGGGGTAACACTATATATATACATATATATATATATATATATATTGTTTGCGGGTAAGCAGCTTCGTTATCCCCCCCTCCGCTTCCATCCTGATCCCCCTCAACCTTGGTTTTGTTCTATCATCCTTTTGATTGCCTCCCCTCCCCATTCCCCCTTTCCTCTTCATTCCTCCTTCTCCTCCTTGCCACTATCCCTCCTCGTCCCTGTATGTCCTCCTCCTCCTCGTCCTCATGTCGTCAGGGCCGATCCGCCTCCTCCCCTGCCCCCTTTCCTCCTTTATTGCCCCCCCATCATTCCTCCCCCCCTCGTCTCCGCTTCCGCTTCCTCCTCGTTGGTCGCTCGTCCTCCTCGTCTTCCTCCTTTTTGTTTCCTCCTCCCTGGGCCCTCCTCCTCCCCCTCCTCCCCGGCGCCTCTTCCTCCTCTTCCTCCTCCTCCTCCTCCTCCTCCTCCTCCTCCTCCTCCTCTTCTTCCTTGCCATCTTCCCGCAGACAGGGCGGGCGCGGCTCGGTGGGGGGGATCTTGGATCAGGGCGACCGCAAGAAGCGGGCAGCTTCTCGGCACCCGCTCTCGCGCCCGCCCCCAGGAATCAGCTTCGTATAAAAGAAAATCAGGAAGACGCCATAAAGCGGTCGAACGCCCTCCGCGACCCCATGGCGCCCATCGGCACCCGGGCCCAAAGGCACCCGAGCGGCGGCGGGGCCCGATCGTTTTTCGGTCGCCGATTCCAGGCGCAGGCCACGAGGCTTCGCCAGGCAAAGAAAGACAGCGCGACGCACCGTGGGACGCGCGCCCTCAAGGCACTGCGTCTGGGAACGTGCGCGTTGAGCCGCGTTCATTCCACTCTGCTAGGTTGCGCCCTTGGATACGCGGAGGGGTCTGTTGATGACGACCTTCGGCATTATCGCGCGCGCCCGAATCTCAAACGTTGCCTCGTCGGCACCTCCCCCCGTGGCGGTCTACTTGCATCGTGGTCTGATCAATTGGATGGCGGCGTCTGGCCATTGACGCTTCGCTGCGTGTGGCCGCGTTTAGGGAGGTCTCGTGACCTGGTGGGGCGTGGTTTTATTGGCCATTTTCTGGTTGCTCTAAATGCCCGTCGGGCGGGATCCTAGGTCCTTGAGGACTTCCATTTGTCGAGGCGCGGTTGAGGCAATTGTCTCGCCGTCGCCCCGAAGTGTTGGAAGCGCATTAGTCGCTCAGTATGGCTTCGGTTCTCGGTGGGCCCCCCCTCGCCCCTCGCCCCCCCTTGCCCCCCTCCCCAGGGGTAGATTGTGGGCCCTCCCCTCTTGCTGTTCCCCCGTTTTCCTGTGGCACCCTTAGTTCCCTTCCCTTGTGGCCCCCTGCCCCTGCATGTGATTGGCAGTGTTTGCGACCCTCGTGGGTCTTAAGGTTGGCTGACTGCTGCCCGAGGTTCGTGGCGATCCTGGAATACGGCTGCGAATGTATGAGATTTATATTTCTTGGCGAATTCAAGGCCGGCCGTGATCTTCCAGGTTCGGATGCGTGGCTCGTGGGCGCTGGCCCTTGTCCGCTTGCGTTATATCCTTTTCGGTTTGTTGCCCTCCGCGGTTCCCTTGGTCTGGTCCTCTTGCTGCCCTCTCTCTTCTGCTCGTTGTTGCCCCGTGCCGCCCCCCCTCCTGTCCCATGCTTTTTGCTGCTCATCCTGCTCGTGTCTTTGCTTGTGTGCCTTCGTTTCACGCGCGGCCTGGGGCTGGGGGAGGAGCTGCCCGCCGGCCCTCTCGCCTCTTTCGCCGCGCCCGCGCTTGCCGCCCCCTGTTTTTTGGAAATCGAAGTGCGGTTCCTTGGCCGACCCGTCGGTGGGTCGGCGGTCGGCCCCTCGACGCAGGGAGTCGAGCGCGCCTTTGGGCTCGCTGCCCCCCCCCCTTTCCGGCATTTAGCATTCAGCTCGAATGCTTGCAGGCGGCACGTTGTGCCTAGAGCGCTCGCCCCCGAGAAATCTGCGCCCGCCCGCCCGCGCCATGCCCCCCGCGTTCGAGGCGCTTGCGGCGCCCTGCCGCTGCCGCCTGCTTTTAGCCAGCCACCCCGTGCCGGGTTCCCGACGCGGTTCGAGGCTCCTGCGTCGTTGTGTCTTATTTGTGCTGTGTCCCCGTTTTTGTGGGGCGCCCTTGTTTGTGTTTCTGTGTTGTTGCTCTGCTGAGCTGGCCCCGTCGTTTGGTGGCGACGGTGGCTCGGGCGCGCGCGCGGGGCGATTCGCTCGAATCGCGATGGTCCGATTTGGTGGGAACGCGCGCCCGCCTCATGACAACGGACTCCTCGTGCGGAATGCCCGCCGCTGCTCTTTTTGTTCCTCTCATGGTTCTCGTTGTGCCTCTCTGTTTGCGCCTCCGCCTCTTTCCCCTGCGCGCGCATGGCTTGGCCTGGCGCGGACATGGCGAGCGCGCCTGCGGTGGTCGAACACATGTGCGTCCTCCTCCTCTTCCTCGCCCTCTTCCTGTTCCTCCTCCTCCTCCTCCTCCCCCCTCCTCCTCTTCCTCCTCCTCCTCCTCCTCCTCCTCCTCTTCCCCCTGCTTCTCCTCATCCCCCCGCCTTCCGTAGCCATTTTGGCTCAAGCCCTTCTGCGCTCGAGTAGCGTTGCAGGAACAGTTCTTCAGAAGGGCCCGCGTTCCTGCGAGCCTTTTTCGTTTCTGCGGGCGGAGTCCCGCGCTTCCTACCACGATACCCATCCAGTTGTGTGCGCGATGGCTGTGCCTTCCCCAGCAGCGGCGAACTGGGGAGGGCCGATCCCGCCTTGGCAGCTGGAGGCGCAGCAGCAGCAGTATGCCCAGTCCTTCAACAAAGGCAAAGGATTCGGCAAAGGAGGCAAGACAGGTACTACGTTCGGTGGAAAGGGTGGCGCCCAGCACGGCGATGCACCTTCATCGAGGTGGACTTGTCCGAGTTGCGGCTGCAAGAAGAACAAGCAGGCTTGGCAGCAGTGCAAACACTGCTGGGCTTGGCGTTCGTCACCATCGTTCCAACAGCCCGCCGCTCCTCGCGGAGTGTGGGCACAGGGGCCGCCGCCCCCAGGGACATGGGTTGCTAATCCGATGCTGGCTCCCGGTGGTGCTGCTCCTCTTCATCCTGGCCCGCAAGTTCCAGGCGCAGGAGGAGCCCAGCTACCCCCCGACGAGAACACTCGGATTGCATCACTGGTACAGTTGTTGCGAGCCCAGGGTGACGAAGAATCAGCAAAGCGTTATCAACACAAGCTCGACGAGATGGCCGCAGCCAAGAAGGTTGAGCCCCCCTTGCAGCAGAAGGTCAACCAGGCGTACCACAGCATGCGGAGCTTGGAGGCCCGACTGTCCAAAGCGGTGGAGTCCTTCGAGCGCATCTCCAACGAGCTGGTCCAGGCCCGCGCCAATGTGGAGTCAATTACTTCGCAGTTGGAGGCCTCGGAGAAGCTACACAAGGAGCTGGTGGAGCAGTTGCACCAGTCGGTGGATGATCGGCCTCGGAACCCCGAGGGCTCTGTCAAGCAGGAGGTCAAGATCTCCATCTCTGACCTGCTTGGTGGACAACCGCTACCCATTGACATGTCCAGCCTTTTGGAGTGGGAAGCAGACTACGACCTCAACGAGGAGGACAGAAACGAGGCTGCGGCTCGGCTCAAGACACTCAACGACGAGATACAGAAGCAGGCGAAGAAACTATTTGGTGCCGCGCAGGCTCATGCTGAACGCGTTCGTAAAGAGATGGAGGAGCAGAAGTCACGCTTGGCTGGCAAGAAGCGGAAGGTTCTTGTACCAGGTGCCGCTGCAGGAGCTGAAGATGATGGTCCGCATGTGGGTCATTCAGCCACTGCGCAGGCTCCTGGTGGTGAAGCTCCGGAGGCTGGTCAAGAGTCGACTTCCCCCACGGCGGCTCCATCAAGCGGTACGGGCGCGCCATCGGCGAGTTCTGATGCCAAGGCGCGTGCAGCCAAGATTTTACAATCAGACCCCCCCAAAGGTGACAGCGCCTGAGGGGGGGAGCCAGCGAGATCAGAATTTTTTGACTTCTTCCAACGGAGGGGGTACCTCCCCCACAGCAGCCTGTGTGTTGGCCAGCCCTGAGTGGATCTCCCAGGGCACCTCTGAGTCACATGCGGTCTCTAATACTAATTTTTTGTGGGCCCACAGTGGCCCTCTCGTTCGGGCGGTTCAGCATGCGTTAGCCAGGGCCAAGGGGGCCCTGCTGGCGAATGGTGTTTCTGCTCGGCCGTCGAAACCTATGACCCTTAGGGGCCCGCTTTTGCCTGGTGTTCCGCCCAGGTCCGATGTGCAGTTGATCAGGCCCATGGAGGCCAATGCTTTTCCTGTTGAATCTTTTTCGCCCTCAGTTGAAACCTGCAATGTCTCAGGGTGGGGGCCTGGCCAGCTCTGGTTGCTGAAGACTAGTGCTGATATCGTGATCATGCAGGAGCATAAGCAGTTGGCTAACCAAATCGATCCTGGTTCTTCCTGGGCTAGACGCCACGGGTGGAAAAGTTTATGGAGTGCTGCTGTGCCTGGTGATGGTCAAGGCCCGTCATCGGGAGTCGCTCTCTTTGTTCGTGATGGGCTTGGTCTGCGGGCTCCTGACTCTGGAGCTATCATTATACCGTCGAGGGCTCTGGCAGGCATCGTCGAGGTGCCTGGGCAGCCCACGTTTTTGGTGATGGCCGCCTACTTCCATGACTGCCAGGACCTCTCGGATTCAAACATCGATATCTTGTGTTCGTGTTTGTCCCTGGGGGAGGGCCTCGGTTTCCCTTTTTTCCTGGGCGCGGATTTTAACATGGAGCCTGAGAAGCTCCTGACTGGGGGCCTGGGGGACCAGAAAAGCATCCAGTTCCTGGTGCCTGAGGGTCACACGATGAAATCTGTTGCGGGTCTTAAGCAGTACGATTTCTTTATTGCCTCCTCTGACTTGGCCAAGACGGTCAGCAGTGTGCAGGCCATCCGTGACACCAACCTCTGTACGCATGTCCCAGTCAGGATTAGCATGCATCCGCAGTTCGGGCGGTTGCAGGCTTTGTCTTTTCGGAAACCCCCTCCGCTGCCCACGTCGCCTCTCCCGCCTGTGTGCCTCGTCGCCGCTTGTGAGCCTCCGACGTGGCTGCATGATGTGCTGGACTCGTCTCGTAGAGCGGCGACGGTGGGGGATTTCGAACGAGTTCAGGACTCGGTTGACTTGGTCTATAAACACTGGGCGAATGCTGCCGAGCGTGAGGTCTCCGCTGCCACGGGTAAGGTCCTTCCTGTTTGGGGTTCTCGTGGTAAGCCTCCCCAAATGTGCTGGCGCCCAGTGCTGTCCAAGGACTCTGGCAAAGGCGATGGCACACTGTTTGCTGCTAGGTGGCTGACCAATCTCTTTAGTGAGTTCGAGTGCTACTGGACCGTGGGAGACCAGTCTGGCATCGGACGGGTGCTCGAGCGCCTGGAGCAGCCACCAGCTCAGTGCGCCGCTGATCTAGGCCAGATGGAGAATTTTAGGTCTTCGCTGGAGGAGTTCGTCCGCGAGCTCCCGATGTACGAGCCAGCAGACGGCCCAATGCTTGATTTTTTCCATCACTTGCATGAGATGTGCCGTGACATGCTTGTGAATATTGAGGCTGCCTCTAGGAAGCTTGCCAGGAAAGAGTTCAAGGAGTGGTTACTGTTTAAGGTGAATCGGGGAGCCCGAAGGGTCCACACCGTTTCCAAAGGAGCGACGCCATGGGTCCCCACCACCACCCTGTCCTTGGACGGAGTGGTGGTGGCGGACCCCTTGTCGTTGCTCCAAGCTGAGTCCAAACGTTTTTCCGACCTCTGGGGGGATGCTGGTGGGGGTCCCTGGTTCCATGTCGGTGAGCTTGCCCCTGAACTTCCTGAGGTTCCTGTGGAGGCGATACGTGAGTTTTCCAGGCGTTTCAAAATCAACACTTCTGTCAGCGTCGACGGATTTCACATGCGGCATTTCTCTTTCTTGAGTGATGAGCTGCTCAGAATTCTGTGTGGTCTGTTTGCCGTGATGGAGCTCGCGGCGCTGATACCGAGACAGGTGGCCATCACTCTCCTTACGTTGATCCCGAAACCAGCTTCTGGTTTTCGCCCGATTGGGAATTTTTGTGCGATTTACCGTGCTTACGGTAAGGTGCGGAGGCCCCTGGCCCAGGAGTGGGAGTTCAAAAACGCTCGGAGTTTTTTCGCGGCTGGGCCCTTCGAGGGGGCCCAGGACGTGGTGTGGAGACAGGCGGTTCGTGCGGAGACCTCGACTTTGAGCAAGGATGAAGCCGCAACGGTCCTGCTCGATCTTTACAAATATGGTGAGACTATTGATCTCAAGTTGCTCCTGTGGCGTTGCAAGCAGGTGAATTTCCCCCTCGCGATCGCTCGGCTCGCGATTGCGATGTATCTTCAGGCTCGGTTTTTTGTGTTGAACGGGTTTGTGGATGGGCCCTTCTGGGCCTTGGGGGGAATCATCGCGGGGTGTACGTTTGCCACCACGTTGATCAGAGTGTACTCGATTGCTTCCCTCGACATGCTGTGCATTCCGCCACAGGTGCATTTTAAGTTGTATATCGACGACTCTGGCCTCAGTGCTACGGGGTCGCGGCGATACATTGTGGAGCATCTGCCACCGGTGGTCAGAGCCTTGGTTTCTATTCTGGAGGAGGGGATCGGAGCTAAGGTGAGTCAAGATGTGGGAAAGAGATCCTTGATCGCTTCTTCTAAGGCGCTTGGGCGTGATCTCGCTCAGGCACTAGGTGGCCTGGCTGGCCCCTTAGTCAGTTCAGCGGCGAACCTAGGAGTGGATGATTGTGTGGGACGCCCTAGACGTGTTGCTGGTAGGAGCTCGAAGCAAAAGAAGCGTGAACAAAAAGCTCGTGGTTTTGTTTCCCGTTTGGCCCGCTTGAGGCCTCTGGTTGGGGCCCGTGTGACCAAAAACGTTTTTGCCTCGGGAGCTTTGGCCTCGGAGCTTTTCGGATCCGAAATATATGGTGTGAGCGACTACGAGCTGTTGAGATTGCGGCGCCAGGCGGCGTCAGTCTTGCAACCATCAGCGTCTGGAAGATCGCTGACGGCTCTTCTTCTTTCGCATGGCGAGCCGTGTTGGTATGCGTCGGTCGCTCCGATGGTCAGATGGTCGAAGGAAATATGGATTGCTCACCATCGGACCTACCCCCACTGTCTCTCGCTCCCCGAACTCAGGGAGGCCTGGGACGTTGGTTTCTCGGGAGACTCCCCTTTGTGGCGGTCGGTCTCGGGGCCGATCACGGCGTTGAGGAAATCATGTGAGCGGATTTCCTGGTCCATGCCTTCCTTCGCTGTTTTTAGAACTGACAAGGGTGAGGAGGTTAAATTGACGGAGTTCTCGCCTACTTTGATTCAGAATCTGCTTCGCAAAGCTGTTGTGAGAGGTCTCGAGTGGGACATGGGGGCTCGTCTGAACTTGTCTGGGCGTGTTTGCACTGATGGGGTCCTTAGTTATCTCCAGAGCACGAAGTATTCTGCCTTTGAAAAAGGCTGTCTGAGGGCGCTTTTTTGCAACGCGGTGTACACTCGTACGCGTGCGGCAGACCTAGGCTACCAGCTGCAGAACGTGCTGTGCCCGCTGTGTGGCGAGGCGCCTGACACGCTCCGCCATAGATTGTGGGAATGCCAGTGTCCTGATGTAGTCGAACTAAGGAACTCGATTGTGCCCATAAAGATCCAGAAGTGGGCGAGCCAGGTGGACGACAACTTGGCTGTCTTTGGGGTGTTTCCTCACCCGGGTGATGTTTTCCTGCTCCGTTGGATAAAGGTGGTATTCAGGTGGAGTGGGCCCAAGGAGAGGTTGGGGACCTTCATAGTGTGTTCGCTGGAGACATGTTCGTGGATGGATCGTGTTCGCGTTACGTTGTGAAAGAATTGAACCGAGCTGGCTGGGCCTTCACTTTGGTTGACAGGGAGACTGGGCTTGAATTAGTGAGAGTCAGAGGACCAGTTTGGGGGCCATGCCCCCAGACTCCACAAGCAGCCGAGATTTTTGCCATGTCTATCGCCATTCAGTGGAGCACAGGCCAGTGTGACATTTTTTCGGACTGTTTAAATGTTGTGAATTTTTTCAGGATGCCTTGGATGGAGCAGATATCAGCCAGGTATATGTTTGCCGGCGTGGCTCAGTTTGCTCGTCCGCACATGCACAAAGTCACGATATCCAAAGTGAAAGCCCATCTTGCTGTCGATGAAGCGGTCGACGAAAGGGATCGCTATTTAAGACAGGGCAATGCGTGGGCTGATACCTCGGCCAAGGTTGCGGCATCCTTGCATCCTGCCCCGTCGGACGAGCTGCGTGAGGGCCTGGATCTTTCCGTGGCCGTGGCCCGAGCTGTAGGACGTTTGGGTGCTAGATTAATGTCTTTGTGGCCTAGATTAGACTTGGGCAAAGATTTAGAGCGAATCAAGCCACCTGCTAAAGAGCAGGCTCCTGCGAAACCTTCACATGAATGGCATTGGGTAGGCTCGTATTGGCAATGTGCTACGTGCTTGCGTGGTCGTCGTGGCACGTTTGGCGTCGAACCTCCTGGTGGGTCATGCTCGCTCGCTTTGCATGTGCACCCGTCAGTACTTCGTGATCTAGGGCATAGATGTGTGCTCATAGACTGTACGGATGGTAGTTTCGTTTGCATTTGCCACAAATGTGGTTATTACACGTCGGGGGGCCGGCTTGATCGCCTAGGTAAGAAGTGTGAGCCTTCGAAACGGGCCTCGCATTGTAATCCTTGGAGTCGTCTCCAAAGGGCCTCCACCCGTCATACAATAAACCAGGAGTGCGGGTGGATGTCAATACGTTTTGTCAGGTTTAATTGTGCCTTTGCTCAGGGTGTGTGATGCGGTTCACTTTCACGCCACTGCTGTTGCACGGCCCTTGCTCGCTGCTGCGCGGCCACGGGGTGAAGGCTCCTTGTGGTGACGGCGGCACAGCGG
>CAUYUJ010008047.1:395601-419072 GCA_963575745.1 Prorocentrum cordatum | reverse complement strand
GTGGGCGAGATGGACGGTCATTCTGAGTGAGTTGGAGGAAAATGTAGGAGCAGGGGTTGGAACGCAAAGGGGGCGGTGATGGTGGATGGTGACGGCGATGACGATGGCGGTGACAGCAATGACGACGACGGTGGCCACTACGACGATGATTCGTTGGGTCGGCACGCTTCTCAGACTCCCGACGCTTCCCTCCGCTGCCCACGCATCACCTTGTTGTTCAGTTTTGACATGTCGCTCTCTGATATGTTTATGGCATTCGCGCGAGCGAAGCATACCGCCTGGGGGGGGCTCGGCCAAACATTCTACCTGTGTGATTCGAGACTTTGAATATTTAGTAGTCTTCGGGCGAGCTCGTTGGCATTTTCAGATCTCGGATCAGCCCTCTTGGGGCCCCATGGGGTGCCACTCGGGGGCCTTGGAGATCTTGGGGCTCGGGGGCTTTGCGAGGTTAGGTTGCGTTGAAAAAGTTCCCAGGGATGCTTGGCGTTCCCTCTGAGCCCTTCTTGGGGCCGCGTTGGGGGCCCATCAGGGCCGTTTCGGGGCTTCCTTGGTCGGCGTTGAAGCCCTCTTCGGAGCATATTTGCGTGACTTGCGGGGCCTCCTACGCCCCTTCCTTCCTCGTCCTGCCTCGCCCCTCCTTCGCGCCCTCCTCCTTTGCATCCTGTTCGTGCGTGCGCAGTAATGATGTATCAGGGGCCGTTCAGCGACGCGAGTGAGGGCGAAGGTAGCAATGCATAGCGTGCCTCGCCCGTCGCCCGCGTTCATGGCCCATCGCTTTTTGTTGTTCCGAAGGCTCTGCGCGCTGCCCGCCGCCCGCTGGCTAGCGGCCGTGCATGTCTGGTCGGCTCGGCGACGTGCTGGTGGACGTTGCGCGGGACTGCGCGGACCGCGGGCACCGCTTCTCTCGCGCGGGCTGGGCAGAGCGAGCGCGCCTGCCCCGACTGCGCGCTCTCGCCGCACCTGGCGCGCCATGCCCTGCATTCCCCGCCTCGCACGCTCAGGGGCGCGGCCTGCCCGAGTTGTCCGGAGTCAGCTGCCCGGTGGCGGCGGCAGGCCTCAGCGGATGGTGACTCATCGCCGTGATCGGCGCGGGCCTCGCGGGGTTGGCGGCTGGCTGCTGCGCGGGAGCCATCTGGGGCGCTGGGCTGCGGCGCGTGCGTTGCCGATTCGAGGCCGATCGCGCCGGGGCGACTGATCCTGGCGTGGCCGGACAGGATTGGAGCGCGGGCGCGAACGCCGTCATCCAGGGTAAGTTTGCCTTCGCCAAGCTTGGGTCGGCCACGCTCGCGCTGGGGCCCATCGCCGCGCGCAGCGAGGGCAGTTACCTGGAGGGCAGGAAGAAGGAGCTCGAGCTGGCGGTCGCGACCGCCCCTGCTGCTGGAGGCCTGGCGACGGCCATCGCCGGCCCACCCGGGTCGGCCGCCTCGGGGCTCGACTAGGGCGGAGTGCGATCGGCGGATGTTCGAGTGCTGCCCATCTTGCGTGACCAGATGGGCCAGCGCCGCCCGACCGCGCAATGGCGGCGCAGGCCCGCTGGGAGAGCCGACGTGGAGGGATTTCCCCATCCAGGGGCCGAGGACGACCTTGTGGTTGCGCAAGTTCATCCGCGACCAAGGCTGCGATCCTCGCACCAGGACAGAGAAGTGAATGCGCGGCGCCCGCGTGCCAGACAATGACGGAGTCAAGTATGGGCGCGGCAGCCTCATGGAGACCCTGGGGCGGGCCATCGCGCACGACCAGTTGGACGTATCAGCGCTGGCGAGCCTCGAGCTGCTGTCGCGCGGGGTTCAGCCGCTGGAGGAAGCCTGCGCCGCCAACCCGAAGCCGCCGAGGTTCGGAGGGGGCGGGTAGTTTCAGGGGCTCGACAAGAATATCGCGGCCATTGCGCCGCAGCCCACCTCGCGCGCGGCGCTTCAGGTGCAGGGCGAGGCACAGATCCAGAAGGATCGACGCAAGGCCCGCGAGGAGGCAGCCCTTGCGAGGAAGGGCTAGTCGCCCCGCCCCCCCCCCCCCCCCTTTTCGCGGCCCTCAGCGGGCCGCCCTCTTGCCAACATCCTCTCCGGGGGCAGCGGCGCAGTCGTGTTCGGGGCGTGTCCTGCGGTCGCTTGCGGGGCCCGCTGCCCTTGCCTCGGCGCCGCGATTGCGAGGGCCCTCGCAGCCCGCTCAGTCGCGGAGTCCGACAGCGCATCAGCAGCGCGCTTGGATCGACGAGCGCTCTGCGGGGGGGCGTCGGCAGCGCGGCGCCGGGCGGGCCAGGGGGCGGGCAAACGCGGGCTGCTCTTGCGCTGGCCCGAGATGCCGCTGCCGCTGCGCCCGTGCCGAGGGAGCGGCCCTCCCCGCAAGAAGCCCTCGCGGCGCCCCTGCGTGCAGACTCGCTATGGTGACAGCGAGCGCGCTGGGGGCATTGCGCCGTTTGGCTCGGCTTCCGCTTCGCTGCCGAGTCGCGACCTGGCGGGGGGGGGGGGGGCGTCTACAGCGTCGCGCCCAGGGCGGCGTCGCGCAAGCTCAAGCGGTTTCGCACCGCCGTTCTTTTCAGCGAAGACGGGCAAGAGGGGCATGCATTGCGCATCAGGGATGAGGGGCCGCCCAACCTGCACTTTGACCTGGTGCTGGCGGCACGCCCGGCGAAGTTGGGGGGTTTTATCGTCTGAAACTTCGCGCGGATTCGAACTTGCAAATGGAGGTCCGGGCCGTTCTTTGTTCGCAGAAAGAGTGTGATCCACGACTCATGCGCGGCGCACGTTGGAGCAACGCCCGCGTCGAGATCCCAGATGCCATTCAGCTTGCTACTGGGGGCCCCCTCAGCCACCTGGAGACGAGCCGGGGCCAGGTCGTCTACTCGGCCAGTTTCGACGTCAAGGACTACTTCCACGAGCTAAGGATCGACGAGGAGCTGTCGCGGCACTTCGCCCCGCCACCCGCCCGCGCGTCGCCTCCGGGGGCGCGGGGCATCGACGGGATCGAGGTCGGCCCGCGGGATCTCATCTACCCCGCGCATTTACGGCGCGCCGCCGCCAAGCTTGGGGGATGGGGCCGTTCGCGCGGCGTGCCTCGACAACTTCGGAGTGGTCGGCTGCGACAGAGCCGAAGTGGAATAGCCGCGTGGACGGGCGCTCCCGGGCGCGCGGAAGGAGGGTTTCCAGGTCCACGAGATCGAGCAGGTCAGCACCTCCCTCGACATCGCCGGCGCCCGCCTGGACGGGGAGCGGCGAGCGATCACTCTCTCTCTCTCTCTCTCTCTCTCTCTCTCTCTCTCTCTCTCTCTCTCTCTTCGCAGCGATCGCGGAGGCTCCGTGCAGGGCTTCGCGCTCTCGTGCGGCGCGGCCACTGCGCTGGGAGGGAGATGCGGGCAGTGCTGGGTCGCCTGTTCTTCGCGTTCCTCTCGCGGCAGCCCTGCTTGCCATGCCTCGCGGAGTCCGCAGGGGGCGAGGCCGGGGGCATCTGGCCGAGCGTCGCGCGGGGGCTACTCGTCGCAGCGGCCATCTTGCCTCTTGGATACACGGACCTCGGGGCAGGCTGGCTGGGCAAGGTGTTGCGACGCCAGCCAGACTGGCCCGGGCGTCTGCGTTTCTGCGCGGGGTCCAGATGATGTTCGGCTCACGGGGCGCATGGGCGAGCGCCGGCGGTTCAAGAAGGACCCAAATCGCAGGCGCCGGGAAATTGCCCTGGCTGGCCACGAGCTGGGCGAGCCCCCCATCGAGAGTGGCCGCAACATCATCCAGGGCGATGGGGAGCCTGTCTGGCTGGCATGCCACGGGTTCCTTGACATCAACCTTACATCGGTTGCTGATGCGAAGTGGGCCGTTGTGGCAAAACGGCCGCGTGGCGGACATGAATGAAGGAGCCGCCCATGCCAATGAAGCGCGCGGTGTCAAGCTGGGCGTCAAGCGCGTGGTGCGCTGCAGCCGCTGGCGACAGAACGGTGCTCCTGCTCGTGGACGACGCGGGCCTGGTGCTTGCGACGCAGAAGGGCAGGTGCAGGGGCCCCGCTCTGTTGGGCCAGCTCAGACAGGTCGCCGCCCTTCAGCTGGCCACTGGACTACGGGCCCATTGCCGATGGGTCCCGTCCCAGGTCAATCCTGCCGATCGGCCTCCGCGCGTTTGGGAACTTGCACTCTGGCCGCTGGGTCGCCCATGGCGCCCTCCCCCTGGGCTCGTTCATCCTGGCGCCTGGCGTTGCGACGAGGGCGCCCGCTGTGAGACGGGGGCCCTCTCCCGGAGTGGTGGCGCGCAACGGGGCCGGGCGCCTGGAGGTGACGGCCGCGCTGCCACTTGGCCGCTTTGGCGACCGCCGGGCGAGCGGGGCGCCCCCGCTGGCGGGCGGCGCTCCAGGGCCATCCGGGTTGCCGATTCTGCCCCGTCCGCCTGCGGCGCCAGCCTCGCATCGCGGCGGCTCGCGGAGGTCGCGAGCCCCAACCTCAGCGAGGCTGGCTGTCGCCCAGCGTTCAGCCTGCAGCGGGGGGATCTCCTGCCCGGAGAGCATCGCGGCGAAGCCCTCCCAGGTCGAGGACTGCAACAGGCGCGTCGCGGAGTTCTTGGAGCACGCCCGCCCCCAGGGCTTGAAGGAGAACAGCCTGGACGTCCTGGGGGGGGGGGCGCTGCCGTGGCGGGCGGGCCGCGCCTACCTGGCGGGCAGGAAGATGCGCGACGGCGAGAAGCTGAAGGCTGCCGCCCTGCACTTTTACCCGAGCCTCCTCCAGAGGCCCAGCGCCTAGCCGCTCGCCAGGTCCGAGAGGCCCCTCAAGGCGCGGGGGCGACGGCGACCAGATTGGGGTCGGCTACCTCGGCCATGTCCGACCATCTGCGGGTTGGCTGTGGCCCTGCACCTTGTGGGCCGAACGGATGTGAATGTGGCGGTCTCAGTGGTCGCGCTCGGCGCCCACTCGCGGCCGGGGGAGTTGCGGTCTCCGCGTTCGAGACGTCGCCCCGCCCTCACTTGGGCCTGGCCGAGATTGCCAGAATTGGCCCCTCACCCTAGCGCCCTCCGACGACGACGGGAGCCCGACCAAGACGGGCGTCTGCGACGACAACGTGGTGCTCGACCACAACAACTCGCAGTTCCTAGGCAGCTTTCTCGAGCGGAACCGCAGAGGCAAGCGGCCGAAGGGTCCGCCGCTACGTTGATCTCGTGGGAGTTGGGCAACCTCGTCGCGAAGGCGGCGAAGCTGCGCCACCTGGAGAAGCTCGGCGCTCGGCACTGCGCCGCGCGGCCCGCGGCGCGCGGGCCCGTCCTGGGACGCGCTCACTGGCGGGAGGTCGCAGCTGGAGGTCCAGGGGCGCGGGCGCTGGGCCAGCGCCAGCTCGCTCGCCAGACGCGAGAAGTCGAGCAATATCAACGCCCAGCTGGTGGACCTGCCGCCGAACGTCCAGGGGCCCCTGCTGCGCTGCAGCGAGCAGCCCGGCGACGTCCCCTTAGACAAGGTCATCGCGCCCCGACCGCTTGGCTGGCCAGAGGCGACATCTCCCTGGGCATCTTTGCAGGCGCGGCAGGCATTGGCAAAGCCGCGACACGGCGCGGCATCCCGTCGCTAGAGATCGAGCTCGAGCTGGTCGCCAATATCTTCGCGCCAGGCATCGCGCCGGGCCTGATGCGGCTCATGGGCGAAGGCAAGGCGCAGTGAATATTATTTTGCGCCGTGCCGCTCCTTCAGTATAGCTAGAAGAACTCCGCGTTCTTCGCCCCTTGCCTGGCGCCGCGCGTTCTGCAGAGTGTATTTGGGGACTTTCGCATCTATCGGATAAGGGTCGCAAGGTGTGTCTTGGGGGCGACGGGCTCGCTGAAGTAACATGCAAGCTGGCGAGGCTAGCCCCGCCGTGCAACGCCCCCCTCGCGATCGAGAATCCAGCGTCCTCGATGCTCTGGGCAGTGCCGTTTTTGGAGCGCCTCAGCAAGTCAATGGAAACAGTTATCATCGTTTTTGACCAGTGCCAGTTCGGGGCCGACTTCAGGAATTGGACCTCCGCCCCCATGCCATCAGATTTTGACGACTCGCTCCTGGGTCGCAAGTGCATGGGCACGGCTGGAATGTGGTCGCGCGTTGGTAGGCCTCATGAGCACCTCGAAGGAGTCGACGCAGCTGGCTGGAATACGTTTCGAACTAAACATTATATCGCAGCTATGTCGTGCTGTGGCACGTGCGTTCAGGTCGCCGTGGGCATGGAAGTACGTTACCACTGTTCCGTATCCATATACTTCTCGGCTGAGTTCTACGGCGTCTCCGTCCACAGCCCGCCCGAAACCAGCGCGTTCCTGAACGCGGGGTTCCTGGATGGGGTGCGGGGCGCGCTTGCAATCGATTTCAGTGACGTCTGGTGGCAAGCTTCGCAACGCGTCTCTCTGGGATATCATTTTATTTGTTGCGGTTAAACAGCATGTTCGTGCGTGCGCAGTAATGATGTATCAGTGGCCGTTCAGTGACGCGAGTAAAGGTTACGGTAGCACAGCTTGTCGCGCCTCGCCCGTTGCCCGTGCTCATGGTTTCGCATCGCCCCCGCCCCGCCCTCCCAGGGGGCGCGCTCCCAATCCATTTCAGCGGCGTCGAGTGGGAAGCTTCGCAATGCGTCGCTATGGGGTAACACTATATATATACATATATATATATATATATATATTGTTTGCGGGTAAGCAGCTTCGTTATCCCCCCCTCCGCTTCCATCCTGATCCCCCTCAACCTTGGTTTTGTTCTATCATCCTTTTGATTGCCTCCCCTCCCCATTCCCCCTTTCCTCTTCATTCCTCCTTCTCCTCCTTGCCACTATCCCTCCTCGTCCCTGTATGTCCTCCTCCTCCTCGTCCTCATGTCGTCAGGGCCGATCCGCCTCCTCCCCTGCCCCCTTTCCTCCTTTATTGCCCCCCCATCATTCCTCCCCCCCTCGTCTCCGCTTCCGCTTCCTCCTCGTTGGTCGCTCGTCCTCCTCGTCTTCCTCCTTTTTGTTTCCTCCTCCCTGGGCCCTCCTCCTCCCCCTCCTCCCCGGCGCCTCTTCCTCCTCTTCCTCCTCCTCCTCCTCCTCCTCCTCCTCCTCCTCCTCCTCTTCTTCCTTGCCATCTTCCCGCAGACAGGGCGGGCGCGGCTCGGTGGGGGGGATCTTGGATCAGGGCGACCGCAAGAAGCGGGCAGCTTCTCGGCACCCGCTCTCGCGCCCGCCCCCAGGAATCAGCTTCGTATAAAAGAAAATCAGGAAGACGCCATAAAGCGGTCGAACGCCCTCCGCGACCCCATGGCGCCCATCGGCACCCGGGCCCAAAGGCACCCGAGCGGCGGCGGGGCCCGATCGTTTTTCGGTCGCCGATTCCAGGCGCAGGCCACGAGGCTTCGCCAGGCAAAGAAAGACAGCGCGACGCACCGTGGGACGCGCGCCCTCAAGGCACTGCGTCTGGGAACGTGCGCGTTGAGCCGCGTTCATTCCACTCTGCTAGGTTGCGCCCTTGGATACGCGGAGGGGTCTGTTGATGACGACCTTCGGCATTATCGCGCGCGCCCGAATCTCAAACGTTGCCTCGTCGGCACCTCCCCCCGTGGCGGTCTACTTGCATCGTGGTCTGATCAATTGGATGGCGGCGTCTGGCCATTGACGCTTCGCTGCGTGTGGCCGCGTTTAGGGAGGTCTCGTGACCTGGTGGGGCGTGGTTTTATTGGCCATTTTCTGGTTGCTCTAAATGCCCGTCGGGCGGGATCCTAGGTCCTTGAGGACTTCCATTTGTCGAGGCGCGGTTGAGGCAATTGTCTCGCCGTCGCCCCGAAGTGTTGGAAGCGCATTAGTCGCTCAGTATGGCTTCGGTTCTCGGTGGGCCCCCCCTCGCCCCTCGCCCCCCCTTGCCCCCCTCCCCAGGGGTAGATTGTGGGCCCTCCCCTCTTGCTGTTCCCCCGTTTTCCTGTGGCACCCTTAGTTCCCTTCCCTTGTGGCCCCCTGCCCCTGCATGTGATTGGCAGTGTTTGCGACCCTCGTGGGTCTTAAGGTTGGCTGACTGCTGCCCGAGGTTCGTGGCGATCCTGGAATACGGCTGCGAATGTATGAGATTTATATTTCTTGGCGAATTCAAGGCCGGCCGTGATCTTCCAGGTTCGGATGCGTGGCTCGTGGGCGCTGGCCCTTGTCCGCTTGCGTTATATCCTTTTCGGTTTGTTGCCCTCCGCGGTTCCCTTGGTCTGGTCCTCTTGCTGCCCTCTCTCTTCTGCTCGTTGTTGCCCCGTGCCGCCCCCCCTCCTGTCCCATGCTTTTTGCTGCTCATCCTGCTCGTGTCTTTGCTTGTGTGCCTTCGTTTCACGCGCGGCCTGGGGCTGGGGGAGGAGCTGCCCGCCGGCCCTCTCGCCTCTTTCGCCGCGCCCGCGCTTGCCGCCCCCTGTTTTTTGGAAATCGAAGTGCGGTTCCTTG
Source organism: Prorocentrum cordatum (assembly GCA_963575745.1). Lineage (NCBI taxonomy): Eukaryota > Dinophyceae > Prorocentrales > Prorocentraceae > Prorocentrum > Prorocentrum cordatum. Next base: position 410,699 of record CAUYUJ010008047.1, on the reverse strand, counting down.
GCCGACCCGTCGGTGGGTCGGCGGTCGGCCCCTCGACGCAGGGAGTCGAGCGCGCCTTTGGGCTCGCTGCCCCCCCCCCTTTCCGGCATTTAGCATTCAGCTCGAATGCTTGCAGGCGGCACGTTGTGCCTAGAGCGCTCGCCCCCGAGAAATCTGCGCCCGCCCGCCCGCGCCATGCCCCCCGCGTTCGAGGCGCTTGCGGCGCCCTGCCGCTGCCGCCTGCTTTTAGCCAGCCACCCCGTGCCGGGTTCCCGACGCGGTTCGAGGCTCCTGCGTCGTTGTGTCTTATTTGTGCTGTGTCCCCGTTTTTGTGGGGCGCCCTTGTTTGTGTTTCTGTGTTGTTGCTCTGCTGAGCTGGCCCCGTCGTTTGGTGGCGACGGTGGCTCGGGCGCGCGCGCGGGGCGATTCGCTCGAATCGCGATGGTCCGATTTGGTGGGAACGCGCGCCCGCCTCATGACAACGGACTCCTCGTGCGGAATGCCCGCCGCTGCTCTTTTTGTTCCTCTCATGGTTCTCGTTGTGCCTCTCTGTTTGCGCCTCCGCCTCTTTCCCCTGCGCGCGCATGGCTTGGCCTGGCGCGGACATGGCGAGCGCGCCTGCGGTGGTCGAACACATGTGCGTCCTCCTCCTCTTCCTCGCCCTCTTCCTGTTCCTCCTCCTCCTCCTCCTCCCCCCTCCTCCTCTTCCTCCTCCTCCTCCTCCTCCTCCTCCTCTTCCCCCTGCTTCTCCTCATCCCCCCGCCTTCCGTAGCCATTTTGGCTCAAGCCCTTCTGCGCTCGAGTAGCGTTGCAGGAACAGTTCTTCAGAAGGGCCCGCGTTCCTGCGAGCCTTTTTCGTTTCTGCGGGCGGAGTCCCGCGCTTCCTACCACGATACCCATCCAGTTGTGTGTGCGATGGCTGTGCCTTCCCCAGCAGCGGCGAACTGGGGAGGGCCGATCCCGCCTTGGCAGCTGGAGGCGCAGCAGCAGCAGTATGCCCAGTCCTTCAACAAAGGCAAAGGATTCGGCAAAGGAGGCAAGACAGGTACTACGTTCGGTGGAAAGGGTGGCGCCCAGCACGGCGATGCACCTTCATCGAGGTGGACTTGTCCGAGTTGCGGCTGCAAGAAGAACAAGCAGGCTTGGCAGCAGTGCAAACACTGCTGGGCTTGGCGTTCGTCACCATCGTTCCAACAACCCGCCGCTCCTCGCGGAGTGTGGGCACAGGGGCCGCCGCCCCCAGGGACATGGGTTGCTAATCCGATGCTGTCTCCCGGTGGTGCTGCTCCTCTTCATCCTGGCCCGCAAGTTCCAGGCGCAGGAGGAGCCCAGCTACCCCCCGACGAGAACACTCGGATTGCATCACTGGTACAGTTGTTGCGAGCCCAGGGTGACGAAGAATCAGCAAAGCGTTATCAACACAAGCTCGACGAGATGGCCGCAGCCAAGAAGGTTGAGCCCCCCTTGCAGCAGAAGGTCAACCAGGCGTACCACAGCATGCGGAGCTTGGAGGCCCGACTGTCCAAAGCGGTGGAGTCCTTCGAGCGCATCTCCAACGAGCTGGTCCAGGCCCGCGCCAATGTGGAGTCAATTACTTCGCAGTTGGAGGCCTCGGAGAAGCTACACAAGGAGCTGGTGGAGCAGTTGCACCAGTCGGTGGATGATCGGCCTCGGAACCCCGAGGGCTCTGTCAAGCAGGAGGTCAAGATCTCCATCTCTGACCTGCTTGGTGGACAACCGCTACCCATTGACATGTCCAGCCTTTTGGAGTGGGAAGCAGACTACGACCTCAACGAGGAGGACAGAAACGAGGCTGCGGCTCGGCTCAAGACACTCAACGACGAGATACAGAAGCAGGCGAAGAAACTATTTGGTGCCGCGCAGGCTCATGCTGAACGCGTTCGTAAAGAGATGGAGGAGCAGAAGTCACGCTTGGCTGGCAAGAAGCGGAAGGTTCTTGTACCAGGTGCCGCTGCAGGAGCTGAAGATGATGGTCCGCATGTGGGTCATTCAGCCACTGCGCAGGCTCCTGGTGGTGAAGCTCCGGAGGCTGGTCAAGAGTCGACTTCCCCCACGGCGGCTCCATCAAGCGGTACGGGCGCGCCATCGGCGAGTTCTGATGCCAAGGCGCGTGCAGCCAAGATTTTACAATCAGACCCCCCCAAAGGTGACAGCGCCTGAGGGGGGGAGCCAGCGAGATCAGAATTTTTTGACTTCTTCCAACGGAGGGGGTACCTCCCCCACAGCAGCCTGTGTGTTGGCCAGCCCTGAGTGGATCTCCCAGGGCACCTCTGAGTCACATGCGGTCTCTAATACTAATTTTTTGTGGGCCCACAGTGGCCCTCTCGTTCGGGCGGTTCAGCATGCGTTAGCCAGGGCCAAGGGGGCCCTGCTGGCGAATGGTGTTTCTGCTCGGCCGTCGAAACCTATGACCCTTAGGGGCCCGCTTTTGCCTGGTGTTCCGCCCAGGTCCGATGTGCAGTTGATCAGGCCCATGGAGGCCAATGCTTTTCCTGTTGAATCTTTTTCGCCCTCAGTTGAAACCTGCAATGTCTCAGGGTGGGGGCCTGGCCAGCTCTGGTTGCTGAAGACTAGTGCTGATATCGTGATCATGCAGGAGCATAAGCAGTTGGCTAACCAAATCGATCCTGGTTCTTCCTGGGCTAGACGCCACGGGTGGAAAAGTTTATGGAGTGCTGCTGTGCCTGGTGATGGTCAAGGCCCGTCATCGGGAGTCGCTCTCTTTGTTCGTGATGGGCTTGGTCTGCGGGCTCCTGACTCTGGAGCTATCATTATACCGTCGAGGGCTCTGGCAGGCATCGTCGAGGTGCCTGGGCAGCCCACGTTTTTGGTGATGGCCGCCTACTTCCATGACTGCCAGGACCTCTCGGATTCAAACATCGATATCTTGTGTTCGTGTTTGTCCCTGGGGGAGGGCCTCGGTTTCCCTTTTTTCCTGGGCGCGGATTTTAACATGGAGCCTGAGAAGCTCCTGACTGGGGGCCTGGGGGACCAGAAAAGCATCCAGTTCCTGGTGCCTGAGGGTCACACGATGAAATCTGTTGCGGGTCTTAAGCAGTACGATTTCTTTATTGCCTCCTCTGACTTGGCCAAGACGGTCAGCAGTGTGCAGGCCATCCGTGACACCAACCTCTGTACGCATGTCCCAGTCAGGATTAGCATGCATCCGCAGTTCGGGCGGTTGCAGGCTTTGTCTTTTCGGAAACCCCCTCCGCTGCCCACGTCGCCTCTCCCGCCTGTGTGCCTCGTCGCCGCTTGTGAGCCTCCGACGTGGCTGCATGATGTGCTGGACTCGTCTCGTAGAGCGGCGACGGTGGGGGATTTCGAACGAGTTCAGGACTCGGTTGACTTGGTCTATAAACACTGGGCGAATGCTGCCGAGCGTGAGGTCTCCGCTGCCACGGGTAAGGTCCTTCCTGTTTGGGGTTCTCGTGGTAAGCCTCCCCAAATGTGCTGGCGCCCAGTGCTGTCCAAGGACTCTGGCAAAGGCGATGGCACACTGTTTGCTGCTAGGTGGCTGACCAATCTCTTTAGTGAGTTCGAGTGCTACTGGACCGTGGGAGACCAGTCTGGCATCGGACGGGTGCTCGAGCGCCTGGAGCAGCCACCAGCTCAGTGCGCCGCTGATCTAGGCCAGATGGAGAATTTTAGGTCTTCGCTGGAGGAGTTCGTCCGCGAGCTCCCGATGTACGAGCCAGCAGACGGCCCAATGCTTGATTTTTTCCATCACTTGCATGAGATGTGCCGTGACATGCTTGTGAATATTGAGGCTGCCTCTAGGAAGCTTGCCAGGAAAGAGTTCAAGGAGTGGTTACTGTTTAAGGTGAATCGGGGAGCCCGAAGGGTCCACACCGTTTCCAAAGGAGCGACGCCATGGGTCCCCACCACCACCCTGTCCTTGGACGGAGTGGTGGTGGCGGACCCCTTGTCGTTGCTCCAAGCTGAGTCCAAACGTTTTTCCGACCTCTGGGGGGATGCTGGTGGGGGTCCCTGGTTCCATGTCGGTGAGCTTGCCCCTGAACTTCCTGAGGTTCCTGTGGAGGCGATACGTGAGTTTTCCAGGCGTTTCAAAATCAACACTTCTGTCAGCGTCGACGGATTTCACATGCGGCATTTCTCTTTCTTGAGTGATGAGCTGCTCAGAATTCTGTGTGGTCTGTTTGCCGTGATGGAGCTCACGGCGCTGATACCGAGACAGGTGGCCATCACTCTCCTTACGTTGATCCCGAAACCAGCTTCTGGTTTTCGCCCGATTGGGAATTTTTGTGCGATTTACCGTGCTTACGGTAAGGTGCGGAGGCCCCTGGCCCAGGAGTGGGAGTTCAAAAACGCTCGGAGTTTTTTCGCGGCTGGGCCCTTCGAGGGGGCCCAGGACGTGGTGTGGAGACAGGCGGTTCGTGCGGAGACCTCGACTTTGAGCAAGGATGAAGCCGCAACGGTCCTGCTCGATCTTTACAAATATTATGAGACTATTGATCTCAAGTTGCTCCTGTGGCGTTGCAAGCAGGTGAATTTCCCCCTCGCGATCGCTCGGCTCGCGATTGCGATGTATCTTCAGGCTCGGTTTTTTGTGTTGAACGGGTTTGTGGATGGGCCCTTCTGGGCCTTGGGGGGAATCATCGCGGGGTGTACGTTTGCCACCACGTTGATCAGAGTGTACTCGATTGCTTCCCTCGACATGCTGTGCATTCCGCCACAGGTGCATTTTAAGTTGTATATCGACGACTCTGGCCTCAGTGCTACGGGGTCGCGGCGATACATTGTGGAGCATCTGCCACCGGTGGTCAGAGCCTTGGTTTCTATTCTGGAGGAGGGGATCGGAGCTAAGGTGAGTCAAGATGTGGGAAAGAGATCCTTGATCGCTTCTTCTAAGGCGCTTGGGCGTGATCTCGCTCAGGCACTAGGTGGCCTGGCTGGCCCCTTAGTCAGTTCAGCGGCGAACCTAGGAGTGGATGATTGTGTGGGACGCCCTAGACGTGTTGCTGGTAGGAGCTCGAAGCAAAAGAAGCGTGAACAAAAAGCTCGTGGTTTTGTTTCCCGTTTGGCCCGCTTGAGGCCTCTGGTTGGGGCCCGTGTGACCAAAAACGTTTTTGCCTCGGGAGCTTTGGCCTCGGAGCTTTTCGGATCCGAAATATATGGTGTGAGCGACTACGAGCTGTTGAGATTGCGGCGCCAGGCGGCGTCAGTCTTGCAACCATCAGCGTCTGGAAGATCGCTGACGGCTCTTCTTCTTTCGCATGGCGAGCCGTGTTGGTATGCGTCGGTCGCTCCGATGGTCAGATGGTCGAAGGAAATATGGATTGCTCACCATCGGACCTACCCCCACTGTCTCTCGCTCCCCGAACTCAGGGAGGCCTGGGACGTTGGTTTCTCGGGAGACTCCCCTTTGTGGCGGTCGGTCTCGGGGCCGATCACGGCGTTGAGGAAATCATGTGAGCGGATTTCCTGGTCCATGCCTTCCTTCGCTGTTTTTAGAACTGACAAGGGTGAGGAGGTTAAATTGACGGAGTTCTCGCCTACTTTGATTAAGAATCTGCTTCGCAAAGCTGTTGTGAGAGGTCTCGAGTGGGACATGGGGGCTCGTCTGAACATGTCTGGGCGTGTTTGCACTGATGGGGTCCTTAGTTATCTCCAGAGCACGAAGTATTCTGCCTTTGAAAAAGGCTGTCTGAGGGCGCTTTTTTGCAACGCGGTGTACACTCGTACGCGTGCGGCAGACCTAGGCTACCAGCTGCAGAACGTGCTGTGCCCGCTGTGTGGCGAGGCGCCTGACACGCTCCGCCATAGATTGTGGGAATGCCAGTGTCCTGATGTAGTCGAACTAAGGAACTCGATTGTGCCCATAAAGATCCAGAAGTGGGCGAGCCAGGTGGACGACAACTTGGCTGTCTTTGGGGTGTTTCCTCACCCGGGTGATGTTTTTCCTGCTCCGTTGGATAAAGGTGGTATTCAGGTGGAGTGGGCCCAAGGAGAGGTTGGGGACCTTCATAGTGTGTTCGCTGGAGACATGTTCGTGGATGGATCGTGTTCGCGTTACGTTGTGAAAGAATTGAACCGAGCTGGCTGGGCCTTCACTTTGGTTGACAGGGAGACTGGGCTTGAATTAGTGAGAGTCAGAGGACCAGTTTGGGGGCCATGCCCCCAGACTCCACAAGCAGCCGAGTTTTTTGCCATGTCTATCGCCATTCAGTGGAGCACAGGCCAGTGTGACATTTTTTCGGACTGTTTAAATGTTGTGATTTTTTTCGGGATGCCCTGGATGGAGCAGATATCAGCCAGGTATATGTTTGCTGGCGTGGCTCAGTTTGCTCGTCCGCACATGCACAAAGTCACGGTATCCAAAGTGAAAGCCCATCTTGCTGTCGATGAAGCGGTCGACGAAAGGGATCGCTATTTAAGACAAGGCAATGCGTGGGCTGATACCTCGGCCAAGGTTGCGGCATCCTTGCATCCTGCCCCGTCCGTGGCCGTGGCCCGAGCTGTAGGACGTTTGGGTGCCAGATTAATGTCCTTGTGGCCTAGATTAGACTTGGGCAAAGATTTAGAGCGAATCAAGCCACCTGCTAAAGAGCAGGCTCCTGCGAAACCTTCACATGAATGGCATTGGGTAGGCTCGTATTGGCAATGTGCTACGTGCTTGCGTGGTCGTCGTGGCACGTTTGGCGTCGAACCTCCTGGTGGGTCATGCTCGCTCGCTTTGCATGTGCACCCGTCAGTACTTCGTGATCTAGGGCATAGATGTGTGCTCATAGACTGTACGGATGGTAGTTTCGTTTGCATTTGCCACAAATGTGGTTATTACACGTCGGGGGGCCGGCTTGATCGCCTAGGTAAGAAGTGTGAGCCTTCGAAACGGGCCTCGCATTGTAATCCTTGGAGTCGTCTCCAAAAGGGCCTCCACCCGTCATACAATAAACCAGGAGTGCGGGTGGATGTCAATACGTTTTGTCAGGTTTAATTGTGCCTTTGCTCAGGGTGTGTGATGCGGTTCACTTTCACGCCACTGCTGTTGCACGGCCCTTGCTCGCTGCTGCGCGGCCACGGGGTGAAGGCTCCTTGTGGTGACGGCGGCACAGCGGGCAGTCTTAGGCACTTCGTTTGCGAGGACGCTTGCGGCGGCGTCCTCGTTTATCCTCCTCCCCATGTTGCGCTGGATGCTTGTTGAAAAATTTGGTCAGGAACTTTCGCCAGCACGGCTGGCAAGGCTAGTCGGCCACGGGCTGACTGTAACACGTTAAATCTTCCCTGCCAATTAGTTTGCTGCAAGCAGCTGCCGCGGCTCGCTTGTTGCCTGTACCTTGTTTCCTAAGGAGCAGATCCGCTGCACTTAAGGGCCCCTTAAGTGCAGCGGGCTGTCTTGGCCTCCATCGCGTCGATGCTCGAGCTGGCTCGAAGGGGCCTGCATCCCAAGGCGGGCGAGCCCCTCGAGCCGCTTGTTTTCTCGGAGCTCGGGGTGCCTGCGATGCTCAGCAGGCGCCCGAGCCCGAGGCACCTGAATAGTGGGTGGGTGCGGGCGGGGGGCGCGGTGCGAGTGGGGACTGCCCGGCGCTGCGCCGTTAGTGACCCTCGCACCGTCGCTCCCCTGCCCCGCGCACGGCGCGGAGAGTGCCCCTTGTTGGATGAGGGCCCTCTCTCGTTCTTTTTTCGAGGCGTGTTCGTGATTCACCTGCACGCTCCCGTGCACTGTCCGCACTACCCTGTGCAGTGGGTCCGTGTCTTTCCTGGAGTGCGGGGTGGATCGATCGGTCCTCCTGTCTGCTGCTCCTGGATCCGTTTGCTGCTGCCTGTAGAGTGTGGCGCCGTCGCCTACTCTGCTCTGTAGTTGCTTTCTGGGTCTCTGCATCACGACCCCTTCGGTGGGCTCCCGTGTTGCACCCTGCTCGGGTGGCGGCTGCAGGTTGTATAGCTCTTCCTCGCCGCCCAGTCTGCTGTCCTTGTATAGTGGACAGCCCGAGCCGTGCTGCTGCGCAGTGATGTGCCTTCACCGCTGCGCTCCTGTCTCTTTTTCTCGCTGGCACTCGCCACGCCAGCGGAGTCATGTGGCTGATCATGGGTCGACCCCAAAAAAAAATCCTCATCCCCCCGCCTCCTCCTCCCCCTCCTCCTGCTCCTCGTCCTCTCCTCCTCCTCCTCGTCCTTCTCCTCTTTGTCCTCGTCCTCGTCCTCGCCCTCGTCGTCCTCCTTGTCGTCGTCGTCCTCCTCCTCCTCCTCGTTTTTCTCTTCCCCCTCCTCCTACTCCTCCTCTTTTTCTTCTTTTTCCTCCTCCTCGTCCCCTTCCTCCTCCTTTTCCTCCTCCTCCCGTAGCCAGTCGGGTTCATGTCGCCATGTCGCGCTGCGACCAATGCCCGCCTCAGCAGCAGCTCGCCCTCCTCCAGCGGCGCTCGAAAATCTAATCCTCACCCCCGCGATCGTAGACGGCAGGACAACAGCCGCTCCCAGAACAGGAGTGGAGGCGACCGCAGTGGATCTACACGCGCACGCAGACAACGACGACACCGCCGCCGACGAGACAGATATATATATATATATATATATATATAAGGGGCGACGAGAGAGAACGCGAGCGTGGACATGAAACACATCGTGAAGCAGACCGAGCACCACCGCGCACATCTGGACCGTCGGCTCCACGTCCAGACGCTCTGGCTGAACGGGGCCCCTGGATAGCTGCAGCGGCTGGCCAACGACTGCGCGCAGGAGCTAGCGGAGGACCTGTTCGACATCGCGGATCTGGGCGCATTCTTCTCTCGCCACGTGCTAATCGCCAAGTTGCATAGGATTCGGACATGTTTCCTACGTTCCCTGAAGGTGAGCTTCCAGCTGCCGGCGCGCCGATTGTCGGCCCCACGAGATGCTGATGCTCATCCTCTGTTTGGCGACCTGACTCCAATGGAACAAAGGCTGGCCGCGCTGGGAAGGAGCAAAGGCGGCGACGGCGCAAACCCACGGCAGCGGCAGATCTCCTCGTTGCTCAACAGCAGCAGTTCTCCAACGCACAGGTGCGCGAGGTCCTGGCAGCCAGCCGGCAGGGCCCGTCACATCTCGAGGTGCGCGACAGCAGCGCGCGCGAATTACAATCCCGAGCAGACAAGGTGGAGGCAGAGCAGCAGCGAAGGCGACAACAAACTCATGCGATGTAACAAACTTTGACTATGGCAGAAGCGGCAGCCCGGAACAGAGCCAGGGGTGAGCCCTCCGTGATGGGGTCCACGTAGCTGCGGGTCGCGCCCGACTTGATATTGAAGTCACCAGCCGCCAAAAATGCTCTCGTAGTGGGGCCTTGCAGGTTCCAATCGACAAGTTCCCTCCAGTATGCCCGAATCTTGTCCTGCGCTCGGTTGTCCAGCTCGAAGTTGCGAACGCTAATGAGATTCATGGCGAAGTTGTCCTTATCATTTGTGATGGTGAGGAGGGCAACCGTGCCAGGAGCTAAAATCTGATGGTGCAATCGAACATGTGGGTCATCTTGGACTCTAACGTCCATTGGAACGAGGGGCGCAGTGCCACCAGCCTTCTGTGAGAGAGGCTTGAAGAAGATTTTGCAAGGGCACGGGCATGTCGCCAGTGCAGCGGTCAGCTTGTCCAGCGTTCCTCTGCATTCTTGAAGTAGAATCACCGCTCTCTTCCGCATGAACGCGGCAAGCTTGTTAAGCTTGGCTTGTCGGTGGTGTCTCCAGGCTCAGCGACCACGCGCCGATCGCCCTTCACCTTCGCGACTGCGCTCGGCATGACCAGCAGGCCAGTATTCCTGAGCACGTCTTTCGTGACCCACGTTGCGGAGAGATCCTGGGGCAACCGATGCGGCTCAATTTGATCGGTTCCCAGTTGTGTGCCAGCGGCGACGCGTGAAAGACTGCGTGGCCAAGGCTGCTCGTCAGGTTCGCGACGAACTTCAGCGTCTTCCGATCTCGGCCAAAGACTCCCGTGCCAAGGGGGGGCGTATCATCGCACGGAGAGCAATCGCAAGATGCATCTGGCGCAACGACATCCACGCGGCTCAGAAGCTGAAGGCCAGCGCCGCCGGCGGCGCGAGCTTCCTCCACGTGTCCAACGGCCGCGTCGAGCTCCTCGACAGGCAGGGGTTCGCCCTCATCGCGCACGCCGCCAACTACGAGTTCGGACATATGGAGGCCAGACTTGCTGAAAACAGGGCGGCTGGAGGGGAGGGGCGGTGGTCGAGGTTGAGAAAGACGAGCTGCAAGGATGCCCGAGAGGCGTGCTACTCTTTGGGCCCCCAAAGCTCATCGTCTCGCTCTCGCAGGGATCAGACCTGAAAGCCTGCGAGAGCCCCCGGTTGTCGCCAGGGGCCCCGAGCAGATTGCGCCCGCCCTGACCTCCCATTGGAAACCATCTTCGGCGCCAAGGCAGTTCTGGAGAAGGCCCTTCAGGAGTGCCTCGACAAAGTTGCTCCTCAGCAAGACCTCTTACCTCTTAAAGACTTCCAACTGAACCCTAGGACGTGCCCTCGAACTTGCTCGACGATCAGCCCCTGGCCCTGATCAGCTTTCGTTCGCAGCGTGGAAAGCTCGACCCGAACAACTTACTGCCCTGCATAAACTTATGACATATCTATGCGGCGGACGCGCCGTGCCCCTGGAGCTCAATGGTGGCCCCTTCGCTTTTCTTCCCAAAGGTCCGGAACCCGAAGATGCCCGGGGGCATGTGAGGCCCCCTGGGAACGCTCGGCCGCCTAGCCTCAGGAATACGGACACTAAGATCATGGCATCCGCCGCCAGCTTCCAGATCCGACAGGTTGCCCGAGAACGTACCCATGAGGCTCAATAAGGATCCACCCCAGGTCGCGCCTTCTTGCCCAACATCATCGCGTTGGACGCCGAAGCCCGCAAGGGCAGCATCGCCCCCGAGGCTGAGGAGGATGTCCCGATCTTCGCTGCCTTCGATGTGGAGGCGGCTTCCCGTCTATGGGCCACCAGTGGTTGTTCGAGATTCTGAGTGGGATTGGCCCCCCACCAGGTTTCTTGAATTTTACCCACGCGTTATATTTTTTACCCAGAGGCTTTGCTGATATTCAAAATCGAAGCGTTGTCCTGTTTCATCTCTGCTCGGGGGTCCTGCAGGGGTGCCCGGCATCGGGCTCTCTCTCTCTCTCTCTCTCTCTCTCTCTCTCTCTCTCTCTCTTTCTCTCTCGCTCCTCTCTCTCTCTCTCTCTCTATCTCTCTCTCTCTTCTCTCTCTCTCTCTCTCTCTCTACTCTCTCTCTCTCTCTCTCTCTCTCTCTCTCTCCCTCTCCTCTCTCTCTCTCTTCTCTCTCTCTCTCTCCTCTCTCTTCTCCCTCTCTCCCCTCTCTCCTCTCCCTCTCTCTCTCTCTCTCTCTCCCTCTCCCCTCCCTCTCCCTCTCTCTCTCTCTCTCCTCTCTCTCTCTCTCTCTCTCTCTCTCTCTCTCTCCTCTCTCTCTCTCTCTCTCTCTCTCTCTCTCTCTCTCTCTCTCTCTCTCTCTCTCTCTCTCTCTCCTCCTCTCTCTCCCTCTCCCTCTCCTCTTTCTTCCCTCACCTCTCCCCTCTCCCTCTCCTCTCTCTCTCTCTCCTCTCTCTCTCTCTCTCTCTCTCTCTCCTCTCTCTCTCTCTCTCTCTCTCTCTCTCTCTCTCTCTCTCTCTCTCTCTCTCTCTCTCTCTCTCTCTCTCTCTCTCTCTCTTTCTCTCCCTCCCTCCCAACCTCTCTCTGGGCCATTGCAATGGATCCCATTCTGAGATGCCTGCGCGCGGCCGCACAGCTCCCGCAGGCGAGGCGCCGCAAGGGCTCGCTGTGGGGTTGGGCTGGCGATGTCGGAATGGTGTTGCCCCGCCTTCGAGACCTGGTTGGTGTTTCCCGTGTTTTTTCCGGATGTTGAGCGTTTTGCCCTTCCCGGGCTCCAATGGGTCAAATCTGCACTGGCCCCGCTGTGGACCGAGTGCACGGAAGCTGTCCAGGCCAGGGTCCGAAACGAGCTTTGTAGGTGGATCCCGCAGTGGGCCAACGTTAAGATCGCTGGCCACGCAGTCTACCTATGGGGTCGACATGGACCCTGCAGCCACACTTAGCATGATCTGGGCTAATTAACGCAGCGGAGATGTGGTGGTCGAGGACGATTGCTCCGCCATGCTCTGGAGCTGGTTCTTCGGTTCTTTCAATTCTGTACAACACCGCCGCTCTCTCGACCCTCTCGTACCTCGCCCAGCTGTTTCCCATCCGTGCAATGATTCGCAAACTCGAACATCAGGCTTTGCACGAGCTGCTCAGGCTGCCGCCGAACAGCCTCAGTCTTGCTGATCTGAACGCTCTCCCACCTGCGCTCGCCATTGCCCCGCCCTCTGTCTCCTTGCTTGGATGGGCTAGCAGCTGGCGCACCTCTTTTCGCACCGTGCATCATGCGCGGCAGCATGCACTGCGCAGCGTGAAAGCATATGCCAAAGACAATGCTACGATACTGCGCTTCATTGCAGGCGCATATTCAGCGCCCGGCTGGAAGCGCCCTTTCTCGATCGCACAATTTATGGAGCGGGCGAGGCTTCCGCCCCCCTTTTCCCTGACAAGCCGGGATGGCACGCAGCGTTTCGCGCAGCGCGTGAACACGCCAAACTAGCCATCCAGGAGGCCCGTCGCCCGCGCCCACAATGCATGTTTGCGCGCGCGCTTCGAGCTGCCGTTTTTCCTGTTTCTTTTCCTGAGACGTTGGGCAAAAGGCTTCTCGCGTGGCAGGTCCCGGTTCCTGGGGGGCCGAGGTCGGTGGTCGGTCTGTGGGGTCTCTGTCGGGCCTGCATCGCGAGTCTCAAGCCTGCCCGTCAATGGAGTATTACCAAGACCCTCTGCGGAGCGTGGACGACCACGCACAGACTGCGCATAGGCAACGCACCCGCGAGCTGCATTCTGGGCTGCGCGCGGCCTGACGAGATTGCACACGACCTGCGTTGCTCGAGAACGCATCGCCGTCTTGCAATGCACCCTGCGCGGAATAGGCGCCACTTTCCAGGCTCGCCGATTGCATTGTTGGGACTGGTGGTGGCGTCTGACTACGGGCGGGCGGGATCGGAACTCACGCATGAGGAATGCCTCAAGGCAGTTGCATTGGCTTTCCATATGTACCACAAGGCGAAAGGCTTCGCTCAGAAGACTTCTGTCTCTGGAGCGCGCATGCGACATCCGAGGTGCGGCAGAGCTCGCACTCGAGCGGTGAGACGCTATCATCGACAGTTTGCTCTGTCTTTCATTCTATTCCCTGGGTGGTGGATTTGCCAGGTAGTGGGACGCGGGACGGGGGGGGATCGTTCGATGGTCCAGCGGCGGCGGCATGTTGTGGTGATGAGTCTCCCGCAGTGCCCTGTGCCTCTTTCCTTCCACCTCTTTTTTCTTGTTTGCCTTCGCTTGCGAGGCCTATATTTAGCTTCTGGTCTGCCTCGAACACCAGCTTTTTGTGGGCCTTGCTGGTGGCGGAAGTGGCAAAGGGTTTCGCCGCCCCTCGGGAGGCCGAAAATGAACCCGAGCGCCACCCAGCTGAAGCCCACTCCCTCCGTCGATGCGCTTGCGCCGGCCGAGGTCGAGGCCGGTGGTCGGACAGACTTTCATGGTTACGTCGTCTCCTCCTCGTCCTCCTCCATCCCTTCTCTTTGCAACTCGTTGTCCCTGTGGCGCCCCGAGGCCAGTTTTTAGGGCGGGCCGGGCGTTCCGCCTGAGACTCTGAAGGTGGAAAGCTGACAACCAGTTCACATGTGGAGGGCGGGTCGTTTTCACAATGCGGCTCTCGCCTTAGCGCCGCGCACGGTCGTCTTAAACATTTGCAATATTGCCACGGGTTGAGGGGGAGACGTTTTCAAACTGTGGCTCTCGCCTGAGCGCCGCGCGCATTCGTCTTAAACAGTTACAAAAGTTTCACGGATTGGGAGCGGTTCCTTTTTCAAACAGTGGCTCTCGCTTTAGCGCCGCGCACAGTCGTTTCAAACATTTGCCTGAGTTTCGCTGGTTGAGGGCCGTACCTTTTTCAACATGTGGCTTTCGCCTTAGCGCTTCACGCACTCGTCTTAAGCAGTTGCGAGGCGTTTCACGGATTCCCATGATCAGCGTACCGGAATTGGCGTTTTGGAAGGATTCGCGCTAATGGGCGTGCACAAATTATGTTTGGCACGATCCAGGAACGTCAAGGCGCAGCAGCCAGGCTGATCCGTGGCGTTGGAATCCCGAGAACAACGTTGTGGCATGCTTCAGGGTCTTGAACCAGTTGTTTTCCAACGGGGCAGTTCCCTCAGTCAAATAGGCCGCTGTCGGAGCCTATGAAGAGGGAGCTTGGGTGGGTGGGTTATTCCAACAACGTCGGTGCCTCTTGGGTTTACACTGGTCGTCCTCCTCCTCAGGTCCTCCTCCTCCTCCTCCTCCTCCTCCTCCTCCTCCTCCTCCTCCTCCTCCTCCTCCTCCTCCAACCTCCCGGGAGTTACGCGGGGCCGTTCGGCGCCTCGGGCGGGGTGGGGGGCGCGCGGGCCCAGGCTCCAGCGGGAACGGGAACGCCTGCGCCAGGAGCACGAGCAGGCCTTGCACCACTTGCAGGAGGAGCCGCGGCCTGCGCCCCCGATGGGGGGGTGGGCGAGGGGGGGGCAGGAAACGGGGACCGGATGGTAAGAAGGGAGGGTTGGAGGGAGGAGGACGAGGGCGGACCAAAGGGAGGGCGCATTACGAGGATGAGAAGGACGAGGACAGGGAGGACGAGGAGGAGGAGGAATAGGAGGAACGGAAGAGGAGGAAGAGGAGGAGGAGGAGGAACGGAAGAGGAAGAGGAGGAAGAGGAGGAGGAGGAGGAGGCGGTGGAGGAGGAGGAGGCGAGGAGGAGGAGGAGGATGAGGATAAGGAGGAGGAGGGGGAGGAAGGAAGCAGGATGAGGAGGAGGAGAATATGGAGGACGAAGAGGAGAAAAAAGGAGGATGAGGAGGAGGAGGGGAGGAGGAGGATAAGGATGATGATGATGCTGATGCTGATGCTGATGATGATGATGATGATGATGATGATGATGCTGATGCTGATGCTTATGATGATGATGATGATGATGATGATGATGATGATGATGATGATGATGATGATGGTGATGGTGATGGTGATGGTGATGGTGATGGTGATGGT
>CAUYUJ010008047.1:244138-395501 GCA_963575745.1 Prorocentrum cordatum | reverse complement strand
ATCCATGGGGAGGTTGTCACGGCTGCCTTCGGCAACTCTGAAACAGTTCCGACATTGAAGTCCGAGCTCTCCTTTGTGCCAGTCATGCCACGACACTTGTCGTCGAGACCGAGCAGCGCCGAATCTGTGGGGCCTTGCCCACCGTGCATCATTGTCAAAACATGGGAGCACCTGTGCCGCAAGCTTGATGAAGTGCCGTGCTCTCTCTCCAGCGAGGCTTAACTCTTGGACAAAATCTGGCATCGGTGCTGGGTGCAAATTCAGGCCTTGTTTTGCATATCGGTCGGCAGCAGCATTCGCGAGCGCAAAGATCTTTTCTTCGCCCTCCAGGCCCTGAATCTCCGCGTCATCGCGATGTGCCTTGACGTGCCGAACAGTGTGAATCAGCTGGGTGCCTTCGAGCTCGTGCGCGAAGGCCCGCACTCCAGCGAACTGGCTGGAGAGGGCAATCTGGCCATTCACATTTTTCTGACAGACACGAATGGCAGCCTGACAGTCCGCACCCAGCACTGTGGGTCGCGTAGCAATCTGACCGCAAATAGCAATACCGCAGTGCTCAGCCATTGCAGGCGTCTGCGGGAGGACTCCTGGAACTATTCCTTGGACAATCGCCACGGGGTCTTCACCCTCGTCGGGGCATACTGCGATCGCCCAGGCCGCGCGCTGCAAGGGTCGGATCCAAGGCTTGGTGCTCGAACCATCTGACGCAAGACGCAACGGGGCTTGGGTGGTGAGACTAGCGATTGACTCAGGAGTCATGTCCAGATCGTTGCCTTGCCCGTCATAAATATAAACCTCAGACGACATCGACGGGCAAGGCAACGCGCTGTCTTCATATACGTGAACCCCTCGAGTGAAGATGGGGTTGTCGGGATCTTCGCAAGCCGCGTTGAGGAATGAATCAGGCACCTCAGACGCCGCCCGTGCATCAACAACTCGCGTAAGCTGGCAGGTATACAACCTATGGTGGACTGTGTCTCGTTTTCCACGCTCACACAACCCGTCACACAAGTACCCCGAACGCATGACACGATCATTGGTCCACGGTCCACCGCAGCCGCAACTCTTAATTAGGTACTTTTGAAACCGAGTGAGTTTTCGGGCCTTGGGTCCGACTTCGCCCCGAATCAGGTCCAGGGTGGCCCTAGTTCCCGGAGGGAAACCGAGCGTTCGAGAAAAATCAAATTCCGTCTCTCTCTGCAGTCCAGCTTCCAGCTGTACGGCCAAGAGAGCAGGGGGCGTGGCAGACAGGTCTACTCTGAGTCCATTGTGGTCTATCCAGAAGCATGGGCCTTCAGCCCTCCAGCCAGCACGCTTTAAACTGAGAGCAGCTCTAGAGATGGGCCCCTGGGATCTGTTCCAAGTTGGGCACTCCAGATGCTGACACGAATCCCAAAGCTTCAAAAGCTCATCGCGCGAGACCAGCGAGAGATCGGGACGCCGCGAGGCGGTCCACATCATACGGCACCATTGTATAGCAGGAGCGATAGCATAGCGAGCACTACCATCCCCAAGAAGGGCGACTTTAGCCGCGAGGGAAACGCCCCCGTGAGAAGGCCCCTCGCTGCGGGCCATCATTCTCCTAAGGTTCAGCCACTCCGAGGCCGTGGGGCCCAAGACCCCCGTTCCGAAACCGCAGGCAGGAGCAACGCCTAGTTTGGACACCTTGAACGGGGTCTCCTTGGGTCCCTTGAAACGCCTTCGGAGGGCTCGAACCTTGCGAATTCGCTCGTTCATAATAGCAATGCGGCCTTTTTGTTTCAGCCGAGCTCGCTGTGCATACCGTCGAGCGCCTGCAGATTCATCTATGCCAAGATGCGCAACACTCGCCTTGCAAACAGATCGTGGCAGCTGCAGAGCCGTGCACACGTCTCGAGCGAGCTCCTTCGAGGTAGAGACAATTGACAGCTTCCCTGGGTGCAGCTCCGCATTCAACTTCGAACTGGCCGCCTGGAACTGCTTCATCCCCGCAACTGCCGCTGACTTAGCTATTACGTAATCACTCGAGGCGACATGGAGCCCAGTATCGTCGATGTAGTTCTGGGAGTCCACGAATGGAGCCAGCTCAACGAACGTGTCGAAGGCGTCGACAGCGTTGACCTTGATCGCCAGGTCGCTGTAGCCGTCGCCTGCAGGCAGCCCATGAGTGGCCACCAAGGCCGCCAGGGCGTGGTGTCGCCCAAGTCGGATGACTCGCGGGCACGACCACATGTTGACGACCAGCTTCGACCAACAATGAGGAGCTCCGTGGCGCTGAAACTCGCGTCGCAACCCGAGTAGCGGAATCGACTCATAGTACTTGACCCAGTCCACTGTGATGGGTACTCCATACTTGTGAGAAGCGTGGTTGCTCTCTGATCGAGCCGCCTGCAACCATGCACAGTCAGTGGCCGATCTCCCACGGCTGGCACCCCAGTATCTTCTGTCGAGGGCGTCGTGCATGTGCGCAACCATGGGCTTGCGTGCTCTCTGCCACATACGGTAGATGGCAGCATCCAATATTATCAGACGATTGCCTCCAGACGGCTTTGCCAGCATCGGCATCTGGATCCAGCACAGCTGCTTGGGCAACATGCCTATGGCTTCAGACGCCGAGAGCAGCAGAGCCAGCGTGTGGAGGCCGTCGTCGTCAAGGAGCAGGAAGTGCCTCGGGTGAAAGTTATCATAGCTAGTGACCGTCCCAGCTGGAAATGACATGGCAGCACGTCGCAGGTCGGCTGGCTCCAGGAGCGGGCACATCGATCGGTCTGGTACCCAGGGTGGGAGAGCGACGTCGGAAGCATGCCATAGACGACGATGCAGTTCCACTTCCTGCGCAACGATAATAACAGGGTCGCCTGACTGAATACCAGCTGCCACAGCTGGCGTCGGGATAGCCTTGACCTTGGTAAGTCGATGCAGAGGGCGGGCGTCGCCGCAGGATGCTGCGCTGCACCAGTCGGCCCATGCTGCATTGGAATCTTTGGTCTGACCTTTGACTGCCAGGGTTACATCACCAGCACTATCATCAACGAACGATTGAATCTGGTCCATGTCCATGGGGATAGCATTGATTAGGTTTCTCGCCTGCACGACCGTGGCGTCTAGGCGAGCGTTGAGGCCTTGGCCTGGGTACGGTGACGTCACAAACAGGGCGATCTCCTCAGAACATTGCACCATGGAATCATCTTTGGTATATAACGCTTGAATCGTGGTGACCATGTTCTGCAACCACTGCCAGCCTTGACCAATACTCTGTATATCATTCGGATCCTTAGTCGGGCATGTCACATTGATCCATCGAGGCTCGAGATTTCTGGCATATGCACTGGGCCCACGAAGCTCCACTCCCACATTCTGCGCAATGTACTCGGCGAAGGAAACAGCAAATCGCCCGTACACGCGTGTGAGGAGTGCCCAGACCACCGCCACGTCGCTGCTGGGGTCAGCCGCCAGCTCGACGGTGCGCTCAGCAAGGGCTCGATGTAGCGTCCAGTCGGTAGGCCTCGTGCGCGGCCCTGGCGGCGGGGTGGCAGGCAGCTTGGAGGAGACAGAATACACATAGTGCTGCACGTCCACCCCGTTGTCAATCAGCTGCAACTGCACAGGACGATGAGCCTTCTTGTGCCAGGTCATGACCGCGTTGACTCCCCGATAACCACGGACAACAGCATCATTGAGGCAGAAAAAGTCGATAGTGCTGGCGCCCATGCCTCCTCGGAACGTAGCCTGAGCAGGGAAGGCCAGAACCATGTCCACCTGCTGCGGGAAAAAGGCTTTGCTCCAGATCAGTCGGTGCCATGTTCCAATCACCACCCATGATGGCGGGCCCAGAACATGTCGAGAGCAAGCGACCTGCAGCAGCTAATATCTCAGCGTTTATGCCAACAGCCCCAAGGGAATCTTGCATATACACATTGAAGATCGTGATGGGGGGCCAGCCGCTGATGTCAACAATGACCTGCTGGAGTCGGTGGTCCCACACCAGCTGCCTTTGAGGTGGATGCCGAAGGCCCAGTGCGTCTCGAACGAACACTGCAACTCCACCTGAGGGAACGGTACCTGACGTACGACGGGCAGGTATGGCAGAGCATTTCCATTGACGGTTCTGAGCCCAGGAGTGAAGATCATCCAAGCTGTCCTCAATGTATCCTATCTCCTGGCATAGCAGTATCGTAGCTTTCGTCTTGGTCAATCGTGCCTTCAACGTGTCACGGCCTCCAGAAGCATTGAAGGTTTCAACAAAGAATGTGCCTTGAACATCAGGCTGCGCAGGTCGCCTAACAGCTCCATCACAGAGCCGCAGACCTGACATGAGAGGAAGGTTAGGAATGTTTCCTTCGCTTGGCCATGTCGCCAAGCGTTTTGGCGAAAGCCTCTGCACCTGACTTGGCCGCCTCGAAGAGCTGCTCTCTCTCGGACTCCTCCAGCTCGTCCAGGGAGCGCTTGAGATCGCCGCCGCCGTCGCCGCCAGCGTCACCAGGAACATCATCAGGTGCCTGGGGCATGGAGGCGTCCTTCGGGGCGGGCATCTTACCCGCGAGGTGCTCTCGGAGCTTGGCCCAGGCGGTAGACCCAAGCAGCGTGCGCACTTCCTCATCATCGACATCGTCTGGCTTGACGTCGAGCGGGTTGGAATCTGGCTTGTCCGTAGCCTTGCCGCCAAGCTGCTGCGCTGCCTGGCTGACCTCCGCGCGCAGCACAGTGACCTCGATCTTCTTGGCCTCCAGCGTGGCGCGCTTATTCTTGAGGGATTCTTGCAACTCGTCGAGCTGCTTCTGCTTCTCGGTGATGTCCGCTTCCAGCTTAGCGACTGCAGACGTAGCCTTCTGCAGATCAGAAGTGGCCCTGCGGTGCACCACGGCAGGGGTGCGCAGAGCCTTCTGCTGGTCACGAACTCCTTCAATCTTCCGCTGAATGCTCGAGCGGAGCTCGTCGTTGTCCGAGCCGTGGGGGACCAACTTGAGACTGGCCTCGAAGCACGCCAGCTGGTTCGCAAGCTTGCGCTTCTTGACCTCGTCGGTGTCATCGTCCGCGATTGTGTTATCCTTCTTGGGGTCAGCGCTGGCCTGCCAAGGTGGAGGCTTGGCGCTGGCCTCGCCCTCCTTGTCAGCAGGCTGGGACGTCTGCCCTCGCAAGAGCTTCTCAATCTCCGCCAACCGCTTGCCGAGCTCGGACGGCACAGTCGACGATGAGACCCCCCGCTGATTGGGGCCCGTGCTCTTGCCCTTGCCGCCGCGGCCTCCGCCGCCAGCAGCGTGCTCCTTCTCCCATCGTTGGTGCTGCTCCACGGCCGTCTTGCGGATGCGCAGCGGAGCCTCCCGCCCACAGGCGCAGCGCACACGGCAGGCCCAGTTGGAGGGGGCCATGCCGCAGGCCCCGCAGGCCCAAGTCGGCCTCCTGGGGCCGCGCAGGACATCGGGCAGGTCGGGCGGCGGCGGTGCCATCGGCCGCCGCATTGGGAGGGAGCCAAAACTGTCGGGATGATCGTAGATGGTGGCCCGCAAGCACGAGCCGCACTGAAGATACGTGCTTGCAAGCACAGGGATCTCGCCTGTGCCAGCACGGCTGGAGGAGGAGGAGGAGGAGGAGGAGGAGGAGGAGGAGGAGGAGAAGGAGGAGGAGGAGGAGGAGGAGGAGGATGGGGGAGGGGGAGGGGAGGGGGAGGAGGAGGAGGAGGTGGAGGTGGAGGTGGAAGTGGAGGTGGAGGAGGAGGATATAGGAAGAAGACACGCTAGGTGCGCTCACCCCCTAGTACCTGACATCCGACCCATCCCACCCATCCGTTACCATTGCGCTGATTTGACTCTATCCGCGGATGCGTGCCATAGCGCACCTGGAACTCCCAAGCAGACCCCATCGTTGCATTCGCAGTCTGAACAGGGGAGCTGCGTACAGAGGATGAGCGGAAGAAGGAGGAGGAGACGGCGGATGAGCAGCAAAGGAGGAGGAGGAGGAGGAGGAGAAAAGGTGATGAGGAGGCTGAACAGCAGCAGAGGGAAGTGGAGTCGAAGGCGCGGCAGGAACAGGAGGACTAGGGGAATGCGGAGGATAAGAATGGCGAGGGGCGAGAACGATGAAGAATGACTCGGATACAGAAAGTGGCCCGCGCTTGGACGAGAGCGCCATTCTGAACGACGGGAGCAACGCGCCGATCTTAACACAAGGCCGTCGGCAGCACCATTTTGAGACACCAGGAGATGTTTCAATGGAGCCACGACCGCAGGAAAGGCCAGACCATGAAATCCTTCTTGTTTCAAGCAACAGTACACGGAGGGGGCGGGCTACTCCGTAGCCGCCTTCGAGTAGAATTCCTGGAGAACATGTGGAGGAGGACCGCAGTACACACAGCACGCGTCCCTATAGTTTTATACGGTGTAAACGGCGACGGGGTCCCGGGGCCAGGAGCCCACAATTTTCAAACTTACCCCCCCTCTCCCTCATCAGAAGAATTGTTCCGATTAATGTTCCAGGCCCCAGGGGCCTCAAGGACCCCAGGGGCCTCGAGGACGGCCCCAGAGGACGCACATGGGGCCGCCAAGACAGACCAACGTGACCACGGAGGTTCTTAGATGGCCACAAGCTGGCCAGAACAGACCCCAACGACCGCGCGAACGAGTCCAACTGAGCCCACGAACGAGCCTCGAGAGGCAAACTTTTCGACTTGTGAAAAGGTTCTGGCTCCAAGAAGCTTTCAAGAGGACCATAAGGGGCCACCATCAGTGAACACACCAACGGGAAAACCGTGAGTTGTTCAAGATCTCGCTTGTTTGTTTCTGATGGGCTTCTGAGGCTTACGGGTGGTCGTCGAATGGCCCAAGCTTGCCCCAAGAGGAACCTCACATGGCCACACGACGGCCACCAGAGCGCCCCAGAGTTTTCCATGACGGCCCGAGAGACCTCCCAGAGTGCCCCCCCAGACGGCTTCTGAACACGTCAGACGGGCCAACAGCGCCCCAGAGGAGCCCAAGCGAGCCCGCATGTGGTCCACAGGGGGCCCCTGGACCCCTCAAGATGGCCCCGAGATGGCCGAATATGGGCTTCACGAGAGCCCTCGTGGCCGCCAGGACGGCCCACCATGGTTTCCAGACGGCCGAGACAGCTCAAGATGGCCCCCAGACGGCCCTAAGAGGCCCCCAACAGGCTCCCGACAGGCCTAGAGGCCCCTAGGCCCCCAGGAAGCCCAAATCCTTCAGTTCGGCATCCGACTGAGACAAAACGAGGCCTCTCGAGGCCAAGGCATATTTGCTGCGCTTGAGGCGCCCTTCGTGCAGCGTCGTTTCCTGGATCCGAGGTCGTTCTGAATCATGCTTTTCATTAGGCAAGGGCATCTTGAGTCTCAAACCACCCCGCTGCACCTGAGGCGCTGTAGGCACAGCGGCTGCTTCCCCCCCCCCATGTCGGATGGTCGTCCAGCCTCATACGGTTCTTGGCGCAACCGCCGTTGGAGTGCCACAGAATTTCGGAGCAAGCGTGCACAGTTGCGCTGAATTCCTTGTGGGGCACGATCCATATGAGGCATGCGCCGAAATGGGCAGGGGGACGCCTCGCTAAATTGTCCATGGTAGAGCTCCTTCCAGGGCACAATTCGCGTGAGGCATGCGCCGAAATGAGCGGGGGGATGTTGTGCGAACCTCGTCTATGGGGCCATATATGGCGCTCCCTGTGGGGCACGATCCGTGTGCGGCGCGTGCTGAAAAGGGCGGGAGGCTGTTATGCGAACCTTGTCTCTGCCGCCGTGAAGAAAGCTTCTTGAGTGGCACGATACGTGAAAAGGGTGTGCCGAAGTAGGCGCGGAGGCGGATGTGAACCTTGTCTCTGGGGTCTCAAAGAGGGTCCAAACACTCCTAGAGAGACACTTCAATACCACCATCGTCTGAAAGCGGTTGATGTTGTCCCACATGTTGGTTCTAGGAAGTTACCGTCCAAATTGTGTCCTTGCTCTCTGTCACGCTGCGCAGGAGGACTGGATGATGGTAGGAGTAGGAACATGTGGAGGGGTTGGAAGTGGAGGTGAAGAACGAAGATGATAATGCGGATGATGAGAACGAAGGAGAGATGATTACGGCAAAGAGGGTGAAGGGAGGGCTGAAAGAGGGGTTAAGGGTGCGTCGACGGAGGAACAGGAGGAAGAGGAGGAAGATATTCCCGTCATGTCGTTCTGGGGCGATTCATGCTGGAGTCTTCTTGGTGTCCGTCTCGGGAACGCTGCCCTCAACGCCTTTCACCGTTCTGTCGAGGCACGAGTGAAGGAGGAGGAAGAGGAGGAGGAGGAGGAGGAGGAAGAGGAGGAGGAGGAGGGGAGAACTTGGGAGGATGCGACCTGTGAGTTGGTGCTGTGTGCTCACTTCACTTTACTGCCTCCTCCCTCCTCCAAGTGGGTGGACGGAGGAGAGATACAGAGAGAGAGAGAGAGAAGGAGAGCGAGGGAGGAAGAGAGCGAGAGAAAGAGAGAGAGAGAGAGAAAGAAAGCAGGATGGACGCAGGAGAGCAGGACGAGAAGGGAGGGGCAGCTGGTTGAGGGGAGGTGCCAGAGGGAGGGGGATGTGGAGAGGAGAGGGGACGGAGCGGAGACTCGGGAGGCCGAGTAACGAGAGGAGTGTGCAAACGACAGACATGGCGATATGCATCCATCATGTTCCCCATCATGTTCCCCAATCAGTGCTTGCACTGAAGGGGTCCTAGCGGAGATTGAAGGATTTGGCGACCGTTCGGGGCCGATCTCGGTAGGCGGCGCGGTTTCCAGGTTCCCGGTTCCGGGTTCCCGGGTTCCCGGTTCCGGGTTCCAGGCCGATTTCGGTGGGCGGCAGGGTTCCCAGGTTCTTGGTCGATCTTCTTATCGATCTGTTTGACCATCGATCTCATTACCCATTTCTCTATCGATCTCACAATCGATCTCAACATCGATCTCACAATCGATCTCATTATAGATCGCACGAGCGATCTCACGATCGATCGCACTATCGATTTCATTGAATCAACTTCACCATCGGTCTCACGATCGAACTTCCAATCGTCCTCACGATCGATTTCACTATCGATCTCACTATCGATCTGAATATCCATATCACTAATTTTCACGCCACCCAATGGTTGTTTTTTCTCTGGTGTAATATTCATATGTGTTCAAGCATGGCCCGACCTGTTTGCGGCAGGCCACGGGCAAGCCCAGTATCCGCGCGTGGCGGCCCACTATCACCGCGCGCGGCCCGGAGGCTCCGTGCATCCGTGCCGCCCGAATGGGATTCGATCGGCGGCGGAATCCGAACCTGAACTTCGCCGATCAACGATTCAGGCAACTCGATGGTCGGGGGGGGGGGGTAGGGTTAGGACTGCGTCGATCACGTGGCGGAATCTGAACCCCCGCCTCCCATCGATTCAGGAGAATCGATGGTTGGTGGGGGCAGGGTTCGGTTGTCGCCACCTTCCCGAGCAGATGGTCGGAGGATCGCGCCGCATCGCCTATGTATCGGCGATGCGGCGCAATCCTGGGGGCCTCCCCCTCGGGCGCGAAGATGGCCGCGCTTCGCGCGCCGCGGACCAGGCCAGAGCGGCTGCCCTTCTCCAAGAGGGCGGCACGAGGGCGCGAGGGCGCGAAGATAAGCGGAGCCCGAGTTCTTCATCCTGGCATCGCCTATGTATCGGCGCTGCAGCGGGATCTTCCAGCCCCACCTGCTCCGACCCCAGTTGGGCTGCTTAACCCGTGCAGGCTGCGAGCTCTTCGGGCATCTCTGGATGCGCGCCGGCCCAGGGGACTGTCCGGTTCGATACCGTGGTGGTTCATACCGAGGAGGGCGCGTCGCTCTGGTGACGGCCGTGCGTTCGTTCGGATTGCCGCGCGGACTGCTCGTCGACTTTGAGACCAGACGACATGGCGTTGCACTTCAGTGGCAGCCTCGGAACCTTTGATTTGTCCATGCTTCTGACGCTCTGACGCTCCGCAACAGTACAGAGACGTCGAGGATGTTTCTTGAAGCATCCTATCCACAAGCAAGCGGCCCGAGGACTCTGACAAGACCCCGAGGACCCTGTACGAAGATAGCGGTTTTGGAAGATGGTTGTTTTGAAAGATAATGTTGCACGTCATCCAGCAGGGTGAAGTTGTACGAATATGGCTAATTTGAAACCTTTGATTTTCGATGCCACGGACGTGCTTGCAGACGTTGGCTTCACTAGCGTGGCCTCTTGGGGGTCGTTGGGCACGTTTTCGCTATTCTCCCGCATGGTTTTAACCAGTGGCAGGACTACTTAAGACTTGCATCCATCATGGTCCATCTCGGATGTGACCTCCATTGTAGACGAAGCGTGATTCTTGAAGTGCAAGATGAGGATCAGAAGGGGGCGCGGCCTGCTGACTAATGAGTAGGCGCCTTGGTCTTTGCACAGGGTATAGCAGGCATGGACACAAAGACTCAACATGACGGGGTTGACTCTGTTGGTAGCTCTTGAATTGAAATGTTTAGTGTTCGACTCTTTGCTTCTAAGGCTCCACTTGCGTGGCTCTGGGATGTCTGGGGCGCATCGCGCTGGGCCAGCTGGCATTCGTGCTTTCTGTTTTTTGAGTCTCCCAGTCTGCCTTAGGCGCGCCCAATCAGCAGTTTTCTGAACCATCCTGGACTTCTTCCCAGCAGTGGCGTGATCGAAGTGCGTGGCGCAGGCTTGTTTTTCAACAGGGTCAGGACCGCCGTGCGAGACATCATTCGATTGCTTCGGTTTTCCTGGCGCTCCATAATGTATCATTGCTGGCATTTAGTTATGTAGGGGAGTGCTATGAATGAGAGGGTCAGGCCACGAAGGGTCATGCAAGTGCATGCGGAAAGCCGCATTCCTTTGCATGAGGGCATGCTATCACTATGGAAGGGCAGGGGGAACATCTGGAGGACTCATGGAAGTCAGTGGGATTAATCTGGGGGTCATGGGGGGTGTCTCAGGGGTTTCTGGAGTCTTGCGGGGGTTTTCTGGGGGCCTCGTGAGAGCTGTCTTGGACCACCATGGGCCATCTTGAGGCCGCTCGGGGCTGTTTTGGGGGCATCCTGAGGCCTGCCACCTTATGAGTCCCCAGTATTGTCCCAGGTCTCAGGGGTCTCTTCCAGGAAGCATATGGAGAGTCTTGAGCCTGCCCTCCATCAGTCCCAGCTCCTTAGCCGCTTTTGGGCCCTCTTGGAGCTCTCTTGGGTCTCGCTCTTGGGAGTATTCGCAGCCCTCTTGGAGCCCGTCTGGGCCTCATGTGGAGTCATCTTGGGCGATCGCAGAGCCATCTTGAGACTTTAGATGCCCACAGGAAAAAAAAGCCCGAACGAAAACGTAATTGGGGTAAATTCTCGTTCTTTGTTACTAGTGGCCTCTTGGAAGTCTTTTGGCGGCTGTCTGGGGCCATCGTGGGCCACCTCGGGGATTATCGTGTGCGCTGGCACCCATTTTTCGCCGTTCCCGGGCCGCTCTTGGGCTTCCTTGGGCGCTCCCTGCGTTGCCTTGGGGGCTCCTGAGGGCCGCGCCCGGGAGCACGGCCAGCTCTGACCCGAGTTGTTCGGGACTTGCCTGGGGGCCTGGGGTACCGTTCAAGCAGCGGCGCAGCGTCCTGGCTCGCCTATAGCCCCACCAAGCAATGTTCTAAGAACCCTGTGTGGTTTCCACGAAATGTTCTCAGAACATTTCTGGCGGAGTCTGTCTTGTTTTGTCACATCGGGTTTATGTTCTAAGAACATTGTTTTGTTCTTAGAACATGTTTGGGTTCTAAGAACATTTCGTGGTATGGCTATAGGAATGCCAGGACGGTCGGTCCCTGCTCAAACGGTAGGTTCGCGTCGTGTCGACCTGGGGCGACCCCACCGCCGGCGTTCAACGTTGAACGCCGCCGGCAACCCAGAGCTGGTCGATGTTGAACGATCTGACGTTTCGGAAACGGCCGATCGTTCCAGATTGAACGATCCACGCGGTTTCAGGAACCAACGCCGGGGTCGACATACCCCCCAGGGGCCGCCGAGCACACACGAAGCAGTAACGTAAACAGGTGATGAGAACTTGGCGATGGGGTCACGCCAAACACCGCGGCAAGGGCGGTGGCGGATGTTCAGCATGCAGCGCAGCCAGTGGCAATTAGTGTTTTCCCCCAGCCATTCTCTGGTGTTGTGCCCTGGTTATCAAGTCCCCGCGTCCTTCTCTTCTCCTCCTCCCCCTCCTCTCCTCCCTTCTTCCCCTCCTCCCTTCTCTCTCTCCTTGCCTCTGCCCTCCTCGTCGCCATCGCCATCATCATCGCAGTAATCATCAGCATCATCATCAGCATCATCATCAGCATCATCATCATCAACATTATCAACAGCAGCATCAGCATCATCACCATCAACATCATCACCGCCACCATCATCGTTATCATTACCACTATCATTATCACCACCATCACCATCACCACCTCCACCTCCACCACCACCACCACTTCCACCATCATCATCACCATCATCATCATCATCATCATCATCATCATCACCACAGTCATCACACCCCTCACACACAACAACTCTCACACGCTTCGTGGCCCCATAGGGAGCTCTACCGAAGGCCCCAGCGGCCCCGACCGCATGGCGTGCCCGCACCCGCTTGGGCACACCCCTCACACGCTTCGTGGCCCCACAGGGAATTCCTCCGAAGGCCCCAGCGGCCCCGACCGCCCGACCGCATGGCGTGCCCGCACCCGCTTGGGCACACCCCTCACAGGTGCCGTGGCCCCACAGGGAATTCCTCCGAAGGCCCCAGCGGCAGGGCCCGGCGAACCTGCGCCCGATTCGATACATCCCTCACGCGTTTCGCGGCCCCATAGGGAGCTCCACAGAAGGCCCCAGCGGCAGGGCCCGCATGGCGAACCCGCGCTCGATTCAGCATACCTCTCACACGCGTCGTGGCGTCATGAGGAGCTCCGCCGAAGGCCCCAGCGGCAGGGCCCGCAGGGCGCACTCGCACCCGCCTGGGCACACCCCTCGCACGTGGCGTGGCCCCATACGGAGCTCAGCCGAAGGCCCCAGCGGTCCCCCCCCGCATGGCGCACCCGCACCCGATTGGGCACACCCCTCACACGTGCCGGGGCCCCACAGGGAGCTCCATCCAAGGCCCGAGCGGCAGGGTCCGCCTGGCGCACCCGCCCCACGTTTTCACGCCCCTCACTCCTCCCCTTCCTGCTTCTTCTCTCTTGCCTCGCGGTACCCGCAGCTTCATATGGTTGGGCCCTTCGCCAGGATAACTTGTTTGATGCAGTCTCTTGGTGTTCACTATGGTCGCTTGGGGAAGTGCCTCCTGGCATTCCTGCGCCATCGGCAAGCCTTCTGCCGTGCGCAATGATGTTTAAGTGTGCTACGATCATGCCCAAAAAGCATTCCACAATGCACATCGCGATCCAACACAGACCTCCGTCTCCAGCGCATTGTCCATATACTTTTACGCGCGTTTCACCAATCAGTCGCTTTCCGACGAGGAGGGGTAGGAGGATATGAGGAGGAAGAGGGGGGGAGGGGAGGAGGATCCCTCCTCTTCTTCCCCTTCCCTCCTCTCCTCTTTCCCCTTCCTTCTTCTTCTTCTTCTTCTTCTTCTTCTTCTTCTTCTTTTTCTTCGTTCTACCCCTAACAGTCCTCCCCTGATTGGGGGGAGGAGGAGAGCACAGGGGCGGTCGAGAAAAAGCAGTGCTGCAACGAAGGCGCTATTCGCTATTCTATTGTTTCGATGAGTTGGCTTTCTCCGCGGCGTCATGGGGACATCCTGCGCCACTTTTGAGGCATCTTGGGGCCATCTTCGGCCGCCTTGGGCTCTTGAGGGCCTATTCGGGGTCTTTGAAGCAGTTTTCGAAGCTGATAAGGCTCTCTTGACTGTCTGGCAGCGTCCCTATGGGAATCCTGGGGCAACCTAGAGCGGCCAGGAGGCTGAGGGGCACTTTTGCCCCAGGTGGCTTCGTAGACCTTGTGGAGGGGTTCGCTCCCGCTTGCCAGGAAGCTGGAGACGGACACATGGCGCGGCTGGCTTGGACTTGGACGAGGGTTGGATACACATGAGGCCTCACGTCTCTCCAGCACTCGTCCCTGGTCCGGCCCTCATGGGGTCCTCGAGCTCGAGAGGTCTCGAAGGGCCCCCTCGAGCCGTCTTGGAGGCCTATTGGGCCGTTTGGGGGCCTCGTTGAGCGAGGGAAAGCATTCTGACCCAATGACCCCTCAAGGCCCTCCCCCCTGATCAACGTGAAGGGGCTTTCCCTGGACTCGCTTGCGGCCTGACTCTATTTACCTCGGGTTGGCGAGATCAGAGAGCCAAAGGGGAAGGGATGATTACATTCTCCAAGGACCGCATAAGGACGACCTGCCCAGAACTCCCTGTCACATACGCCGACACGGTCGTTCGCTTCTATTACGTAGAGTTGTAACATTAGAAGCACTCTAGCTGGAGTTGTAGATCCAGTGTGGTTCTAGTTGTTCCGTGGCCTTTTACAGTCGGCCTGGATGAGTAGGTCGACCCTGCCAGCTCAAGGGTACCCTTGTGCCCTGTGCCTCGCGACACGTGCCTTCTCACACTCCTATGGCGATGTGGCCCTCGGAAGGGTCTTGTGTCCTCTCGCGTGTCCTCTCTAATCAAGGCCGACTGCATGCATCTCAGCATATCTCCACCGCGGGTCAGGAGGAGGAGTATGAGAAAGAGGAGGGGAAGCAGGAGGACGATCAAGGTAGCCAGGCCGAAGGAGTCAGCAGAGCGGGAGTATATAGTAAGGAGTCAAGTCAGCCGAGTCGAGCGAGCCAGGGGGCCCCGCCCATTCCCACCCCCCCTCCTATGGCACAACATGATATCGGGATTGCAGCGCGTCAAACTGCGCGGCGCCAGCGCGAGGACAGCAGATCGCCCGCTCTCGCGCGGCCCCGCTGCCGCTGCCGCCAGAATGCGCTTCGGCGTGCGCCGCCCCCTCGCGCGAAAGCCGCTTCCAAGCGAAGAGTGCACGGGACCTTGGGTGAGGGCGACAAGTCGCCCGCTCGCGTGAGACCCCAAAACGCGGGGAGTGACGAGCATGCGCCGCGTCGAGGGGGGATCGCCAGCTTCAGGCGATCTTTGCGCGGCGCCGAGGCGAGAACGGCACTTTCGCCCGCTCGCGCGTCGACGAACTGGCGTGCGAATAATGCGCGCTGCGCCCAAGCGGAAAGTCTATGCTCCAGAGAAGTGAGCGCGGCGTCGAAGTGAGAGCGGCGCTTCGTCCCGCGCGCCCCGTCCCTTTGTTGCCACGCATTTTGCGACGTGGGGATATATGATATATAGTAAGGGCTCAAGTTAGCCAGGTTGATCGAATCGGAGGGCCCCGCCTACTCCCAACCTCCCTCCCATAACAGAGGGCTCAAGTGTGGCACAGCTTGATATTGGGGCTGGAACGCGCTCCCACTTCGCACACGGAAAGCGCTCGCGCTCTCGCGCGGGCCTGTTTCCGACGACCTGCCGGAGAAATAGCTATGCGGGCGGCGCGCCGGTGCGGGAGCGGCAAAATTTCTGATGGGCGCGGCGAAGACAAAGCATGCGCTGCGCTGGCACAGCACATCCGTTTTCACTCACAAGATACGCGGGTCGTAAAGCAATGTTAGCATTTTGTCGCACTCTTGCGCGGCCTC
This sequence comes from Prorocentrum cordatum, assembly GCA_963575745.1. Taxonomy (NCBI): domain Eukaryota; class Dinophyceae; order Prorocentrales; family Prorocentraceae; genus Prorocentrum; species Prorocentrum cordatum. The sequence continues at coordinate 379,905 of CAUYUJ010008047.1, read as the reverse complement.
GCAGTCGGTGTCGCTGTCATGCGATTGGGCGAGCGAGCCATGCGCCGCGCCCACGCTTGAACGCCGCTTCTGAGCAAAATGCGCACGGAATTTGAGCAAAGGCGACAAGTCGCCCAGTTGCGCGGGGGCTCCCCGACGTTGGCGAGCGATAGATATGCGCCGTGTCGAGGCAGGAACGCCATTTTCGCTCGAAATTTGCGCGGCGCCAAGGCGACAGCAACATTTTGTTCGCTCGCGTCTCGACGAAGGCGCGTGCGAAAATTGTGCGCCGCGTTCAAGCAGAAGCTCCACTCTCAAGAAAAAGCCAGCGTTGCGCTGTGGCGAGAGCGCTGTTCCGGCCTTTTGCGCGGGCCGTCCCATTATTGCAGCGCGCTTTGCAACCTGAACGAGACAGCGTCCATGTTGCAACGGAAACAACGGCTTGTATTGATTTGTCTGATAAGAAGGATCGGATTTCCCCGGGTCCAATTGCTATCGGCCGGTATTGTGGCAGAGGACGTGTCTATACCAATACGGGGTAAAGATAATCATGAAGAGGAGGGCGGATGGAAAAAGAGGACGAAGAGAGAGAGGACAGGGACGAGGAGGAGCACCGACTGGGAACAAACATAAAAAGGAGAAGGAGCAGGGAAGGAATGAACAGCGAGGCTTGCAGAGGGCCGCCCCGGTCCTACCGCGGCAAACGCGGTGGCTGATGTTCAGCATGCAGCACAGCTGGTGGCAGTTAGTGTTTTTCCCCCGTGCACTGTCCTGGTGTTCCTTGTACTCGCTTGGAAAATGCCTCTTGACCTTCCTGCGCCGGTGGCCAGCTGTGGCGTCCGTGGGCCGTTCTTGAAGTAGTCACTAGTCGCCATCAACGACGAGGAGGGGAGGGGGAGGAGGATCCGCATGTCGGACCAATCCCAACCGACTGGGACCAATTACAAGCGACTGGGACACTTCTCAACCAGTCACAAAACCAACTGGTACCAATTACAGGCCTACAATCGGCTTCCTTTTGCGCAGCATTTTAGGACGATCCAGACATCAAACGAACGTCTTAACAGTGCACATTTATCCGGGGAGTCAACATGGATGCCCCGTTTGGAATTGGTACCAGTTTACTTGCTGGGATCTGGGAATTGTGTTGTGCAGCAGCAACTCACAACGACACACATCACACAAAAACAACAACGTTCATCCAACACAAAAACAGCATATATTCACAACACATTCCCACAAACGCCTCCCACAACAACGCATTTCGAAAGCCCGACTTATGATCCTCGTTGTCCTCGGCCGTGATTTCCCTCTTCCATTCCTACCTCTTCCCTAATCGTGTTCCTCCTCTTCTTCCTCCTCATCCTCAGCTTCCTCGTGCCGCATACCTCGTTCTCCTCCTCATTTCCCCTCTGCTTCTCTCTTATTCCTCCTCCTCCTCCTCCTCCTCCCCCCTCGTTTTGCTCCTCTTCGTTTTCCTCCTTATCCGCCTCCTCCTCTTCTCCTCCCTCCTCCTCCTCCTCCTCCTCCTCCTCCTCGCCCTCTCCCTCCTGCCCCCAAGCCGGTCCTAGGAGGTCTAGCGTGGCTCAAAGCAGTTTCGGGTTCGGTCAAGATAGCTGAGCATGGCCGAGGATACCTCCCGACAGCGTCTAGCCGAGCAGGGCTGAAAAACGACCTGGCGGCGGCGGCGGGGGGCAGGGCGACTCGTTCGGCCGCGCTCTCCCTACCCGTGGGTTCGGGTGTCTCCTGGACCCCCGCGGGTAGGAGACGCTACCATTGGAAGCTTCGCCCTCGGAGCCAAGGGAACTCCCGCGCCCTCAAAAAAAAAGAGGCGGGGGCCGAACGACGCGACGGTGGCAGAGGCAAAGTGAATTGTTCGGCCACGCTCTCCCCCCCCCTGGGTTCGGGGGCCCCCAGAGCCCTCGAGGGCACGAGACGCCTCCATTGGAAGAGTCCCCCTCCCTCCACTTTGGTTCGCTCCCCCCGAACCCCCGCGGGGGCGAAACGCTTCCATCGGACGGGTCGCCCTCGGGTGTCTGGGGGAGCCCGCGCCCACACGGAAGGAGGCGGTGACCGAACGGTTCGGCGGCGGCGGTGCTGGGCCCAGTGGCCGTTGCCCCCCCCCCCCCCCCCCCCCCCCCCCCCCCCATGGGTTCGGGGGCACACCGGGTCACCGAGGCCCCGAGGCCCCGAGGGCGCGAAACGCTTCTTTTGGAAACGTCGCCCTCGGGGGCCCGGTGAACCCCGCGCCCGCGGGGGAGGAATCGGGGGCCGAGCGGCTCGGCGGCGGCGGCGGAGTGCAAACTGAATCGTTCGGCCACGTTCTCCCTCCCCACGGGTTCGGGGGCCCCCCGAACCCCCTGAAGCACGAACCGCTTCCATGGGAAGCGTCGCCTACGGGGGCTCGGGGATCTGGCGCCTTCAAAACTGGAGGCGGGGATCGAACGACTCGGCGGTGGCGGCGGCGGCGGGGGGCAGGGCAATTCGCTCGGCCATGTCAGGAAACATCAGGGATACTCAGGAAGTCTGCAGCATCCTCAGGCGCCTTCAGGAATCCGATGGGGATTCCGCAAGAAATTCTCAGGAGGCCAGAGGAATCCCTCAGGAATCCACAGGACACTTAACGTAAGGAGCCCGCGATATCCGACAGGAATCCACATGAATCCAAGGAGCACCGCAGGAGCCCTCAGGACTCCCTGAGGAATCGTTCACGAGTTCTTCAGGGATCCCTCGGTTCTGTTTCTGAGGAATTCTCAAGAATCCCCAGGAACCCACAGGATACCAAAGGAATCCTCAGGACTCCCTCGGAATCGACAAAACAAACGCGCAGGAATCCATCAGCAATCACGCAGGAATCCTACAAGACTCCTTCAGACATTTGTTTGGGGAACCTTGAGGTAACCCAGAAAACTTTGAAGATTCATTGGGGGATCCTTCATGCATTGTTCCGGACTCCCCAGGTTTTGAGAAATCCATCGGGAATCCGGCAGGGATCCCCCAGCAATCTTCCAAAAATCCCAGAGAGCCTCTAAGGAAATTGTTTTAAGGAAGCCTCTAAGGAGCCCCCAAGGAGCCTTCAAGAAGCTTCGCCTCCAAGGGGCCTCGAAAGAATCTCTAAGGAGCCTCTCAGGAGCCTCCACCAGACACCACGAAGAAACTTTTTACAAACCTCTAACAAGCTGAAGAAGAGTTTGTCCTTGCTCCCCGTTGGTTGGGGTTGGGACCGACATGATCGTAATCCGTCCGAGTTGGTTGTACTTCATCATATTTTCAGGAGGACCTCCCCTCTCTCCCCTCCCAGTCCCTTCTCTTTCGTCCTCCCGTCCCCCATCCCCTCCCCGTTATTAGTATTATGTTACGTTGTATCCATGGTGCTATTCTTATTGCTAGTATGTGTAGCATCGCTACTATTATGTTTCTTGTTTTCTGCTTCGTACCCGTATAGATAGTATGCGCCGTCGTTCTTGTCTCCCTCTTCCTCTTTCACATCCTCGCAGAGGGCAGACGGGCGGCGAAGGGATAGCAGCGCGGCTGCGAGAAAAAAAACATCGTCAGGCGAAGGACCCAAACATATGCAGTTGTGACCGCCGTCGTTGTTAGTATCGCCTTCGGTGGATTTCCCGATGGGGCCACTAGGCGCGTGAAGAGTTTGCCGAAATGGGGCGGGGCCGCCATGCGGGCGCTTCTCTTGGGGCCTGATGTAGAGTCTCTTTTGTTCTCTGGGGCCACACAATATATGACGGACGTGCCGAAATGGGGCGGGAAGCTATGCGGGCGTTGTCGCTGGGGCCTTTGGTGAAGCTCCCTTTGGGGCCACGAAACGTGCGAGGGGCGAGCGACGATGATGGCGATGTCTTAAACGATGCGCAGGAACGAAGCAGGGATGGGAGGGCGGAGGATGAGGATCAAGAGGAGGACGAAGAGGAAGAGGAGGTGGATGAAGAGGAGGTGGCGGAGGAGGGGGAGCTGCGAGTATCGCGATGCAGGTGAGATGAAGGGGGGGAGCGAGCAAAACGGACAACCAAGGACGGAATTTGGCATAACAGAGAGGGGGGTAGAGGACAAGCAGGGCGGAGCTCCCCACGGGGCCACGACGCGTATGGTGTGTGTGTGTGTGTGTGTGTGTGTGTGTGTGTGTGTGTGTGTGTGTGTGTGTGTGTGTGTGTGTGTGTGTGTGTGTGTGTGTGTGTGTGTTTGTGTGTGTGTGTGCGTGCGTGCGTGCGTGCGTGCGTGCGTGCGTGCGTGCGTGTGTGTGTGTGTGTGTGTGCTAAAATAGGGTTGTGCCGCCATGCGGATTGCGCCATTGAGACATTAGGTGGAGTTCCCTTTGGGGCCACGAAGCGTGTGTGGAGTGTGTGTGTGTGTGTGTGTGTGGTAAAATCGGGCGGCGCCGCCATGCGGACTGCGCAATTGAGTCCCCAGGTGGATTTTCCTATGGGGCCACGAAGCGTGTGAGGGGTGTGTCAAAATTGGGCGTTGCCGCCATGCAGACTGCGCCACTAGGACATGAGGTGGGGCTCCCCATGGGGCCACGAAGCGTATGAGGGGTGTGTCAAAATTGGGCGGTGCCGCCTTGCCGATTGCGCCATTGGGGCTTAAGGCGGAGCTCCCTAGTGCCACGAAACGTGTGAGGGGTGCTCCAAAATGGGGCGGCGCTGCCATGCGGACCGCGCCACTGGGACCCTTGGTGGAGCTCCCTATGGGACCACGGAGCGTGTGAGGGGTGTGCCAAAATTGGGCGGCGCCGCCATGCGGACTGCGCCATTGGGACCTTAGGTGGAACTCCCTATGGGGCCACGAAGCGTGTGAATGGTGTGCCAAAATTGGGCGGCGGCGCCATGCTGCCTGCGCCATTGGGACCTTAGGTGGAACTCCCTATGGGGCCACGAAATGTGTAATGGGTGTGCCACAAATGGGGCGGCGCCGACATGCGGATTGCGCCACTGGGACCTTAGGTGAAGCTCCCTATGGGGCCTATCGCCAATCAATCGGCGATGTGTCTCCGATTCCAGCTTCCTCTGGGAGCGGCCCTTCGCGGGAGCGACCTCTCTGAGGGAAAAGCGAACATGGATTCAGGCGCGAGGGTTAGCGACGGGTCCCGCTTCCATGCGAAATCGGCGCGCTCCGTCGCCAATCAGGTGGCATTGGTTTCATGTTTCGGGTGGTACTTTCCCCGATCCGTGAATTGGCGCCCGCGACCCCAGATCCACGGATCCATAATCCATGCTGGCGTGCGTTCAATTTTGATGCGGGCACATTGGGGACACCTCGGCACTGGCCAGCATGCTTGGATTTGGCCCCCGCGACCCCCTAGAGTTGCGCAACAAAGGTTACTCGTGCTTAGGGTCTTCTTGCGTGTAGCCGATCGTCTGGTCACCCAGAGTGCCTCCACGAACCACGCGAGCCCCCCAAATCAAGGCATTTACATAATCTTTCGGAGGTCCCCAGGGATCTCTTGGATCGGCGCTGGACCCCCCTTTGTGACTCCTCCGGCGCCGCCCATTGGCGCACTCCGCGCGCCATGGAGGAGGTCCAGCACCGATCCAAGCCATCCACGCGAACTTACCAAAGTGTGTGTTCGTGGTTGCTTTTCGTGCATTTGCCACCATTTCGACCCGACCGATCTGATTCAATATCGATTCTGACCAGACCGATCCGAGTCGATTCAGATATATTCTGGCAATCCGATGCGGCCCGATGTAAGCGAGGCCGATAGGCTTTGATTCCGACTCCGTGCCGATGCAGCCCGATCCGACGCACCGCCAGTTGCAATATTGTTTCTCGATTCGATGTTGGTTAATCCCGGCTCCGTCCTTGAGTTTCTGGTCTGGGGTTTGCGTTGGGGCTCAAAGAATAAGAAATGCGCTACCGATGGCTCCCACATGCCTAGTTTAGGTCCTGCGTGGGCATTTCATATTGCACCATGCTTTGTTCGAAGCTGATATGGGCGTGCGTCCTTGTGATCAGGCAAAGCGTTCGGCACTGATTTCCTGGTGCCACGCCTGCCACGCTTTGCGAGTGTACGGCGGATATGCAGCCCCTCTTGAGTTCAGGAAGTGCCACGCCTGTCACGCGTTGCGAGCCTACGATGGTGAGCACCCCAACCCCCTGCGCACCCCCTCTGGTGCCCAGGAAGTGCCACCGCCGTGGTCTGTCGCCACCTTCCCAACGATCTCCGAAGGGGCGTCCTCGGGAAATCCGATCGCGGCAGGGTCCAGCAAGTACGTTACCAAGCACTGCCTCTTGTCATAGTCATTCGCCCCTGTGCTCAACTCGTCGCACCGGATAAGAAGCGTGTCAGGCCACCATTTGGTAGGTTGTCGGTTTACGCTGCGGACATCGTCCGCGCCTAGCTTCAACCAGGTAGGCAGGGCCTTGGCCTCAGAAATCTTGCGTGCTTGGACAGCTCGCGCTGCGAGACACGTGTACGTAGCGCCCTGCAGATGCGGATAAGAGTGAGGGGGCGGTGGGGACGTCGGCAGTTTGCGAGACTCTGGAGAAACCCGCCGCAGGCGCCAAAGTTTCACAAATCATAAGACGAGCCCGCCGCAGGCGCCGATTTTTTCATTAAACCAATTTGGGTAGGTCGCGGGTGCGTCGCAAATGAGTTGCCGGTGGGTCACTGTTGGGTCGCGGGTGGGTCGCGGGTGTAGAGGGCAGAACATCTACCCCATAAAAATCACCCCGACAAGCGAAGCCGTTTTGCAAGCGCACGCGAGGAATGAAACGAACAGGGCAGGGCTGTTTAGTAAACGCCCAGGGCCGTTTAGTAAACGTAGATTGTCGGGTCCGGATGGTTTTCCCTCCCTTGAGGGGTCGAGGGGTGGGTCGCGGGTGGGTGGCGGGTGGGTCGCGGGGTGGGTCGCGGGTGGGTCGCGGATGAGTCGCGGATGGATCGCGGGGTGTGTCGCGAGTGGGTCGCGGGGTGGGTCGCGGGTGGGTCGCGGGTGGGTCGCGGGTGGGCCGCGGGGTGGGTCGCGGGTGAGTCGCCGGGTGGGTCGCGGGTGGGTCGCGGGGTGGGTCGCGGGTGGGATGACGACAACAACAACAGCTACAAGTACAATTACAACAACAACTGCAACAACAACGCAACAATCAGAATTCTCACCACGAATTCCCTATTCAGCCACGCATCCAGGGACAATGAGTGACCGTTCGGCCCCCTCACTCTGATAAAAAGCTATGAGGGGAGGGACGGGGGGGGGAAGGTGCTTGAGGTCGATGCCGGCATGCTGCACGGGATGTTCGTGTGTGTCGATGCGGGGGAGGATGGAGGGAGGGAGGTGGCAAACATCTTTGTTGCCGATGTCTGCGCGGATAGTGGGAGTTCGTGTTAATGGTCTTGGTCCTGTGTGCGTGTTGGTGCGGGGTCGGTGTAGTGATGCTCGAGTGCCGTCCATGGGTTAGGTGTCCTCGACTGTTCGCGTCCGTGTGATGTCGTTTGGTTCGCCTTTCGAGTGGGTATGTGCGGGCGGGCGGTGGAGGTCTGGTCCGCGTTGGCGTAAGCAAGCGTTGACTTCGTCGTCCCAACGCTTGCGTTGGCAACCGTGCTGCCTCTGGCCCCGCTTGCGCGGGTTGAGGTTAGGTTGCCATTGAAGCATTTGCCACGTCCACCATGTGCGGTCATGGCTTGCGACCCTGGAAGACATGCGCCATACTTTTTCGCTTGTGCACCGTCGCCCAGTTGTCGATGCGGTGGAGCTTCTTGAGGTTATCTGCCCGTCGTGTCGCTCGCTGAATGCATGCAACCCAAGATATCCACCGTGTCCACTGAGCTCTTGTCTTCGCCGTCCTCGCTGTGCAAGCCAGGTGTGGCAGGCGTGTCGCAATTTGACCAGAAGGGTCCCGTGCTCGGTCAGTCGGACCAGACGCTAGCCTGTCAGGCTGACATCGGCGCCATTCTCAACCATATGGGCCTTTAGCTGCAAGCGTGGACGCAGCAGCTCTGTGAGAGCACATTTGGGCGGCATCCCTTCGAACGGCCACCTCCGCCGCGCCTGTGTGGAAACCTCATTGGCAGGCTATTGTCGAAACTGCATCATCATAGACTTTCGACGGTCCGCTCGGATTTCTTGGACCTGCGCTGTACCTCTCTCCCTGGCACGCGGAGCGTGCCAGGGATTGCGCCGGAGGCGACGCCACCAAACAGCCCCTCGCAGGCGTCAAAGTTGCCTCCAGAAGTCTTGAGAGGTCGCCGAGAGGCCGCCCACGAGATCCCAACGAACGTCCAAGAGGCCTCTCACCCGCAACCCAGGCACGGTGGCGGGGTGGGCCGATGATCATCAGCTGCTGCGGGATGGTTGTGCAGTCGACCTGCATAGTTAGGATGGGCCACCCTCCCAAGGGTACCCTTGCATCCTTGCCTCCTCGGCCCATCCTTGGCCACTTTCGTTGGCCGCGCCCCGCTCGAAAAGCTTCGAAATGGGCGTCCAGGGCCCTTGCGTCCTTATCGCGCATCCTGACTATACTGGTTGACTGCAGGAGATGCTCGGGTCGGACGCACACTCCCGAGGAGGGCACGCAGTGCGCAGTATGTCCTTGTGCGTCACAGGAAGGCGCGGTGCGCTCGGCCGCCCGGACGGCCCCCGCAGGAGCTGCACCTGGCCACGCAGTCGGCGACGTCGCGGCAGTCGCCCAGGAGGCGGCGTGCCCTTCGATGCGAAAGGGGCGGCCTCCCTCCTGTCGGCTGCCTCCTTTCTGCCTCGTTCCTCATCTCTCCTTCCACAATTATGTACACAACATGCATACTACTCTCCTCTCTCCCCTGGTGACGTCCGGGAAATATTCGGCCCCCCCCTCCGCGTCCTGGTTTTTTTACAGGATTCCCAGGAAACGGGTTTTCGCTTAGTTTTGTTCGAAATGATGCTCTCGCTGAAGCGCTGGCTTCATTTTCGGGCTACTGCTAGTTCCAAAACATGCTCACGCTGCAGCGTTGGCCTCATTTTTGCGCTTCCGCTCGTTCCGAATCGTGCTCCCGCTACAGCGTTGGTGTCATTATTTCCAGCGCTATGCCTCGGCATGGTTTTCGATCCGTCTAAATAGGCTCCAAATCTATAGAATGATCACCGAAACAACCATCGGAAGTGATTGCACATTCGGTGTCGATTCGTTGGTTTTCTGGGCCGCAGAAGCTCCCCCCCCATTTTGGGGCGTCGCCATGCCATACTATGTCAGGCTACGCGTTGATCTTCAACACCATGGTATGCCATGTAATGCTATGCCATGCTACGAGATCGGACTCTGCGAATAGAGAGGAGATCTGAGGGAGGGGTAGGACGTCAGATATGACGCGAGCGCATCTAGATTGTCCTCCCCTCTCCCTCCTCCGCCTCCTGCCTCCCTCCTCCTGCCTCCCTGCTCCGGTTGTCCTCCCTCCTCCTACCTCCTCCTCTTCTTCCTCTTCCTTGTCCTCCTCCTCTTCTTCGTCCTCCTCCTCCTCCTCCTCCTCCTCCTCCTCCCTACTCCTCCCTCAAGCAATTCTGGCACCAGCAGGTGGAAGGGTACACAGGGTACACATACCTCACACACTATTTGCTCTTGCGTGTGTCAGGTTCCCGCCTTCGCGTTGGCGCTTGGGGTGCACCGAGGCAGCACAACCTCGTGCCTTTCTCGGTGGCGAAGCGGGGCGAATCAGGTCCTTTCTTTCCCGACGACAGCCTCTTTAACATACGCCTGGTCAACGTGCCGAGGGTGCGGAAGAGCCGAGTGGAACAGCGTGCTGATCGAGAGTGGCCGCAAAATGCCATAAGTGCGGACGCTTGGTCAAACTCAATCAGGACCGCAACGGTCAGGATAAGGATAAGAGTCAGTCCAAAGTTCAGGGGAGCAGCGCTGGTGGCGGACAACTCGTAGGACTGCTGGCCTTGAGTTCGCACAATACCACGTTGGAAGCTGCTCTCGCCATCACCACCGATCAGACCTTGAAGACGGCGATGCTCGGGCAGGTCGGGCTCCTTCGTCTACAGGCTGCCCAGGTGGACGCCCCCTTCACCCGAGGAGACGGCCCGCAAAGCCGAATGGCGCTGTCAAGGACGCGCAGACGAATCACGACCAGGCCTTCGCAACCCTCGAGAGGTGCCGCGGGAGGTTAGCACGGGCTGAAGGAAAGGAACGCACGTGTGCTCTCGTAGTGGCCGCAGCAATCGAGTCCAAGCAGCTCGCGACGCACGCGCTCGCCTCCAAGGTCGGCGTCATCCCGTCGGAGCATGCGGCTAAGGAGAGCGGGGCCAGAGACACACTTTTCGAGATAACGTGGGACGAGTCCTTCGCGAATTCAGACAACTTTGAGGCCGAAGAGTCGGAGAGGGCAGTTTTTGAGGAAGCTCGAGTCCGAATTGAAGGACGCCTGGACGCAGGTCACGACCAAGAACACAGAGGTCGCCACGCGGCTCACGAGAGCCACGGAGCTACAGACGTTGATCGAAAAATACATGGCCGCGAAGAGGCGCGGCGCTGATGGCGACACTGTCGGCAGCCAGCCCGTCGAAGCGGCCCCGCCTGACAGCGTGGGCGGCAGTGGCGGGCGCTCCGGCAGCAGCGCGTCCAACGAGGGCGGCGCGGCAGCCTCCAGCGGCGGCCACAACGACGCCCAGAAGGCCGATCAAGGGATGCGGATCGAGACGGCGGCGGCGAAGATCACAGCACCCAAAAAGGCCACGGCGCAGGCGGCAAAGCAGGCGGTCGCCACGCCCGCGCCGAGCTGAGTCACAGGGTGCGTTCCCGCGGGCGGTGCCGCCGCGGTGGGCGACGCGACCCCCTCGGGCCCATGGGGAGTTGATGGTGGGAGCGCTACCTCATCGCAATCGACCTCTTCAGCTCATACTACCTTATCTTATACGAGCGCTCGTGGTGCACAGCAGTTTCGTTTGAAGGTGTTTCAGGGTGCAAGCTTGCCTCAGTCTCATTCCTGTTGTTTGGCAAAGCGGGGGGTGCGATTATATCACAGGGCCAGCGCGCGCCCCGTTGCATTGCTTCTGTTCAGGTGAGACTCACTCCGGGCCAGGCCCTGACAGCATGCATAGGAGACAGCAGGCGCAGAATGGCCGACCCAAGCTGATCGACAATTCAGCACGACCGTCGGGGAAGGAGAAGACGAGCGCCAGTAAGGACAAGGCCAAAGAGGGTGCGAAGTGGACTTTGCGTCGCCAGCGCCTCCAAGCTCAACGACGGCCCAGCCCCTCCGACGCGGTCACTCACGACCTCCATGCCCCAGGTGCCAGCGCCTACGATGGGTTCTCCGTGGCATCTACTCGGTCGTCGCCGTCGCTTTCTACGGGCTCAGCTCCGACGGGGCGGGCGGACGAATCTTTCTTCGATTCGCTGGACTTGGAGCTCTCGTTTCAAAGGTTCGACTTCCCTGGTTTAGCATTGGCGATTTCGAAGCTGAGCCGCAGGTGCCCATTCGGAACGGTTTCGCGGAAATGGTGGGGGGGGGTCATATTCGCGCCTGACGCGGGGCACGCGTGCGCCTCAGGGAAAGGGGCCACGTTGGATTGCATCGTCGCCAGCCACTCGAGCGTGCCGCGCACCGCTCAGGCTTCGGCGGCCCTTGCGCCCCCCTGGAGGCCACGCTGTGGAGCGCCCCTTCGTCTTCGCAGTTCGGGGCGCCAGCGGCAGCGCCACGGGCTCGTCGCAGCAGCCAACTGCCCCGAGAACCTCGACCCAGGGCCCGGCCCGCCCCGGGGCCCAGAGCCAGCGGGCCCGCGGTGCAGCAGCTCGGGAGCTCGCGCGCGAGAGGCAGGCAGCAGTAGTGCATGAGACGTTCGGGGATCTATCGACTCCCAGTTATGACGCGCCTTTCGGTGGCCAGCCTAGCCAGTCCAGCTTGTCTTCAGCCGCCGGCGCAGCTGCCGCGCCCCAGAGCGTCTCGGCCGAGCCGCGAAGGGGCCCAGCGGCGCATGACTGCGACGACGAATTGCATATGCCGCTTGATTTGTTTAAAGTACCCGCGGCTGACCCCGCCGCCGCCTGGGCCCGCGCCGCGGCGGGGGCCCGCTTCGCTTGGGCGCGCCGCGCGACCGCAGAAGAGAATCGCCGCGGACTGGAAGTGCAAGAAAGGGCGGTGGAAGCCTCGCCTCGTCGCTGCTGAGGAGACGGGCGCGCCCCCGCTCGAGGCGGCGCAGTCATGCGCGGGGCAGGGGCGAGCGAGGGGCGGCGCTGGGCCGCGCGCGCCGACGCGGCGAGGTCGCGCGCGCGGATCCTGGAGACGCGGCGCAGAGGTCCACTGCGCGCGCGGGGCCCGTGGCCCGCGACGATCGGGCGCTTCGGCGGCCGCGCGAACGACAGGCCCCCCCGAGCCGCGCGGACCGACGGTGCCCGACCATGCCGTCGCGTCATACGGGGGTTGGAGCTCGCGACGGGCACGGGCCGGCAGACTCTCTCCACTCGACTCGAGGCAAAGCGGGCCGTCGCGAACATCGAGACGGTCGCCTGCGCGGGCGAGGGCACGACGCCGGGCAGCATTGTTCCTTGCAGTTCCCCAGCCGGTGCATGGGGGCCCCGGCGCAGCTGGCCACGGGCGAGGGCCCCCCCCCCCCCCCCCTCAAGGGGGAGGGCGCAGGCGCGAGCGGCGGCGGGGTTCCACGCGACCCCTCGGGACGGGGGCCCGGCCCGCGTGCTGCTGGCGCGTCGCCGCCCCCAGCCCTTCCCCGCGCGCCCCCGCCCGCGGCCGCGCGCGGCGCGCGACTGCTCGCGGAGGCCCGCGGCGGCAAGGGGGGCATCGGGCCGGCGCGTTCGAAGGCGAGATTTGCGGCGGGGACGTCGGCATTACTTCGGCAGGCACGCCCCAGAGGGGGGGGGCATGTTTCTTTGGGCCGCGCTGCGGACGATCCCGGAAGCGCAGCGACGGGCCGTGGGACAGCCGCAGACGCCGACGACTTGGGCGGTCGAGCCGAAGCAAGCTTCAGGAAGGGCTTTCCCTCGCAGTTGCCATTGGAATATGTAGCTATTTTCTCGTTTCACGAATGGCCTACATTCCGCGCGAATGGCCCGCTGCCGGCCCCGCGAATGGCTTCGCCAATGGCCCGCTGATGGAGGTGGCCCACTGATGGCCCACTAACGACTTTGACCCGCTAATATCCCAGCTATGGGCCACTTATGACTTGGTAGCAATGTTTAACGCGCAATGGGGCCACCGTTAGCGCGCCATTTAGCTAGGTCCGCAGGCGCCGCGAGGCAGGGCCCTCCATGACAACCCAAGCTCACGAGGCATCGGAGCGCGCGCCCATTGCGTTGCGAGGCCACCCTGTCATAGCGCCTGTCGGCATCCTGGCGCAGAAGGTCGCGGCGCGGGGCGGCCTCTGGGCGAACGGAATTGGATTCTCTTTCGGCGGCGTCGCCCACGCCGCGCGCTCTAGGAGGCGGGGGCAGCGCGAGGCGCAGCAGGGCGCCGAGGGGCGGTCGGACGCGGCGCCGCCCTGTGGGGCGAGGAGGCGCCGGGCCCGCGGCGCCCGACCCCCGCGACAACGGCCCCTGTCTGGAGTTGCTGCTCTTCGAGCCGGGCGGCCGGGAAGTGGGGCTGGGCGGCGGCGAGCGAGGAGCTCGTCGGCGCGGGCAAGGCAGACTACCCGGATGGATGCTGGCGGCGCGGGGGCCCCTCGACGCGTTCCCCGGCATGAGGCTTTTTGTTCGATGCAGCGTTGCGCGCGCTCGACGCGATAATTCTGGCCGCCGGAGGGCGCCGCGCGCCGACCGCCGAGGAGAGGGCCGCCGTTCCGCAGGGGCAGTTCTGTTCAGCGCGCCACGGGCGAGGTCGCGCGGGAGGGGCGGGAACACTTGCGGCGCCCTTTGGCAGGAGGGCGCCAGCGAGGAGTCGGCAGCCCGCGAGCACTTCAGGGGGCGGCGCCCACCGCGCCCCCGACCCCGCATTCTCACCTTGGGAACCCTTCGGCCACCTTGGCGGGCGAAGGCCCCCTTGGGGGAGGCGAGGGTCGGGCGCGCAGCGGCCCCCGAAGCAGGGCTGGATGGGGGGGTCTTCAGCCGCCCGCCCGTGCGTTTTCGGGGCGGTCCCGAAGCCGCCGCGGTTGGGGTTGGCCCCCCTCCGTCTTCTCGGGGGCCCCCGCCGTTCCGCCGCGGTCGGGGGCGGGTGTCCAGGATAGAGGGGGGCCACAATCGCGGAGGACCCCAGGGGGGCTGGGCAGGGGCTCGGGGCCGCACGTCTCGGCCTCCGCGCGTGTACGAGCGGCGCGCAGTGGCAGCGGCGTCGAGAAAGAAATGCGAAGAAGGGGCGAGGTGAGAAGACGGCCGCCCCCCCGACGCTAGCAGTGTCCGGTGTGGGGGGCCCTGATCCTCCTCCCACCTCTGGGCTCATATTGCGAAGGCCTTACGGCCGATGCCGACCCTGAAGGGGGACGATGGACGACGACGACGACGGCGACGGCGACGGCGACGGCGACGGCGACGACGATCGCGAGTCCTTGTTGGGGCCTTCCCGGGCCCTCTTGGGCTGTCTTGGGGGGCCTTTGGGCCGTCTTGGGGCCTTCCCAGGCCATCCTGGCGTGTACTTGGGCCGTTCTGGGGAGCTCTCGGAGGCAACTGGGGCTGACGTGGAGCGCGTGAAGCCTGGAAGTCGAGCAGGCGAAAAATTATCCCAGTGCGACCCTACCTGGGAGTTGGAGCCTTTAGGAAAGCAGCATTAGGAGTAACAGTAAAGCTGAGGTAAAGCTAAGCTGCAGCTAAGCTACAGTAGGCTAAAGTTAAGCTAAAGCTAAGCTAAAGCTAAGCTAACGCTAAGCTCAAGCTACGCTAAGTATAAGCTACAGCTAAGCTAAATATAAGCTTAAGCTAAGCTAAAGCTAAAGCTAAGCTAAGTATAAGCTAAAGCTAAGCTAAAGCTAAGCTAAAGCTAAGCTAAGCTAAAGCTAAGCTAAAGCTAAGCTAAGCTAAAGCTAAGCTAACGCTAAGCTGACGCTAAGCTGAAGCTAAGCTAAAGCTAAGCCAACGCTAACTAAACTGAACATAAAATAATGCTGGCTAAAGCTAAGCTACAGCTAAGCTAAAGCTAAGCTAAAGGTAAAGCTAAGCTAGAGCTAAGTTAAAGCTAAGCTAAAGCTAAGCTAAAGTTAAGCTAGAGCTAAGCTAAAGCTAAGCTGCAGCTAAGTTAAAGCTAAGCTAAAGCTAAGTTAAAGCTAAGCGCTAAAGCTAAAGCTAAACGCTAAAGCTACAACTCCCAGGGGACTGGGGGAACCGTGGGGCGAGGAACGGGGGAACTGCCCGGGGCGCTGTCCATTGCCCGGCCCCTTTAAGCTAAGAGAGTAAGAACCCTTCTAGGCAGAGCCTGGGTAGGGAAAAACAAGTTCGATTTCGGGGCCTCCTGGTAGCCTCTTGGAGTGGGGAGCTTGAAATGTGGGTTGGTTTTCCCCCTCTTCGGCTTCTCTTTGGGGTGTTCCTGGGGCTCCCTTGGGCGCTCTCGGTCGGAGAAGGGGGAGGGGGGGGGCGTCACGATTCGCAGGACGCTTCCATAGACCCCGCGGGATCTTCTCCGTCTCACCCTCCCCCGGGACCTCCGGGGAAGGGATTACAGGAACGGGGTCCCCTTCGAGTCGATTACGCTGTTGTTCGATTCTCCTCTGGCTGGAGCGTTTGAGGGGGCGGGCCGAGGGAAGAGGGGGGGGTGGTTCTGGGAGGCTCATGCAGGTTTCAGGGTGGTGCGGTGGAAAAAAACGACGATGAGGAGGAGGAGGCAGAGGAGGAAGAGGAGGAGGATCGAGGATCGGGGTTCGAGTCGATGTTTCATTTTTCATGGTTTTTTTGGGGGGGGGGTTCTCTGGAAGCCTCCGAGGATTTCTGGGGACGTCCTGGAGGCGTCTTGGGCCGTCTTGGGGCCCTTTTGGGCCGTTAGGAAACGCTGTTGGGCGCCTCTTGGGGTGTCTCGGGGCGATATTGGGGGCCTCCTGGGCCGTCTTGGCGCGTTGGCAAACGTCAGAGGCAAGAGCGCTATAATCCTGCAACAACGTGTGGAACATCTACGATGTTTGCCTCTTGGGGCTCTCGTGGGAAAGCTCCTGGACGCCTCTTGAGGCGTCTTGCAGGCCTCTTGGGCCGTCTGGAAGCCGTGAAGGCGTCTTGGACAGATCGTCAGGCGAGTCGGGGTTCTCGTGGACTGTCAGTGTGGCACATTAGACCACACTTGGCCCTTTTTGGAACTCTTTTGAGCTCTGGGAATCCCCGGGAGAGCGTCGTATCGGACCCCCCCCCATGACCCCCCCACCTACCCCTCCCCCCCGGCAGGGGAGGGATCGAAGGGAAGGGGCTTCCCTTCGACTCCATTACGGCGTTCCTCAGCGCCTGGGAAAGGAGGGGAAGAGGACGACAGCCACGACGACAAACGAATGACGGGCTGAGGCGGTCCCTGGGAAAGGGGGGGAAGAGGACGACAGAGACGACGACAAACGAATGACTGAGATGACGACTCGAACGGACGAAGCCCCTCACACACGCCGACTGGGTCGGTGGATTTCCTTTCTCGTTTAAAAAAGGGAACGCTTCCATCGCAGGGAGGGGGCATCAAGTTCCTGGGAGTGGCAGGTGCCCGGCGCACATGCCACCGGGATATAAGGAGGGGGTCGCCGTCACGCCACTCTTTCACTTTGACCGCACCGGCATATATGGAAGGGGTCATCGAGGATACGCCCCCGTGTGCCAACACGAGTGTGTATCTCTCTCATTGCCCGACGCTTGTGGCCATTTGTGCTCAGGCGCTCGGCCGTTTCTGAATGACCCACCCACAACCGCCCTGGGGCATAAAGTTCCTTGGAGTGGCAGGCGCTCTGCGCTCAGGGCCCCCGGTGCTGGATCGCCTCCCTTTTAACCGCAATCGCACCGCGCCCCTAGATGGGTTCTCCGAGGATACCACCACGCGTTTGAACATGCCTCAGGTGTGCCCAATTGCGCTGCTGGGTACAGTCTCCGCAGAAAAACATCTATACGCCACAACTGCGCCTGGCCTGGACCATCCTCGGCCCTAGGACGGAGTATTAGAGCCTCCCTCCCGGCAGAGGCGATGGCTTTGCTCTTGCACGGTGGTGGTGTATGGATGCCCCCTGCGTGCAACCAGCTTTGCGCTTGGGGAAGCTGCGCAGCGAAGCCGTGCCGTAAGGTTGCATGGTGGTTGGCTGTTTATGATGTGTTTTTTGCTCGGGTCGTGGGGCGTTCCTACGGCATTGTTGTCAGTCGCACCATTTTCTATCACAGTCCCGTTTCTCGCGCTGCCCTTTTTTTCGTGTGCATCTTGCCTCCTCATTTCCCCCCCCGTCTTGCACTAGCCATCTGGACGAGTGGATCCATTGGTTTGGGAGCGTTGGCATCTTACCCTGCCGAAATGCATGCCACATAACGTCTTGGGCGCGGTCGAAGGCACATGCGATATACGCAGACAAGATGCGCCGAAGGCGAACTGGGATGGAACAAAAAGGCCATACGTATGGCGGCGAGCTGATTGGTTGCGGCCCTTGTGTTGTTGCCAGTGCGCGCGCGGTCTCTGAAGACGCGGCATGAACACATCACGCACGTGTGTGTATATGCTCGTGTGCTACGTGGCGGGTTTCTCATGCAATGAGCACTCGCGTGCCTGGTTGTCACACCGTCCCGTTCGCGTGCCCTCCTCTTTCCTTTACACTTCGTCTCCCACCCTTCTGTGCCCTCTTTTCCTCTTGGCTGCCCGATCCACTCCCTCCCCTTCCCCTACCATCCTCATCCTCTCCCCCCCTTCCCTGGGCTCTTCCATCCACTACCCTCGGGACCTGGGTCTTCGGACCCAAGCCGATACATAACTCCACAGTTTCCCCCTCGTACATGCATACTTTCACCTGCTCATGCTGCTTCTCTTTCTGTCCTCTTCCTCATCCTCCTCATCCTCCTGCTCCTCCTGCTTCGTCATTCCTCTCTCGCCCTCTGAACCTGCTTTGGGATGCGTTCTGGCCGTACTTCGAGGGGAATCCCGCCGCGGCAATGAGGAGACTCCCAGAGGCTCAGAAAGGCCAAAGAGACATCCAACAAGCTCGATCTTCGATCCTCGATCTTCCCCCACTTGGCTCAGGGTTTGAAGCATCGACCCCTAGTCGCACACCATTCATCGCCGATGGTGGCCTGATAGCCTGCCCCGCCCAGGAATGTACGGTTTCGCTATCGGAGGCTCATCGCCGATCTATTGGCGATGTATCACCAATTCAAGCTCGAAGTTTCCCACCGTTGCTTCTCCTCTGTCCTGTCTCGCACCATGCTCACGCTGCGCCGTCTTCGGTCCGAATGCACGGCGCCACCTCTCTGTTGGGAGCGTTCGTCTGCCCGTCCCTCCCCTGGAGGCCGACCGACTCGCAGCCCTCGCCGAGGGCCAGGTCCTCCGGCGCCCCCTGCGAGGCCAGCCTGGAGCGGTCCGCGGCGGACGAGGCCGCCGCCGTCGCCGGAGGGTGGGGGTTGGGGAGAGGAGCGAAGGGAGAGGATGGGGCTCAAGAGACGGGGATCAGTGCCAGCGGGGGTCAGCCAGAGCGCCGGATCCTGCAGGATCCTGCAGAGCAGGGGCGCACGGACTCGGGCTTGGGTGCAGGATCCTGCAAAGCCTGACTGACCTGGGTCAGGATTGACCAGGGGCAGCCGATCCCCGAGACGAGCGAAGGGAGAGGATCGGTGAGCCAGGATCGGGTGATGGAGGAGAGCGTGGTGCTCTCAGGAGGGAAAGAAACACACAGACAGTGAGTTGTCGATTCCCCAGAACATATGGGAAAACACGGAAAGTGGGGGGGAAGACAAGAATCCAGACAATATATATATATATATACATATATGGGAAAACATGGGGAATCCAGTTATTCGTGTGTATTTATTTGTGTGTCCCAGGGCCCCTTTCATCTTCGAGGAACAGAAACTGGTAGGCATCGGGGATCAAGAGGAGGCATCAACGTCAACTTTCGGAGCTCCGTTCGGATTTCTTGGATGCGAGCCGGGGCCCCCCTGGCGGCGATCCAAGAAATCCACGCGGACCTCCGACAGTTTAATCATGTTTGTGTTGTCTTTTGCCTCCCAGAAGGGAGAGATAGGATCGCTTATCCAGGATCGTCTGATCGAGGGGGACGTTGTAAGGCTTCGGGCTGGGCGCAGACAGCCCAGCGAGGTAGTCTCGGCCAGCAGGAAATTACCGGAGGAGGCCGTCTGTGCGCCACCATGAGCATCATCGAGAGGAGGGGGTAACTGAGGATCGGTGATCGAGGATCGAGGAGGAGTGGGAGCATAGGTTTCTGTGAGAAGTCAGGCCGATGTGCATGACGATTGCGTTTTGGAACGCATGCTGTCATCTGAAGAACTATTTCATTTGCTGCGATAGCCTTCCCTCCCAAAAGAATCCGGCTGAAAACAGTACATTTGGAATAGTTAATATTTGCATGGTGGCGGAGCGAGGTTATTATGGCAGCATATCCAGCAGTTTCGGCAGCAGTTGCTCCAGCGACGCAGCCAGTTACGCAGGGAGCCACGGAGTCACACACACATCATTGAATGTAAGCGAGTTCGTCAACATTTCCCGGGCGGACTTCGACCATCACAAGTTTGAGTGCGCGCAGCGTCATAGATGAGTTCGCACAATCGGGGGGAACTACGCCTGGGCTGGGTCCAACATATGAGTGCCAGCCCCACCGACGCGCTCACCATAATGCAGGTGTTCGCCAGAGCCAATGTCGCAGTGTCACGTGCATTCTGTAGAGCCCGAGCCCACGAGAAGCAGACGCGCACGATTATACAACAGCTGAGCGACGTGGGCAGCACTAAAGCGCGAGTGGGAGACTCCTAGGCCAATATGAGTTCGCAGTCGCGCACGGATAACGCAGATCAGAAGTTTTGAAGCATTGAATGGTGGAGCTTTGAATATAAAAAAGAAAGTCGCATTCCGTGAGAGCATGATGATTCAGCAATTCAAGATTTATGTGGGTGACCGAGGCACGTGCTGGGAATGTAATGAACATATCCACAAAGCGCTCGTGTAAGTTAGTGAGAGCAATCGCAAAGCCCTCAATGATCTCAACGACAGATTAAGGACACTGGACGAAACCATGCAGAAGACGGACGAGGACTGTTAGGCAGAAGTCTCACGCATGTAGAGTATGAAACATGTGTTGCCAATGTTAAAGCGGAGGATGGCGAGGAGGGTGAGGGCGGGTCACCGGCTTGGGGCATGTCTGTCAGATGCGGACACCTGGTTCACCCTCAAAAGCAAGTTTTAAGGAGGTGCGCCCCGAGGAGGTAAAGGGGAAGGTAAAGGGACTCCACTAGGTGACTTATCAATTGTGTGCCAGTACACATATCTATATACATATATTGGAGGTCGGGGGGTGAGATCGCAGTGTAACGGAGACCCCCAACCGGGAAATCGTTTCATTTCGTTCGTGTCGTGCGTGTGGGCGAGGCGAAGCTGCGTGGGCGCGCGAGAGGAATGAACCCGCCGTTGCTAGGGCGAAGTCAAGACAAATGATTCTCCCCCGTCCGTCCGTCCGTCCGGCGGTGGCTCGCGGTGTTCCGCGGTGTTCCGTGGTGTCCCGTGGTGTCCCGTGGTGTCCGCCGTTGCTAGGGCGAAGTCAAGACAAATGATTCTCCCCCGTCCGTCCGTCCGTTCGGCGGTGGCTCGCGATGTCCCGCAGTGTTCCGTGGTGTCCCGTGGTGTCCCGTGGTGTCCGGTGTCCCATGGTGTCCATTGGTGTCCCATTGAGTGAGATCGATAGCGAGATCGATACTGAGATCGATACTGAGATCGATGTGGTGCGCCGAGGTGTCCCGTGGTGTCCCAAAAAGTGAGATCGATAGTGAAACCGACAGGTGTTCCGTGGTGTCCCGTTGAGTGAGATCGATAGTGAGATCGATAGTAAGATCGATAGTGAGATCGATAGTGAGATCGAGGTGGTGTCCCGAAGTGTTCCGTGGTGTCCCGTGGTGTCTTATGGTGCCCCGTTGAGTGAGATCGATAGTGAGACCGATAGTGAGATCGAGAGCTGTCCCGCGGTGTCCCGTGGTGGCCCGTGGTGTCCTATGGTGTCCCGTTGAGTGAGATCGATAGTGAGATCGATAGTGAGATCGACAAGTATTCCACCCGTGGTGTCCTATGGTGTCCCGTTGAGTGAGATCGATAGTGAGATCGATTGAGCCAGAGGTTGGTTCCCCCACCTCTCCCCCCCTACAACTACAACCTCCTTATCACTCGAAGGGTGGCCGTATAGGTATACAGATGTACAGATGGTGCTCCGCTGTAACCGCAGCCACTCTGTCTTCCAAGATGAACGTGGCGATGTATCTTGACAAGCCTCAGGAGTGCATTGGTAGAAAGTCTGACAACATATGAAAGCGCTTCTTCGTTACCATCACCATCATGCATCCATATTCTCGTCATCACCTCTGGCGGCATGGTGGACGGGCGTTGTAGGACAGGGCATCGGCACTGCATCGAAGACGCACATGCATGGGGCAGTGCGGTACCTGCGCTACTCTGGCGATCGTAGCAACGAGATCACGCCTGTCTGGACGGCGCAAAAGGGATATCTGCCTCGTGTATCGCCTCCACTCACCATCTTTGTGTCCTCCTTTCAACACCTTTCCCCTCCACCTTCGCTCCCCCCTTCCCCTTCCCCCTCCCTCTCGTCCGCCTCCCTCCGTATCATCCCCTCTTCTTTCCAGTAGTCACCCGCCCCACTCCTCCTCTTCCTCCTCCCTCTCCTGCCCTTTCCTGCCCGCCATTCCGTTCCTGCCCCCGCTCGCTTTCCCGCCGCCCATGCCCTTGCAACGACCTCCCAATAAGACATTACCCTGAAGCGACACCGGGCCCGACTTGCTGCGACGTGTGAGCCAGACATCCACGTGTCAAGCAATCCGCAGGCACGGGGTCAAGGGAAAGTGAGCAGACGATGCTACACATCTGACAGCAAGCATTTTTCGCCAACCTAGAAGCGGACAATGCTTTCCATTAGCACAAGACAGCAGTCAATGGAGCAACCCTGAACAAGCATTCCCACGCCACACGCAGCACTGACCACAACTTCCGCATCTGTGCCTGAGGGCCCCGTCCGCCCGCGCCGGCCTTCCAGGCCCCGCACCCCGGCGGACTCAGGCGCGCATTGCCCTTGTCCTTGCCCTGAAGCGGCACCGGGAATAGCAAACATTGTCAAGCGTGTCCATTTTCGAGGTTGCCGCTTCTTCCCCCGTTCAGCCTCTCCCCCCTTTGTTTCCCGACCCGTCCTCCCTTCCTCCTGCCCCGGGCAGACTCACACCTCTGTTTGTCGAAGTGTCTGCTGTGGGGCATTGTATCACGCACACAGTCTTTACAAGTTGGCCCTGCGGCAAAAGTCAGGAAACCTTCCCCCATGTGCATTTGGCATCTAGGCCTGGCAGTATATGGACGCACCTGCTCACAGGCCCATGAATACTCAGACTCACAGATACCCAGACTCACTCACATTCTGACTTACACGCCAGTCGTTTGAAGTCGCTATCTGGGGAGATCCAAATCCCAATCTACTTCGTGCGCCTTCCAGCTTCAAGCATCGGTGCTGTTGTTTGTTGTCAGTCTCTGAGCGGACCCGAACCCAACCTACTTTATCCGACTGGCGGGTGCTCGTGGTGGACGAGGCCGCGGAGCGCTGGGCCCCTCCCGCGTCTCGGCCTGCCAGGCGCCTGGGTGGCCTTGCCCGAGGCCGACGGCGGCGCGACGCCTTCCGCGCCTGCGCGCAGGGCGCCGCGGAGGACGAGGACGGCTTCCTGCCCGCGCCCGCCGCTTTCATGCCGCGCGCCGAGCCGGAGGCCTGGGACCCGCCAGTGGCGCTCGCGCGCTGGCCGCCGCTCTCCCTCCTGCCGCCGCCAGTGGCGCCGCCCCCGGCCGAGCTGGCGGCCGAGGCCGCGCCCGCGCCCTCTGCCCCCGCCCACGCGCCGCTGGACTCGCCCGAGTGGCCCACCGTCGGCTCGGCGCTCCACTGCCGGGGGGACGTGAAGGCCGTGCGCCCACGGCTGCACCCAAGGGCTGCCAGCGGGGTTGGCTGCCAGTGCTGCCCTTCTGCGAGCCGGCTGCGAGCCGGGCGAGCTCGAGCGCCGTCAGAGGGAGTACCGCATCCAGCTGGCTCGGCGGCAGCGCGAGGGGCTGTCGCGGTGGCAAGGCCTGAGGACTTCCACTGGCAGCGAGCCACACGCGCCCGCGGGCGTGGGGAGTCCAGAGGCGCCCTCGCTCGAAGGGTCCCCCTGTGTCTCCCGAGATTGTCTGCAGAAAAAAAAGCACTCAGCCAAGGCTGACTGAGCCCACGCCTCGCCGGGTCAGGCGAGCCCCGCCGACGGTGGCGAACAGACCCGAGTTGCGACAAGGTTCGCAGTGTCGGTCGCTGCATCTGCGCGTGTTCAGTCAGGCATCCCAACGTCTGCCTTGCGAGGGCGCGGCTTCTCTTTGGGTATCGTTGTTTGTGCAGGCGCTGCATTCGTTTTGGCTGAGGGGTAGAGATCGCGTCACAGTCGACAGAGTGTTGCTAAGACGCGCCGTGTTATCGTGACGCGCTTACTCCTCTTACTCGGCGAGCTCTGACGAACAATCTCTCGGTCCTGCAGCTCCCCTTGCTCCTTAATACCTCAATTTCCTCCTCCCCTCTGCCCTGCCCGGCTGCTGGGCTGCTGCCGAGCTTGCCCGCGCAGACGATTCTGTGCCGGCCTGCCCTGGCCGTGGCGCGCCTGCGTCCTCTCAAGGGGAATTCGCTTTTTGCCTCCCCTCCACTCCCCTCGACTCCCCTCCCTCCCCTCCTCTCACTTCGCGGTCTGAGTCCTTCCTCCCTCCCCTCCCTCCCCTCCACCCCCCTCCTCTCAATTCACGGTCTGAGTCCTTCCTCCCTCCTTCCTCCTCCCTCCTCCCTCCTTCTTTCTCGGCGCTCCGGCGCCACCGCCGGGCTCTCGTAGGGCCGTCCCCGCCGGGACGACTGACTGGCGCCTCGCCTCTCGCCTCGCCTCGCCTCTGTTCTCCCTCCCCTCCCCTGTTCTCCCCCTCGTGGTTGCCGGGCGAGGCGCTCGGTCTCCGGGGGCGGCCACCGCGACGGAGCACTGGCTCCGCCCCGTCTGCGCAGGTCGTGCATTTCGAGGCCCGCAGGTCGTGCCAGCTTCGGGGCGGCTGGCCACGCTCTCCTAGCTTGGTTTTCAGCTGGATTCGTTGGGCTTCATGCTCACTTGCAGCCTCGCCCTGTCACTCAGGGGTTTGGGCTTAACTGTGTACACCACCGCCTGGCACACCCGGAATTTGTCCTGGTGCCCTGTTTATTCAATATGAATACTACTCTCCTCCCCCCCCCCGCGTATTGTTTTTTTACACCGGATTCCCCAGAGTTGGGTTTTCGCCTGCATGTTTTCCAAAATGCTGCTCTCGCTGAGGCGCCGGCCTCATTTTCGGGCCCCGCTCGTTCCGAATCGTGCTCCCGCTGCAGCGCTGGCCTCATTTCCGTGCTTCCGCTCGTTCCGAATCGTGCTCCCGCTGCAGCGCTGGCCTCATTTCCGCGCTTCCGCTCGTTCCGATCGTGCTCCCGCTGCAGCGCTGGCGTCATTTCCCGTGCCATGCCACGGCATGCAATGCAATGCTAGGTTGCGTTCCGCTGCGCGATGCCATGCCTTCAGCTGAAGCTGTGATATGCATTGCTTAAGTGCCACGTCGTGCTATGCCATGCTACGCTTTGATCTTCAACGCCATGCTATGCAATGTTATGTTCGGGGCCGCTGTGCGATGCCCTGCTTTGCGTTGCAAAGCTTTGTGATGCACTTCTTCACTACGCCACGCCACGCCATGCTGTGACATACTACGCTTTGCGGTGCTCTTCTACGACATGCCATGCCGTGCTCTACAATGCATCGCGTACCCTTTCGGGATCATTGCCCTGCTCGACATCCGACTGTGCGGGTAGAGAGGGGATCTACGCCATGGTAAGAGATGGGAGGGAGGGGTAGGATGTCAGATATGACGCGAGCGCACCTAGCTTGCCTCTTCCCCCTCCTCTCCTTCTTCCTTTTTCCTTCTTCCTTCGCACAGTTGTTCATTGCGCCCCACTGGGTTGCTGTGCAGTGTGGCCGTGGCGAGCCTCTGCTTTCGCCCGCCTCGCCCGCCCCGCCGCAGCGGCTTGTGGAGTTTTTGTTGTTTCCGTCCTCGTCGTGTCCGGCTGTGTTCATACAGCTCGTGTGCCAGCCGCAGCTCGGTCGCATTAGGCACCTCGTTTTTTTCTCCCTCCCTCTCCCTCTGGTGCTCTCTCCTCCTCACTTCTTCCTTTCCTTTTGCATGCGACACGCACGCTCGCTCATCTTTCAGGCCATGGTCAGTGCATGAGCTTGCCCATCGCAGGTCGGTTCGTGTTGTGCCCTCAGTATGCCTGGCGACCGTTTGATTCGCGCAGCGGTCGAGGCCGAGTCCAGTGAAGTCCAGTGTTCGCGCCCCCTCCTCATAAAAAAAAACGTGGACTCACGTGCTCTGCCCAGCATCCGTGTTTC
This sequence comes from Prorocentrum cordatum, assembly GCA_963575745.1. Classification (NCBI taxonomy): domain Eukaryota; class Dinophyceae; order Prorocentrales; family Prorocentraceae; genus Prorocentrum; species Prorocentrum cordatum. The sequence continues at coordinate 354,462 of CAUYUJ010008047.1, read as the reverse complement.
CATGTCTCAAAGAGTTGCGCCCCGTAACTGATGCTGGCGGTCGGGTATTAGTTGTCCCTCTCCCTCTCTCTCTCTCCCTCCCCCGCTTGTTCTCTCTCTCTCTCTCTCTCTTTCTCTGTCTCACTCTATCTCTCTCTCTCTCTCTCGCTTTCTCTCGCCCTCTTGCATTGCAGTTTGATTGCCTTGCTCCCTCCAGCGCAAACGGTTGCACTTCCTGATTGCATTGGGTTCGGCCGCAGCATCCAGTACAGTTTACGCTCCACACCGCCGCCGTTGCCCACCCGCACCCATTCTGCTCTTCGTGACTTCCTTGTTCGCTTCTTCATCACCCTCATTTCCATGCCCTTGTCCTGTGATGCCCAGGAAGAGGAGCATCCCTCGGCAGACGGCTCCGAGATCGACAGTCCAAAGAGCGCCGCAGAGCGAGAGATGCTGACGGGGAGTGGGCAGGTGGAGGAGGTGGCAGGGGGAGAGAAGGATGAGGAATGAGGGGGAGGGGAGGGAAGAGGAATGAAGGGTGGTGGAGTTCTCGGAGTGCGGCGGGTCCCCGGGGGGGGGGCGAGGGAGGGGGAGGGGTCGGAGGGAGGTCTCTCGTCGACCCGGTAGCAGGTTGCGACCGTCTGGATGGCATCATTGGGAGGTGCCTTCTCATCATGTGTTTTGCGCGCTCTTCGGGAGAGCATCGAAGCTTACATACATGGGGAGCAGCGCATGCAAAGATGCTCGTGCTGTTGCAGGAGATATCCTGGTTTACCCGCCAGGCCGCAAAGCTTTCGCACTTGCATTTCGCGGTCTGGACCAGACAGTTGTCATTTTCCAGGACGCCGCGAGAGCGCGAAGATCATCTCGCTGCGCGCTTCGTGCAACGCGAGGCTCGAACTTAGGCGTCCTATCTAGATTCATTGGGATGTGTTTGGGGATGTCCGCCGTTGCGATTTACGAGCCGTGTCCAGCCCAGGCTACCAGAAAACCATGTGGCTGTTTACAGACCAGCTTTCCAGTCTCAAGTTGGCCGAGCTTGACGGGACCGTCGTTCGCACAAGCTCCATGTGGAGCGGTTGGTTGGCTCCATGGTCTTGAACCCAGCCGCCAAGGTTGTATATTTCTCCATCCGTGCTTGCCCTGAAGGTGTCCCCGCGGAGGTTGTGACGTTTTGGCGGAAGTTGACCGCCGTTTTCGGTAGACGATCTGTGTTGTTTTGTTGCGTTCCGAGGTTTGCAATGCTCGGGGAAGTTCTCCGCCAATTATTGTCGGCGGCCGGGCTCGTGGTTTCCAGCAGGGGTTAGAGAGTAGAGAGATCCTGGAGACTATTTTCAAGTAGAGAGTCGAAGTAGAGAGGAGAGAGGAGAGAGTAGATAGAGAGAGGGAGAGAGATAGAGAGGATACACTACAGCGAGAATAGTGAGTAGGCAGAGGATTGTGATTATGGAAAATACAAAACAACGGCGGAGCGAGTATGCACTCCCTCTCTCTGTCTTAAGCATAACTATACGCTCTTACAGGATCACCTTTCGGGGGCATGGGTGCAGCTTACGATTTACGATTGGCCTCTACGCGTCTATCTATCTGTATATCTAGCGAACTCGATTTCTATCGGTCGATCCCACGCTCTTTCGTTTCGGTCTCACTACTTCATCCATCGGTTCCACTACCAGAGAATATCACATCTATCCGTATGCAAGTACAGATGTCTATTCCCCGAGCATTGTTTTTACTTAAGGGTTCTTGCTTCTGGTCTGAGGTAACTGGGCCCCAGCGGCGGTCCGGCCAGCTCGTCGCCGCCCGTCGCCGCCGTCGCCGCTGGGCCCCGGTGGCGGTCTGGCCGGCTCGTCGCCGCCCGTCGCCGTCGTCGCAGTTTGGCCGCAGTGGCGGTCCAGCCGGCTCGTCGTCGCCCGTCGTCGCGTTTGTTTGCATTGTTTTGCACTGGTTTGCACTTCCTTGCGTCGCTTTGCAATGCTTCTCATTGCTTTACATTGCTTGGCATTGTTTGGCATTGCGTGGTATTGCTTTCGATTGCGTTGAATTGCTCCGCGTTGCTTGACAGTGCTGATTGCCATGGCAGTGCTTTGCTTTGTAACCCCATGCCGCGGATAATAAACACACAGGGATAATAAAGTTCGGGGTTTTCGGGGAGATAATACAAGTTGCCCGCCAGAGCCAGCATAAAGAGATATCAAGAGGAAAAAGCCAAAGATATCTTGAGGATCCTTGGTCTTTGGTCCTCTATGAGACATCCTCAACAATGATTTGTCTCGGTTGAGACATCCTCAACGAACTGCTTGTTTCGCTTGAGACATCCTCGAAGTATTAGTCTGTTTCGCTTGAGACATCTTCAACTTATTGCATATTTCGCATGAGACATCCTTGAAATCATTGCTTGTTTCGCTTGAGGCATTCTCGACAAATCTCTCGTTTCGCTTGAGACAGGTAGGAAGAAGATAAAGAGGAGGAACAGGAGGAAGAGGATGAGAAGGAGGAGAAAGAGCAAGAGGAGGAGAGAAGAACGAGGAAGCAAAAATCCAAAGTTCAAAACTTATTAGATTTAATTTGTAAACGCTTAATGGAAATTCAATTTTTCATCTGCTCGTGTAGGGGTAGCTCATGTGCTTAGTTTTCCCAGGATAATCAACCCCAGCGATAAACAAGTTCAGGGGGGCAGGGAGACAAGAAGAACAAGAAATAGAAATATACATATAAAGAAAGAAGAAAAGGAAGAGGAGAAGGATGGGAAGGAGGAATAGCAGGAGAAGCAGAGCAGGAGGTAGAAGCAACAATCCAAAGTTGAAAACTTGTTCTATTAAATTTACAAGCGCTTAATGGAAATTGAATTTTACATCTGCTCGTGTAGGGTAGCTCATGTGCTTAGTTTTCCCAGGATAATCAACCCCAGCGGTAAACAAGCTCATGGCGCCACAGAGGGAGGAGGAGAAATAATGACAGAGAGAGAGAGAGAGAGACAGAGAGAGAGAGAGAGAAACAGAAAGCAACACAAAGAAAACGAGAAATAACGTGTTCGCTTCGCTTGATGTTGTTATCTCAACATAAGAAGGAAATAACCTCGATGGCGAACTTTGCCAGTGATAATGAAGTTCGGTCTCCGCGCCCTCCGCCTATATTTGAAACCCTTCTATGCCGACGATAAAAAACTCTAACGACTTCAGGGGGGGTACTTTGTTATCCTCGGCATGGGGTTATTGCTTTGAATTGTTTTGCGTTGCTTTGCATTGCCTGGCACGTGGCCTGGTATTGCTTGGCATTGCTTGGTATTTCTCGTCATTGCTTGGCATTGCATTGCTTGGCATGGCTTTGCATTGCGTTGCATTGCGTTACATGGTTTTGCATTGGTTTGCATTGCTGTGCATTGTTCTGCATTGTTACCTAACAGCGAAGACTGATAGGTTTCTAATGGTCTCAAAAGAAAGCATCATGACTCCCCAGGGGGGTCCGGGCAGGATCCGGGGAGAATCCGCGGAAGTCGTTTTAAGCAAACAGTTACACATTTCGTGGTCTTCGAGGTCCCAGAACTCCATTCCCGGGCCACATTCTGAATGCCCGGAGCCAACTGTAGGCCACTTCGTGCTCTTCGAGTTCCCAGAACTCCATTCCTGGGCCACATTTGAATGCCCGGAGCCAACTGTAGGCCACTTCGTGGTCTTCGAGTTCCCAGAACTCCATTCCCGGGCCACATTTTGAATGCCCAGAGCCAACTGAATCCCAGCCCATGGAGCCAACTGTAGGCCACTTCGTGTTCTTCGAGTTCCCAGAACTCCATTCCCGGGCCACATTTTGAATGCTGAGGCAGGCTGAGGCTGAGGCTGAGGCAGGCTGAGGCTGAGGCCGAGGCTGAAGGCAGACTGAGGCTGAGGCTGAAGCAGCTGAGGCTGAGGCTGAGGCAGGCTGAGGCTGAGGCTGAAGCAGGCTGATGCTGAGGCAGGCTGAGGCTGAGGCTGAGGCTGATGCAGGCTGAGGCTGAGGCAGGCTGAGGCTGAGGCCGAGGCTGAAGGCAGACTGAGGCTGAGGCTGAAGCAGGCTGAGGCTGAGGCTGAGGCAGGCTGAGGCTGAGGCTGAGGCAGGCTGATGCTGAGGCAGGCTGAGGCTGAGGCTGAGGCTGATGCAGGCTGAGGCTGAGGCAGGCTGAGGCTGAGGCCGAGGCTGAAGGCAGACTGAGGCTGAGGCTGAAGCAGGCTGAGGCTGAGGCTGAGGCAGGCTGAGGCTGAGGCTGAGGCAGGCTGATGCTGAGGCAGGCTGAGGCTGAGGCTGAGGCTGATGCAGGCTGAGGCTGAGGCAGGCTGAGGCTGAGGCCGAGGCTGAAGGCAGACTGAGGCTGAGGCTGAAGCAGGCTGAGGCTGAGGCTGAGGCAGGCTGAGGCTGAGGCTGAGGCAGGCTGAGGCTGAGGCAGGCTGAGGCTGAGGCTGAGGCTGAGGCTGAGGCTGAGGCAGGCTGAGGCTGAGGCCGAGGCTGAAGGCAGACTGAGGCTGAGGCTGAAGCAGGCTGAGGCTGAGGCTGAGGCAGGCTGAGGCTGAGGCTGAGGCAGGCTGATGCTGAGGCAGGCTGAGGCTGAGGCTGAGGCTGATGCAGGCTGAGGCTGAGGCAGGCTGAGGCTGAGGCCGAGGCTGAAGGCAGACTGAGGCTGAGGCTGAAGCAGGCTGAGGCTGAGGCTGAGGCAGGCTGAGGCTGAGGCTGAGGCAGGCTGAGGCTGAGGCAGGCTGAGGCTGAGGCTGTGACTGTGACTGCCGTTACCGCTGCGACTGTCATCGCGAATGCGACTGCGACTGCGAGAACAGCAGAATTCTACAGTTGGATTCTCATCTGAATCTTAAGGGGAATGCTTCCAGATATGCTCCTACACATCGCTGTTAGGTTGCTTTGCCGGGATAATATTTTATGATGTTATATTCCTTTGCATTGTGTTGCTTTGCATTGCATTGCTTTGTATTCCGTGCATTGCTTTACATTGCGTTGCAGTGCTTTGGATTGCTGTGCATCATTGTGCTGCATTGCTTTGCTCCACATAGATTGCACCGCATGGATTGCACCACCTAGATTGCCCCACATTGATTGTATCACCTAAAACGCACCAGATATATGGCAACACATCATTGTCATGGGGTCCACGCTAGCCGTCTATCTATCTACACACATATATATACATACATACATATATATATATATATATATATATACACATGATCATTTTAAGAAGCGTATGCTGCGTCCCACGGCGAAGTTGCCGCACTTGATGGACATCCGTGGCCATCTGGCTCAAGCCTCGAGCGAACTCCGCCCGGATGTTCGCCGCGGCGCCCGCGGCGGCTGGCGCGCTGTTCCCGGAGGTCGGCCGCGGGCTGAGCACATGGGCTGGCGCTGTACGCCGCCAACCAGGGGCAGCAGTGCCCGGCGTGCACCTGCGTGCCACGGCTGCAGTGCCCGGAGTTGCGTTGCGACTGCTCCGGCCTGCAGGGATCGAGCAGCCAGGGGCCAGGCCCCTGGTCGGTGGCGCTCGCCTGCGCCGCCAGCGGGCTCGTGGGGGCCTGCAGCGCGGCGCTGGCCTGCTGGCGCCTGAGCGGCCGCTCCCTCGGGCCGCGCGGTGTGGCGCCAGCCACTGACGGGGAGGCGGACTTCGGGGAGCAGGCGCGGGCCCAGGCGCGTGTTGCTCGCGCTAAGGCCCTGCAGTGCTGATGGCGGCGCCGGCACCTCCGGCGCACGCCTCGGTCGCTGGTTCTGGCGCCCAGCCTGGGGACTTCATCGGCGTGCAGTACAACATCGGCGGCGCGGCGCTCATCCACGAGCGGCTCGTGGCGCTGGTGCCGCCAGGGCGGCCCGACAGCGCGAGCATCCTCACGCCGGAAGACGACGAGTACGAGGAGAAGTACGTGGGCTCGGCGGACGTGTTGAGGTGGGACATCTTCCCTGGGGGCGCTGCCAGCGGCGTGATGCCGTGGGCCCCGGGGGCCCGCTACTATAGGTTCCGCAGCCTGCCGACGCCAGCGACCATCCTGGCGGCCGCGGCCGCCGCGGCGGGTCGGCTCGGGCTCCCCGCTCCTCCAGGGCTCATCGTGGCCAACGCGGGTGGGCGGGTGCTCGACGCGCCTGCCGCCGCCCCGCTGGGCGCGCTGGTGCCGCTGGCCGTGGGCCCGTTGCCGCCCCAGCTGCCGGCGTGGCCGGGCTGGTGGCCGCCCTTGGCGGGCCTGCGGCGGCGCCTGGGGCCCCCCTGCCGCTCCTGCCCCCCGCCGCGGCGCCGCCGGGTGGCGCGCCTCCGCCGGCCCCCGCGCCCGCGCCCGCGCTGGCGCTCGCGGCCCCGCCGCCTGGCGCGGCCGCGGCCGCCGCGGCCCCCGCGGCCCTCGCCGACGTCCGCGTGCAGCCCGTTGTGTACAACGTCCTCGGCTCCAGGCGTATCGGCTTCGGCGACGCGGTGGAGCGCACGGTGGAGCACCAGTGGCCAGGCTGGCCGATCTCCGGCCCGCGCACGACGCTGTGGGTCTGCCAGTTCATGAAGGCCAATGGGCTGTCGGTCAGAGGGCCGCCTCGCGCTGACCGACGGCGGCGTTGCCGAGCACGAGCGCCGCTGCTCGTACCTCGAGCAGATGGTGTGCTCCGATCAGTTGAACGTCCCGGACGTCGCGGCGGCGGAGATAATCTGCCGGAGCATCCAGGTGCAGAAGGAGAGGTGGCGCAAGCGGTTCGTCTCGAGTGCCGACGAGTCGCTGGACTCGCATTTGTTCTACGGCACCTCGTCGAACCGTGGCAACGTGTGCGTGTGCCCCCAGCTGCTGACCCACGTCGGCGCCGAGCTGTCCAAGGAGTACGCCGTTGCGAAGGAGAGGCGCACGGCGAGGGAGGAGCGTCAGTCCGCCCGCGCGCTGGGCAACAGGGACAACAAGGGCAACAAGGGCAAGGACAAGGACGAGCCAAAGGGGTGAAGGAGAGCGCGCAGCGGGACTGAGGCTGAGGGCCACCTGCTGCGCTGAAGCTCGAGCACCAGGCCCTTTTTCGCGGCGACTCCGCCGCCACTGGTGACCATCGTCATCGGGATCTTTTTCCGCTGCCTCATGTGGCTCGACGGACCGTGTGTGCTGCCGATCGCCGCCCCTGCCGCGCAGTGCGTCAGCGGTCCCGCCGCTCCGATGTGCTGGTGCAGTGGGCTGACCATGGCGTGGGTGCTCTCAACCGTCTGTATGGCCACGCTGGTGCACCTCCGTCGGCGCCCGAGAACCTTGGACAGCAGACCTGCGTGAAGTTTCTGGAGGACTGCTACCTGGGCATGGGTGCGATGCCGAGCGAGCCAGGTTTTTGCGAAGAAGCCCTCCGCGAGCTCCTCAACGGCTTCGCCGTCTACTCGGATGACGGCGGCGCCCGGGTCCCGTACTCCAAGGAGCTGGTCTCCTGGCCTGAGGTGGGTCCCAGCCCTGCTGACCTTCTGGGCTGCCTTACTCGGGATGATGCTGACTGGGCACGGGATTGGCGACATAATCTGCTCAAGACGCCCGACGAGGCGCTGGGGGGAGCCCGACAAGCTCGCCCGCGTGGACCCTTTGTTGACCCTCGGTTGGCACGGGACCCAGTTCTGTATGGCGAGTTTGTTCGGCGTTTTCATCAATGTGGCACGCTGCGCTTCAAGGTGGCCTCCGCTGACAAGCACGTGATAGGTGTATTTTTTGTGAGGAAGAAGTCCGGGAAACTTCGCATCGTGTTCGGCACGAGGTACGCCAACGCCTTCTTCCACCCGGCACCCCCGACGCGTCCCCCTACGGCGGGCGCCTCACCGCTGTACGTGGCGAGCGGTGACCTCGACAATGCCTTCGACCGCCTCCGGCCCATGTCGGGCCTCGAGGACTGCCCATAGGCTCAATGAGTTAAAAAAGTAAGTCTGTCCAGAAAATATGAAAATGATTTAAAAATTAAGAACATTTTGAATTTGACTTAAGAAATAAGAAACTATGTTGTTGTGAAAATAAGAAGATCTTCTTAATTTCAACATCTTGGAGTATAGCAAGTTTGCTGCCCGACCCGCCCGACCCGTCTGGCGGTGGTGGTGGTGCTCGTGGTGGTCGTGGTGGCGGTCGTGGTGCTAGTGGTGGTGGTGGTGCTAGTAGTGGTCGTGGTGGTGGTGGTCGTGGCGGTGGCGCTGGTGGTGGCGCTGGCGGTCATGGTGGTGGTGGCCGTGGTGGTGGTCGTGGTGGTGGTCGTGGTGGTGATCGTGGCGGTGGCGGTGGTCGTGGTGGTGGTCGTGGCGGTGGTGGTCGTAATGGAGGCCGTGGTGATGGTCCTGGTGGTGGTCGTGGTGGTGGTGCTCGTGGTCGTGGTGGTGCTCGCAATGGTCGTGGTGGTGGTGGTGGCCGTGGCGGTGGTACTGGTGGTGGTGGTGGTGGTCGTGGTGGTTTGCCAAACGCTCGTGGTGGTCGTGGCGTTGGCGGTCGTGGCGGTGGTGGTCGTGGTGGCGGTCGTGGTGGTGGTCACGGCGGTGGCGGCCGCGGTGGTGGCGGCGGTTTCATTGAGGGAGACACGGCGCGGCGCCTGCCTGGCACCTGCGGCGGGCTTGAGCCAAAATAGCTACGGATCGTCCCTCCCTCCTCCTCCTCCTCCTCCTCCTCCTCCTCCTCCTCCCTCCTCCTCCCCCTCCTCTCCTCCTCCTCCTCCCTCCTCCTCCTCCTCCCCCTCCTCCTCCTCCTCCACCTCCTTCTCCTCCTCCTCCTCCTCCTCCTCCTCCTCCCCCTCCCCCTGCTCCTCCTCCTCTTCCTCGTGCCTCGCCCCCCCTGCTCCCCCCTCCCCCATCCCCCTCCTCCTCCTCCTCCTCCTCTCCTCCTCCTCCTCCCTCCTCCTCCTCCTCCTCCTCCTCCTCCTCCTCCTCCTCCTCCTCCTCCTCCTCCTCCTCCTCCTCTTCCTCCTCCTCCTCCTCCTCCTCCTCCTCCTCCTCCTCCTTCCTCCTCCTCCATCCTCCTCCCTCGCCCCCCGCCCCCCCGCGGGCGGCGTCGCGCTCGGCGTCGGCGGGCGGCGTCGCGCTCGGCGTCGGGCTCGGCGTCGGCGGGCCCCTCACTCCTGTGGAGGAGGGGGAGGAAAAGGGGGGGCGGATGAGGAGGAGGAGGAGGAGGAGGAGGAGGAGAAGGAAGAGGCGGAGGAGGAGGAGGAGGAGGAGGAGGTGGAGGAGGAGGAGGAGGAGGGGGCTCCTTCTTCTGGGAGTCCTCGTCCTTGCTCGGCTCTGCCTGGGGCGCCTCCCCCCCCTCCCCACCCTCCCTCCTCTCCCCCACCCTCCAGGTGGAGGATGAGGGGGGGGCAGGAGGGGGAAGAGGGGGAGGGGTGGATGATGATGATGATGATGATGATGATGGTGATGAGGAGGATGAGGATGATGAGGATGATGGCGATGATGATGGTGATGCTGATGCTGATGACGATGATGACCAGGAAACGGATGAGGTGATGATGAGGAGGACGGTGAGGAAGACGGCGGGGGTGAGGACGGTGAGGAGCATGATGAAGGGGGGTGATGATGAGACGGAGGAGGGTGGTGATGATGATGATGATGATGCTGACGATGATGATGATGATGTTGATGATGGTGATGATGATGATGATGATGATGATGATGATGATGATGATGATGATGATGATGCTGATGCTGATGCTGATGATGATGATGATGATGATGATGATGATGATGATGATGATGATGATGATGATGATGATGATGATGATGATGATGATGATGATGATGATGATGATGATGATGATGATGATGATGATGATGATGATGATGATGATGATGATGATGATGATGATGATGATGATGATGATGATGATGATGATGATGATGATGATGATGATGATGCTGATGCTGATGATGATGATGTGGGTGATAAAAGATGGGGAGGGAGAGAACGACGATGGCGGGGGTGTCGAGGATGATGATGGAAAGGATGATTGTGATGAGGGCGGTGAGGATGGTGAGGGAGATGAGGAGGGGGTGGTGATGATACGTGATGGCGATGCTGGTGAGACGGAGGAGGAGGAGGAGGAGGAGGAGGAGGAGGAGGAGGAGGAGGAGGAGGAGGAGGATGAGAAAGGAGGAGGACGAGGGTGAGGAATCTGAGGAGGGGGAGGATGACGGCGAGGATGGGGGAAGGATGAGGGGGAGGAGCCCCCTCCCCCTCTCACGCCTCCCTCCTCCTCCGCCGCATCGCGGCTGGTTTTCAAAATGAAGCTCTCGCCTTGGCGCCGCGGACATGCGTCTTAAAATTGTGCAACAGCTACGCGGGTGGAGGGCGGCTGGTTTTCAAAATGGGGCTCTCGCCTTCGGCATTCCTCATCAACGTCAGGCCCGTGGGGCGCCTGTGAGGCCAATGGGGCGCCCGTCTTACAATGGCGCGCGTCCAGGTGTGAAAGGGAATACTTGCATGGACTTCTGAGAAGGGGCATGGGACGGGATGGTGTATAGCAACATCGCTGATGCATCCTGGGCTCTCTCTGGCCGTCCCCCTCCTCCTCCTCATCGTCATCATCGCCCTCCTCCGCTTCATCATCCTCATCATTACTCATCATCATCATCATCATCATCATCATCATCATCATCATCATCATCATCATCATCATCATCATCATCATCATCATCATCATCATCATCATCATCATCATCATCATCATCATCATCATCATCATCTTTATCATCATCATCCGCCCTCTTTCGGGCACTAGCAGCCTGCTGGCTGCCGTTGCTCGCCGCAGCCTGCTGGCTGCCGCTGCTCGCCGCCGCCCGCGGCGCCGCCTCCGCGGCGAGGCGCGCCTTCGGGGCAAGGCCCGAAACGCAGGCTTGCCCACGCATGCGCCGACGTGGTCGGCGCATGGGCGGGGGAGGGGCATGCAGGCCCCTCCCCATTCCTGCCCGAGCCTGGACCGCGTCCCTGGCTGCGTAGTGCTCAGCCCTGGCGGCGTCGCTCTGCTCGCTCCAGGGCGGCCCTGTGCGGCCCGAACACGTCGGGTGGGCCCATTGCTGCACGTAGGCCCGCGGGCTGATGCAGCAGCCCCCAGAGCCAGCCGTTTTCAGCCGCATCTGCCTACGGGTCAGTTCGCGGCTCATCATCACCATCATCACCGCCATCATCGTCATGTCCATCATCCTTCTCCTCGTGCCCCCCTCCTCCCTGTGATCACTCATCATGCCTCCTCCTCCTCATCCTCCTCGTCCTCCTCACGTTCAGTCTGGGCCCACCTGCGGCGGACTGCCGTGGGGCTCCAGGGGCAGCGTGGGGGGCTGGTCGTCGTCCTGGCTGTTGTAGAGCTGGTCGTAGCCCGCCTGGCTGTCGGGCGGCATCTGCGTTTTCGGCTGGTCGTAGCCCGCCTGGCTGTCGGGCGGCATCTGCGTGTTCGGCTGGTCGTCCTGGCTGTCGCTGGGCGGCATCTGCGTGTTCGGCTGGTCGTAGCCCCGGCTGCCGGGCGGCATCTCGTGTTCGGCTGGTCGCCCTGGCTGTCGGTAGGCGGCATCTGCGTGATCGGCGCGTCGTCGTCTCTGTCGGTGGGCCGAGGCTTGGGCGGCGTCCGCGGCGCATTCTGGGACCCGCTGGCGCCGCCGCCGCCGCCGCCGCCACGGGGCGGCGGCACTGTCCTGCGGGCGCACCCCGCACGGGACCCGTACGCGTACGGCACGACCACGATGAAAGGCTGGTGGCCGTTGGGCGGCTGCTGCTGCGGCACGTCGGGCACGGCCACGCCGCCGTCGGTGGCGACCCCGATTATGTTCACGATGCCGTCCAGCTCCAAGCTTGCAGCACCGCCATCGTTGACAGACGTGTCAACCTCCTGGATCGTGTCGCTCGAATCCGCGTCAACGTCGATGGCGTCGTCTACGGTGCCGTCGGTCATTCCGCCGCTGCCCGACGCGCCGCCCGAGCTGTTGGGCGGCGCCGTTGCCGTGCACGCCGCGGAGGCCGCTGCCGTGAGCGCTCGGCACGCATCATCGGCCACCCGCTGACGCTTCGGCGCGGGCTAAGCTGCACCGCGATGGACGAGATCTGCCGAGAGCTGCACCATGATGGGCGGGAGCTGCACACTGGCCGAGAGCTGCACCATGATGGCTGAGAGCTGCACCATGATGGCTGAGAGCTGCACCATGATGGCCGAGAGCTGCACCAGTAGGCGTGTATGTATGTAGGAGCTGCACCAGTAAGCGTGTATATATGTAGATGGATGGCCTATGCAGGCACCAGCGGGTCGCTTGAACCACAATGCTGCGACGGGGGTGTAACTCACTCGTCATTGCTGGCACTGGGGTGTTCGTGTTTGTCCCATTTTTTCCCAACCCTCCTTGGTTGGGTATTCGTTTTGAATAGAGCAGTGTGGTCGCGTCCTTCCTCCTCCCGCCTCCCGCCTCTTTCCTGCCTCTTTCTGTCTTGCCTGCGGGGGGCTGTGAAACTGTCGCCAGTTTCGAGGCCTGCTGGGGGGTCCAGCATAGAGGGTAATCGCGGCAGATCCAAATTAGACCTCGCCATTCCTGGGGGGCTGCGATCTGTGAAACTGTCGCCACTTTCGAGGCCTGCTGGGGGGCTCAGCATAGAGGGTAATCGCGGCAGATTCAAATTAGACCTCGCCATCCCTGGGGGGGGGGGCTGCGATCTGTGAAACTGTCGCCACTTTCGAGGCCTGCTGGGGGGTCCAGCATAGAGGGTAATCGCGGCAGATCCAAATTAGACCTCGCCCTCCCTGGGGGGCTGCGATCTGTGAAACTGTCGCCACTTTCGAGGCCTGCTGGGGGGCCCAGCACAGTGAGGGCCACGCGCGGATTCAAATTAGACCTCGCCATCCCTGGGGGGCTGCGATCTGCGAAACTGCCGCCATTTTCGAGGCCTGCTGGGGGGCCCAGCACAGTGAGGGCCACGGGCAGATTCAAATGAGACCTCGCCGTCCCTGCGGGGCTGCGATCTGTGAACCTGTCGCCACTTTCGAAGCCTGCTGTGATCCCCGTTTTCGAAGTGGCTAGGAGTGCTCAGGAATTGTAAATCATCAGCTTTATCAAGCCCTTTTCCTGTAGCCAGTGTCCTGCGAGTCTCCCGAATTCCGTCTGCAGACATATGTAACCTTCGCTCCGTCATCGCCCCCTTATAAAGTATCCTAAACTATTTGCGCCCCGCTTTTGCGCAGGGGTTGGGTACGTCGCCAGGGTAATTTTATTACAGCTCCTTAGGAGTGGGTGTTGGAAAAGCGCGTTTCTGCAAACGGTGTGTGCTAAGGCGGAGCTCGCCACTGCCATGCCCCCCACAGCCGCATTCCACCAATGTGGGTGGCACAATCACAGCGCCCTCTTGGGGTCCTCTTTGGGCCCTCTTGGAACCCTCTTGGGGGCCTCATGGGGCCGCCTGGGGGCCCCCCTGGAGCCGCCTCGAGGGGGTCGGAGCCGTCTTGCGGGCCCTCTTGGGCCACCTCGCCAAACTCCGTCTGACGGAGTTTGGCGTGGTGCCTGCTAGAGCTCTCTTGGGGTCCTTTTGGGGCCCTCTTGGAACCCTCTTGGGGGACCTCATGGGGCCGCCTGGGTTCCCTCTTGGGCCACCTCGCCAAACTCCGTCTGACGGAGTTTGGCGTGATGCCTGCTAGAGCTCTCTTGGGGTCCTCTTGGGGCCCTCTTGGAACCCTCTTGGGGGCCTCATGGGGCCGCCTGGGGGCCCCCCTGGGGCCGTCTCGGGGGGGTCGGAGCCGTCTTGCGGGCCCTCTTGGGCCACCTCGCCAAACTCCGTCTGACGGAGTTTGGCGCGATGCTTGCGAGAGCTCTCTTGGGGTCCTCTTGGGGCCCTCTTGGGACCCTCTTGGGGGGCCTCATGGGGCCGCCTGGGGGCCCTCTTGGAGCCGCCTCGAGGGGTTCGGAGCCGTTTGCGGGCCCTCTTGGGCCACCTCCTCGCCAATCTACGTCTGACGGAGTTTGGCGTGAGCCTGCTAGAGCTCTCTTGGGGTCCTCTTGGGGCCCTCCTGGAACCCTCTTGAGGGGCCTCATAGGGCCGCCTGGGGCCCCCCCCTGGGGCCGTCTCGGGGGGGTCGGAGCCGTCTTGCGGGCCCTCTTGGGCCACCTCGCCAATCTCCGTCTGACGGAGTTTGGCGCGATGCTTGCTAGAGCTCTCTTGGGGTCCTCTTGGGGCCCTCTTGGAACCCTCTTGGGGGGCCTCATGGGGCCGCCTGGGGGCCCTCTTGGGGCCGCCTCGAGGGGTTCGGAGCCGTTTGCGGGCCCTCTTGGGCCACCTCCTCGCCAAACTCCGTCTGACGGAGTTTGGCGTGAGGCCTGCTAGAGCTCTCTTGGGGTCCTCTTGGGGCCCTCTTGGAACCCTTTTGGGGGGCTCATGGGACCGCCTGGGGGCCCCCCTGGAGCCGTCTCGAGGGGGTCGGATCCGTCTTGCGGGCCCTCTTGGGCCACCTCGCCAAACTCCGTCTGACGGAGTCTGGCGTGATGCCTGCTAGAGCTCTCTTGGGGCCCTCTCCACCTATTCTCGAAATATTTATGAAAGGTCGGGCCCACAAGTGGCGTCGTCGTCGTCGTCGTCGCGGCGGTGGTCGTCGTCGTCGTCGCAGTCGTCGTCGAGGTCGTCGAGTCGCCCGTCTTGGGGCTGACGGCACTTCGGAAGGGGGCGTCGGAATGGCGGTAGCCGCGGCGTAGGCACCGTTGGAGGGTGTATAGCAGCACCCGCGGTTTATCTTGGGCGACGGCACTCATGCGCGCTCTCCAGGCTGCCTCTTGGATGTACCCTTGGGCCTCCCCAAGTGCCGTCTTGGATCTGACGGCGTCTCGGGATGGGGGCCGTCGGAATGGCGGCAGCCACGGTGTAGCCCCCGTTGGGAGGGTGCATAGCAGCATCCGCGATGCATCCTGGGCGACGGCAGTCTACGCGCTCCCCAAGGTGCCTCTTGGGGGGTACTCGTGGGCCTCCCCTGGGCCGTCTTGGAGCTGATGGTGGCTCGGGAGGGGGGCGTCGGAGTGGCGGTAGCCATGGTGGGTGTAGGCCCCGTCGTCGTGACCTAGAGTGCCCAGGCTTCGTCGTCGCCGCCGCCGTCGTCGTCGTCGTGCGAGCCTAGCACGAGCCCCTCCCCCCCCCAAACATCAAGTGGAGGCCCCAGGACTTCCCAATTGGCGGTGGATTCTCTGAAGACACACCCGAACTGCCAGGCGGCTCCAAAGGGCGCCGGCGCGGCGGCAGCCACGGGGCGTCGGAGTGGCGGCGGCCAAGGGAGCTTCCCGACGCCATTATTCTGCCAAGCGGCATCGGGGCAGGCTTGAGACATGGTGAATTGCAGCATGGGTGAATTGCAGCATCGGTGAGTGCAGCATCCGTGGGCGAGTGAATTGCAGCAAGGGTGAATTGCAGCATCGGTGGTTGCATCTAAACCTCACCTTGCGCAAGGGTGAATTGCAGCATCTGTGATTGCATCTAAACATCATCTGGTGCAAGGGTGAATTGCAGCATCGGTGAGTGCGGTTGATGTTGCCCGTTCTCACTGCCGTTGCCGAGCGAACATATCAAAACATGTTGCGCGCTGGGCCCCGCCACAAACAACTACGCCAGTCAAACTCACGACCCAACAACGACTGCATGTGGCAAGGAACTCCGAGGGCCCAACGCGGGCCGAATTGCACTCCATCAATATTTCACGAATGCGTCGAGAAGCGCGGCGGTGCCCGCCAGAAATCTAAACCCACCTCTGAAGATGTAGCTCGCCAGAAATCAACGCTCACATGATGATGCTAGTGGCCGTGCATGCTGATGCACGAGTGCCTGCCATCTGTGTTGATCCAAGGCTCGCCGCGGCCTGATGGCGCCGTGGCTGTCGCTGCCGTCGCAGAGCATTGGGCAACCTCAATCACCGAGCTCGTTGACCGCGCGGATCATCGCCACGATGGTGTTCCCGACCTTGCTGTCCTGCGTGATCCTCTTGCGGATGTCCTCGGCCGTCGTCTTGCGGAGGCCTGGGGGGGCCTCGGTCCTGGCGAGGTCCTGGTAGAACTTGACCAACTTGTCGATCTCCTTGCCCTTCTCGATGGTCTTCTTGATGTTGCTCTTGCGAACCGTCGAGCCAGAGTTTGCTTCCCCCTCGAGCTCGGTGATCTTGTTGCGGAGGCCCTGGAGGTTCTTGAGCGCGTTGCGGGCCCGATCCACCGCCGAGTCGAAGTCCTTCTTCTCGGCTTCGTCATCGTCCACGTTCCTGCGAGCTGGACCTGGGCCGCGAGACACGTCATCCTCAAGCCGCTTCATCATGTCATCCGACATCTCGGCGTCGGCCCCCAGGTCAAAGCCCGCGGCGGCCTCGCCGAGGAACTTCTGCATGGAGGAGAGGCCCAACTGGTCGAGCTCGATGCTGCCACTGACGTGCAGCTGCTTTTCCCCCCTCAGCTCCTTCGTCAAGTCGGCCAGGATCGATGAGTCGAAATACCACTCCCTGCCGTCGATCTTCTTGACGACGCACTCCTTGCTATCGATAGCCTCCTTCAGCGCCGCAGCCCCTCCGAAGTACTGCTTCGCTCTCACGAAGCCCATGCCGATCTTGCGCTGCTTCGCCACCATGCTCTCCGAGTACTTGATGACCTCCTGGAACATCGGGTGGTCCCACCCGTTCAGCTTCCAAGCCGCGATCCTCTTGTTGAGCTGCATCTGCTTTCCCTGGCCATAGCCGAGCTCGCTCTTGATGCGTAGGTCCTCGAGGACGGCGGGCTCCGCGTTGGCCTTCGCCGCGTTGAACTGGTTGCGGCCCTTCTGCGTGATGGTGACGATCTGCCCGTCGATCTCCACGTCGGTCGACCGCGAAGCTGGGCTTGACGAGTTGGGCGAGGCGCAGGCGGGCCTCTTGCCCACTGGCGTCGCGAACATGCCCTCAGCCTTCGGTTTCGTGGCCTTCATCGCCTTCGCGGTGGGCTTCACCTTCGCCGCAGCGGGCCTCCTGAGCTCCATCTTCGGCGCCATGCCGCTCTGAGCAACTCGCGAAGGTCCAGGCCGATCGGGGGCGAGTGTCGGGTGAGCGACGAGGCTAGGCCGAGCGCCGACTTGGCCCGAAACAGCTTCGTGCGCGCATGGGTGCCGTAATTGGCCCAGGCCACGTTCAAACCACTTGCCGCGACCGTTGGGCCCATAGGGCCTATTCCACCGACGTGCGTTGGGCGTCGTAGTCGTTGTCGTACGCCGTCGCCGTCCCTCGCCACCATGGTCGTCGTCGTCGTCGTCGTCGTCGTCGTCGTCGACGCCCTCGCCAAACGCACGTCGGTGGAATAGGTTCGAGGGGGTCGGAGCCGTCTTGCGGGCCCTCTTGGGCCACCTCGCCAAACTCCGTCTGACGGAGTTTGGCGTGATGCCTGCTAGAGCTCTCTTGGGGTCCTCTTGGGGCCCTCTTGGCCCACATGCTAAGGAGAGAAAGACACAGTGTTGGGCCCACCACGCCATGTTGTTTGTTTTTGGTTTGTTTAAACTTGTGTTTTTGGAGATTGTTGGTTTAAACCGGTCTTTTTTTCCTATTTCGCCAAGGCGTGTGTTTTTCTCTGCGCATTTGCCGTGCCGATTTCCAAGAGATTGTGCATGTTTCTACCGTGGGCCGAAGAGCTCGCTTCGCTGGGTCGGTCTGCCCTCCATTTGAGCGGCCCGCCTCCGCGGGCCTGGCGCGTCGGGCTGGCGCCTCGGGCTGGCGGGCCTCCAAAACTGCGGCCTGGCGCGTCGGGCTGGCGGAAAGCTCCCCGACCAGAAACATGCAAGCGCCAGCGCAACGTCTGGCAGGCACAAGGGTCGGACACGCCGCCAGCGAGCAGGCGCTGGTGGAGGGGGGGGGCACAAACATTTTGCAAAATGTTAAGCCGTGCCGCCAGTCGGCTCGGCCGCCCGCCCCGCCTGTCAGACCGCGCGGCGAGCTCACGGCAGTCGGGGGGGGGGCTCGGCTGCCTGGCGGCACAGCTCAACATTTTGCAAAATGTTATCGCGCAGGCGGCGCCTGCAAGAACATGTTCTGAAATGTTACATCGCGAGTCGGTCGCCCGCGACACATGCTGTACAATGTTTCGCACCCCGAAGCCCCGAGCCTCAACATGTTAATAACACGTTGTGTTTCAGAGGCCCCGACCCTCAACATGTTAACAACATGTTGTGAAACTGTGCTTACGCTATTAACATGTTGTATAATGTTGATAATGCACCCTAATATGTTATGACATGTTCAACTCGTCTTCCATAACATTTTGCAACATGTTAGCTGAGCGACGGCTACAACCATAACAGTTTGTAAAATGTTAAGGTCGGTAGGGGCGGACCCGTGGGGGTCCTGAGCGGTGCCCCTGGACTGGCCTGGGGGGGGAGGGCCTGGGCGGGCCCTGGGGCCCTGGCAGGGCCCTGCGGCGGGTGGTGCATCTGTGGGGGAGGCCCTGGAGGGTCTTGAACTCATCCCGAAAGGGGGCACTGCCGTGGCACAGAAACGCCAGGCTGGGACCGACCGACATTCACGACGCGGCTGCCTACTTGCCAGCGAACTGAATCTTAAAGAGGGTGCCGTACGCTCATTTCTGGCAAATCTTGATTGCACGCTTGGCAGCAACCGACCCATGCCGAACCGACGCTCCTAACGTCTTCGTTTTCAGCTGGAAGTCCTCGTTGATGTAGCACTTGGCCACGTCGGGGTTCATGTGCTGCGCCTCGTAACCCACGTGCCAGAGGCCGTGGAACTTCGGTACATCGTGCCAAAAGTCCGCCCTGTCATGCAGCATCTCCCCCATCTCCTGGCACTGCTGGTATGCCGCCAAGAAGAAGTCGATGTTCTGCCGCAGCGGAGCCACGACGGTGTCGGGGTCGAGAAAGAACGGCCTCTCCCCGTCCACCTCGGTCTCGAGGAGCCTGTATATCATTGTGAGGCTGTCGAGCATCTTGCTGATGAGACCCTCGTACCTGTTCGCAGGCCTATGCTTCACTTTGAAGATCTTCGCGAGCACTGGGATCAGGTGCCTGGTCCCCGCGGCGTGGCCCTTGAGCAGCGGTGCCTTCTCCATTGGCTTCTCTGGATTCGTGAAGAAGGTCAAGTCCAGATATGTGAAGCGAGAGGGCGTACTCTCGGCCTTGTAGACTCGGGAAACCTCACTCCAAATCCACGCGCATGCACCCACGGGGTCGTGTGCCTTGACCATGTCGCTGTAGCACATGTGGAACAATGTATTGCCAGTAACGTGCAGGGCGTCGCCGAGACCCAGCGCGTGCAAGGTGTCACGCATCATGATGAAAGGGTGCAAGTCTAGACCGCCGTCGTCAGGCTCCCGAAATAAGGCGTGCACGTCCTTCTTCATCTTCACGCAGTGTGCTCGCCACCTGGCCTTCTGCAGGAAGACTGTGTCCCGCCATGGCGCACCAGGGTCCCAGTTGTTCCAAGCGGTCGCGCCCGTTCCGATCTTCGTGGCCTCGCACGCGCAGCAAGGGTGGTTCGAGCTCCAGTGCCCAGGGACGCCGGCGTGGTTGACGAGAAACCTCCATGTCGCCCTTGAGCAACATGACATGGCAGAAATAACCATCGGCCAAGTCCTTGCCGCACCGACTGTCTCCGACGATCCGTTTGCCTTCCCAGTCGTTGTGCGGAAACTTCCCAGTCCGAAGGGCGTTGAGGCTCCAGATGATCCGCTTCCAGAACGTAGTTTTTGTTGTCTCGCCTTCGTAATCGTGAAAATTGCCGACCTCCAGCTCGCCGAAGTAACACGATATCAAGTTCAGCACGTCGTCGGTCGACCCTGAACCAAACATTCCGAACCAGACGATAGACATCAACCCAAGAAGCCGATTGACTGGCGCTCCATCCCCATGCAAGCCAATAGGGATTGCTTTCGTGTAGAAGTACTGCCTATTGTAGTCCGTAGGCCTGCGGGGGTCCCGAGGGTGCATGCCAGCCCAGAAGTCTCGCAATGTCACTTCGCTCGGGCCCTTCCCAAGAAAACGAGCTGTCCACGAATCCCTGAAACTGTGGTACAGGAAGCTAAACCACTCGTGGGGGTCGATGTAGCCATGTATAACTGGCTGCGGTCCGATATCTTCGCCCGTCGTGACGACCATAGGCAACCTGCACGATGCGACATCAAACTTTTTGCCTCCGGGTAGGTGCTGGCAAATCGTGATGAGCTCTCGATGGCAGTTCTGCTTGTTCTGCCCGCGAGTGCCCACGCCAGCGATCTTGCCGAGAAGGTCACCCGTAGCGCCGTCCGTGGTGGCAAGGACCGCAATGCGGTTGCAGTCGATCGCCGTGTAGGTGCCCCAGCTGAACTCCTGGATCAGGTAGATCCCTAGACGGTCGTCGGACACAGGGGCATCCGACCCCGCGGCGGCGAATGCCCTCTGGTTGGCACCGCCGTGGCTCATAGCATGACGCGCCACGCCCCTCCGCCATTGCTGCTCTGAGGATGCATCTTCGGATAGAGCTGATCCGATAGCGAACGAGCTGTCGCCAAAATCGAACGCCATGGGCGAAATGAAATGCTTGGGCGCAAGATGCTGTTTGTAAAACAACGCTGGGCATGAAGCAATCACGCATGAGGCATTGGGGGGGCGGTGCATAACCACGCCGCCAGAGAGCCCCCCTAACACAGGAACGGCGCTCTCGCTCGAGACGTCCTCGCAATTCATTCAACTTGGCGGATGCCCGACAACGACGACAACGGCCCCCGCTCGGTACTTCCTCGCAGTTTACTCCGATACGCCCTGTCCAGAGAGGCCCACCCAAACATTGGGACGGTGCTCTCGCTCGAGACTTCCTCACAATTCACGCGCCTTGGAACCGTATTGGGGCGTCCTGGAACGCGCTCAAGCAGTCCCGGAGGCGAGGCAGGGGGAAAAGGGATGCGGAGGGGGAGCACTTGTATATGCAGTTTCAAAGAGGAGGGGGCGAGTCGTCGGCACGGTCGTCGTCGTCGTCGTCGTCGCCGCCGTCGTCGTCGTCGTCGTCGTCGAGGTCGAGGTCGTCGAGTCGCCCGCCTTGGAGCTGACGGCGCTTCGGGAGGGGGGCGTCGGAGTGGCGGTAGCCACGGCATGGTGAATCCCCCGTGGGAGGGCGTTTAGCAGCATGCGCGATGCACCTTGGGCGACGGCACTCTACGCGCTCTCTAGGGTGTCTCTTGGGGGTGATATTGGGCCCCCATCGTCTTGGAGCTGACGGCGTCTCGGGGGGGTGGGGCGTCGGAGTGGCGGTAGCCATGGCTTGGCCCCCGTGGGAGGATGTATAGCAGCATCCGCGATGCATCTCGGGCGACGGCACTCTGCGCGCTGTCCAAAGTGCCTCTTGGGGTGCTCATGTGCCTCCCCTGTGCCGTCTTGGGGCTGACGGCGTCTCGGTAGGGGGCGTCGGAGTGGCGGTAGCCATGGTGTAGCCCCCGTCGCCGTGCACTTAAGTTCCCAAGCTCCGTCGTCCCGTCGTCGTCGTCGTCGTCGCCGTCGTCGCCCTCATCCTAATCATCATTTTCAACATCGCCACCCTAATTTCAGGAGCGATCTTAGGACGGTCCCCTCATTGGAGGCTTCAGGAGCGACTTCCTAATTGGGCGTTTTTTTACCTAACAGCGAAGACTGATAGGTTTCTAGTAGGGTCAAAAGAGAGCATCATGACTCCTCAGGGGGGTCGGGGCGGGACCCGGGGCGGCTGCCATCGAAGCCCAAATCGCTTGGGACATCCTCGCAAAATCGCTCTTGGCGCTGCTAGAACTCCATTCCCGGCGTACATTTTGGATGCCCGGAGCCAACTGTAGGCAACTTCGTGTTCTTCGAGTTCCCAGAACTCCACTCCCGGGCCACATTTTGAATGCCCGGAGCCAATTGTAGGCCACTTCGTGGTCTTCGAGTTCCCAGAACTCCATTCCTGGGCATGATTTTGAATGCCCGGGGCCAGCTGTAGGCCACTTCGTGTTCTTCGAGTTCCCAGAATTCAATTCCCGGACCACATTTTGAATGCTGAGGCAGGCTGATGCTGAGGTTAAGGCAGGCTGAGGCTGAGGCAGGCTGAGGCTGAGGCCGAGGCTGAAGGCCTGACTGAGGCTGAGGCTGAAGGCAGGCTGAGGCTGAGGCTGAGGCAGGCTGATGCTGAGGCAGGCTGAGGCTGAGGCTGAGGCTGATGCAGGCTGAGGCTGAGGCAGGCTGAGGCTGAGGCCGAGGCTGAAGGCAGACTGAGGCTGAGGCTGAGCAGGCTGAGGCTGAGGCTGAGGCAGGCTGAGGCTGAGGCTGAGGCAGGCTGATGCTGAGGCAGGCTGAGGCTGAGGCTGAGGCTGATGCAGGCTGAGGCTGAGGCAGGCTGAGGCTGAGGCCGAGGCTGAAGGCAGACTGAGGCTGAGGCTGAAGGCAGGCTGAGGCTGAGGCTGAGGCAGGCTGAGGCTGAGGCTGAGGCAGGCTGATGCTGAGGCAGGCTGAGGCTGAGGCTGAGGCTGATGCAGGCTGAGGCTGAGGCAGGCTGAGGCTGAGGCCGAGGCTGAAGGCAGACTGAGGCTGAGGCTGAAGCAGGCTGAGGCTGAGGCTGAGGCAGGCTGAGGCTGAGGCTGAGGCAGGCTGATGCTGAGGCAGGCTGAGGCTGAGGCTGAGGCTGATGCAGGCTGAGGCAGGCTGAGGCTGAGGCCGAGGCTGTAGGCAGACTGAGGCTGAGGCTGAAGCAGGCTGAGGCTGAGGCTGAGGAGGCTGAGGCTGAGGCTGAGGCAGGCTGAGGCTGAGGCAGGCTGAGGCTGAGGCTGAGGCTGAGGCTGAGGCAGGCTGAGGCTGAGGCCGAGGCTGAAGGCAGACTGAGGCTGAGGCTGCAGGCTGAGGCTGAGGCTGAGGAGGCTGAGGCTGAGGCAGGCTGAGGCTGAGGCTGAGGCTGAGGCTGAGGCTGAGGCTGAGGCTGCAGGCTGAGGCTGAGGCTGAGGCTGAGGCTGAGGCTGAGGCTGCAGGCTGAGGCTGAGGCTGAGGCTGAGGCTGAGGCTGAGGCTGAGGAGGCTGAGGCAGGCTGAGGCTGAGGCTGAGGCTGAGGCTGAGGCTGAGGCAGGCTGAGGCTGAGGCTGAGGCAGGCTGATGCTGAGGCAGGCTGAGGCTGAGGCTGAGGCTGATGCAGGCTGAGGCTGAGGCAGGCTGAGGCTGAGGCCGAGGCTGAAGGCAGACTGAGGCTGAGGCTGAAGCAGGCTGAGGCTGAGGCTGAGGCAGGCTGAGGCTGAGGCTGAGGCAGGCTGATGCTGAGGCAGGCTGAGGCTGAGGCTGAGGCTGATGCAGGCTGAGGCTGAGGCAGGCTGAGGCTGAGGCCGAGGCTGAAGGCAGACTGAGGCTGAGGCTGAAGCAGGCTGAGGCTGAGGCTGAGGCAGGCTGAGGCTGAGGCTGAGGCAGACTTAGGCTGAGGCTGTGACTGCGACTGCCGTTGCCGCTGCGACTGTCATCGCGAATGCGACTACGACTGCGAGAACAGCAGAATTCTACAACTGGGTTCTCAGTTGAATCTTAAGGGGAATGCTTCCAGATATGCTCCTACACATCGCTGTTAGGTTGCTTTGCCGGGATAATTATGACAACACCTCCGAACTGCCAGGCGACCCAGGAGCCCACAGGAATCGTGGAACCCTAAAGCAGTGCCGAGACGCGAAGCGTCACTGAATAGGGGACGCGTAGCGTCTCAGAATACATTGCAACCAATACACGGGCAATCTTTTCAAACGCAAAAGCAGCCCCCGTGTCAAATAGCATGCTGGCTCCAAGCTGAGCCACCCAACGGGGCAATAAGCGACGTCGAACTCCAACTTCCCGTCCAGCGTCTCGCCGAGCGGCGCCAAAGCCTGCTGTCGCTTCTCGCCCCCGCCCAAGTGTGCTGGCCTCCAGCGCTGTAGATGTCTAGCCAAGCAACTCGGCTCGGAGCCTCTGCGCGCCATCCTTGGACAGCTTGAGCTTCTCGACCTGCGCCGCGATGCGGTGAATCAGCTTCGAGTGCGCCTTGCTCTGCTTCTCGGTGATCTCCGCGACCAACCGCATCTTGCTCTCCTTCTTGGTGGCGCCGACGATGTACGTCCGCTTGGGCGAGGCCGCATTCACGATGCGGACCTTCGTCAGAGGCTCCTTCCACCACGACTTGTCAGCAGCCCCCTTCATGGGGGTCGCCGCCTTCATGGGGACCGTCGCCATCTTCATGGGGGTCACCGCCTTCATGGGGATCGTCGCCGTCACGGCCTTGGCAGTCTTCATTGCCTTCTTGACCCCGCGAGGGGCAAAACCAATCTCAGCTGCTAGATTGGACACCGTGCCCGAGCACCGCAGCACCCGCAAGAAGTCGAACCCCGCTGCCACATCGAACTCAAACTGCGTGCCGCCGACGCCCTGCACGCCGCCGTTGTCCTCGTCGCCGATCGGGCCCGCCTGAGCCGCCTGCGGGGCGCGGGCGCGCCGCCGTCGTTCGTCGTTCGTCGTGCGTCGTTCGTCGTCCGTCGTCCGTCGTCCGTCGTCCGTCGCTCGTCGTCGTCGTCGTCGTCGTCGCCGTCGTCGTCGTCGTCGTCGTCGTCGTCGTCGTCGTCGTCGTCGTCGTCGTCGTCGTCGTGGTCGGCGTCGTCGTCGTCGTCGTGGTCGTGGTCGTCGTCGTCGTCGCCGCCGTCCTTTTCTTCCTCACCCTCATCCTCCTCATCCTCCGCAGGGCCCACCCCGTCGTGCCCACAGGCACCCGCCCCAGCCCTCCCCACCCCTCCTGGTCCAAGCTCCTGCCCTGTCCCCCCCTGGGCGCCTCCTCCGTGTCGTCTGCCACCGCCGCGGCGCCCTCGCCCTTGTCGTCGGGCACCGCCTGGGCCTGGCTGACGCCCCACGCCTCGCCGCCGCCGAAGGAGTCGCCGCCTAAGTCGCAGTCCTCCTCCAAGCCGTCCGTGATCGCCTGGCGCCGCAAGTCACGGATCGTAACCATCTCGTTCAGCAGCGCTGTGAGGGACGACTTGACGCGATCTGGCAAGACACCGGAGAGGCCCTTAAACGCGTGCTTCCTGCTTGTAATCGCAGCCACGTCCGAAATCATCAAACGATACCTGTTGCTCAACATGTCCGCCGTCTGCTGAACACCCTGCCTGAAGTACGTCGCCGAGTTGCGACCCGATAGCACACCAGCGAACACCTTCCTCAGTTCGTCGTGATTCACGTTGCCGCCACCTAAGGCGCTGAACCTCGCGAGCATCTTGAGCACCTCGGCGTTCTTGGCGAAGGTGCGGAGCTTCGGAGGGTTCTTATTGCTCACAGCGCCCGCCCTCTGCATGTACTCGCCAAGGTCGAAGAGCCGCAGGACGCAGCCGTCCTCATTCTCGTCCACGTTGGCCTCGACGTATGCGTCGAGCGCCTTGGCCAACCCAACGGTGTCAGCATCGCCGACGGGGCCGCGGCGAGGGCACTGACCTCTCGGCATGGCGCTGGAAGGAACGCCACGCCGATGAACCTCTGCGCCAAAATGGCTTCGAATGGCAGTGGCGATGGATCACGCGGCGCCACTGGGCGCCAACGCTAGCTTGGGGCAGGATGCAAGGCATGCGGGCGCTGGCGCCAGAGCAATGGTATCCAACATGCTGGGGGCATGGCAATGATGCAAGGCCCATGGGCGCCAATTCTACACCTTCGGCAATGTTCTGACCACCGCCACGACGCTGGTTAGATACCACCCCCCCATGTGGGCCGTGGCCACGCGAAACCACGTGGCTGCAGCTCGGGACCACCATGCTAGATACCCCAGTCTGGGTGGCCTGGACACGTGACAACAAATGGGCCCAGCTAAGCACCGCCATGTTCGATACTCCTTCTGGTGGGAGGGGCTGGGCACGTAAAACGCATCGAATTCCGCACTTGCTGCTGTTGCTGCGTTGCTGCTGCGTTGCTGCTGCGTTGCTGTTGTTGCTGCGTTGCTGCCGAATGTGATTGCAATGTGATTGCTGCGTTGCTGCTGCGCAGTGGCTATTAAGCTGACGGTCGTCGTTGAAACGTGATCCAGAGATACGTAAACCATAGCGCATAGCACTGCAATTTTTTGTGCAACAGAATATCCGACGCAGCAGCAGCAGAACAGGTCGCAAATGCAAGACAACACAATCAGTGAATGCCCCGCGGCAAATGTTGTCACGCGAACTCTGACACTGCAACCGAAGACACCGAAGGACCCGTGCCGCGCAACTCCCACGAGCACTAGTGGCAATGCAACGCACTGCTGCTGAGCTGAGCGCTGATGACAAAGAAACGCACTGCAATTGTACTGAAGCTGAGCACTGATGATCAAGAAATGCACTGCTGGAGCTGAGCACTGACGACCAAGAAACGTGCCGCAACTGTACTGAAGCTGAGACCTGATGATCAAGAAACGCACACTGCTGGAGTAGATGGCCCAGAAACTCAAATCAACTCAGTCACTGTCGCTGATCACGGCGTCTTCGATGGTGTACGTAATCTTGAACTTCCGCGAATGCGTGACATCGTTGCGGGTAGGCATGTCGCCATTCTGCATCATGGTGAACGTCTCCTGGGCCTCTTCAGGCATGGAGCCGCCGATCTGGACGTAAGAACGAGTGATGCTCCGCTTCCGCGTCTCGCCACGGCGGTCGCCATGGGGCTGCCCCCCGCGGGGGTCGGGAGCCGCCGCTCGGGCGGGGTCGCTGGCGGGCACCGTTGGGTCGAGGCTGCTAGCCGCCCTGGCACCCGCCTCGGGCTCGGCGGGCGGGCGCTCCTCCCCCGACGAACTCATCCCGCGGCCTCTGTGCGAGCTCGAGGACGCGGCGTCGTCGCCAGGAGTGGCGCCTGCCATCTCGCGGCTAACTTCGGCGAGCGGCGCCGCGAAACTGTGAAAGTCGAAACGGGATGCAATCCAGAGCAACAGATGGCCGCGGACGCGACGGGATGCAATGTAATGCAATGATGGGCCACACAATGCAATGCAAAGCAATGCTGCGCCATGAACGTTAATGCTAACGCAATGATGCACCACCAGACGTACTTGCCGACATACAATACATTCCTGAGCCACGCAACGCAATGCGAAAGCAATGCTGCGACAAGCGGGTTGGCCGCAATGCAAAGAAATTCAGTGACATGCTCCCTGCCGCTATGCCGTGCCATGCCAATGCCATGCCCCCTACTGTTATGTCGTACCATGCCTCGCGCTGCTCCGCGAGGCCACCGCGGGGGGGCACCTGGGGCGTAAGTGGGCCGCCGACCCACGCGGGGCCATCAGAGCGTCAGCGTGTCGTCATGGACGTCGTGGTCGTCGTCGTCGTCGTCGCCGTGGCCGTCGTCGCGGTCGTCGTCGTCGTCGCGTCCGTGGGACCCGCGCGGGGCCACTGGGGCGTTAGTCAAATGACCCGCCGACCCGCAGGGCCGCCAGGGCGTCAGACTTTTTCTCTTGGGCCACGAAAAGTGTGATGGGTGTGCCGACATGGGCGCGTGGGCCGCCGACCCACGCAGGGCCACTGGGGCGTTAGCCAAACGATCCGCCGACCCGCAGGGCCACTAGGGCGTCAGACTTTTTCTTGGGGCACGAAACGTGTGAGGGGTGTGCAGAGATGGGTGCGTGGGCCGCCGACCCACGCAAGGCCACTGGGGCGTTAGTCAAATGATCCGCCGACCCGCAGGGCCATTTGGGCGTCAGATGTTTCTACTGGGCAACGAAACGCGTGAGGGGTGTGCCGAAATGGGTGCGTGGGCCGCCGACCCACGCAGGGCAACTGGGGCGTTAGCCACATGATCCGCCGACCCGCAGGGCCACTAGCAGGGCGTCAGGCTTTTTCTATTGGTGTGCCGAAATGTGTGCGTGGGCCGCCGACCCACGCAGGGCCACTGGGGCGTTGGTCAAGTGATCCGCTGACCCGCAGGGCCATTCGGGCGTCAGACTTTTTCTATTGGGCAACGAAACGTGTGAGGGGTGCACTGGAATGGGTGCGTGGGCCGCCGACCCACGCAGGGCCGCTGGGGCGTTAGTCAAATGATCCGCCGACCCGCAGGGCCACTAGGGCGTCAGGTATTTTCTCTTGGGCAACGAAGCGTGAGAGGCGTGCGCCGAAATGAGCGCGTGGTGGGCGCATGGTGGGGGCATGGTGGGGGGTATCGGTCGGTTTTGGGCGAGAAATGGTGGGGTGGGGGGTCCCAAGAACAGAGGCTGGGGTGGGGGGTCCCAAGAACAGAGGCTCCACGAGGGGGGGGGCCGGGGCATGGTGGGGGGGTGGGGGTCTCAAGAACAGCGGCTCCACGGTGGGGGGGTGCCGGGGCATGGTGGGGGGTATCGGTCGGTTTTGGGCGAGAACTGGTGGGGGGGGTCCCAAGAACAGAAGGTCCACGGGGGGGGGATGCCGGGGCATGGTGGGGGGTATCGGTCGGTTTTGGGCGAGACATGGTGGGGTGGGAGGTCCCAAGAACAGAAGCTCCACGGGGGGGGAGTGCCGGGGCGTGGTGGGGGCGCGGTGGGGGGTATCGGTCGGTTTTGGGCGAGAAATGGTGGGGTGGGGGGTCCCAAAAACAGAGGCTCCATGGGGTGGGGAGTGCCGGGGCGTGGTGGGAAGCATGGTGGGGGCATGGTGGGGGGCATGGTGGGGGGTATGGGTCGGTTTTTGGGCGAGAATGGTGGGGTGGGGGGTCCAAGAACAGAGGCTCCACGGGGATGGGGGATGGTGGGGGCGGAGGCATGGTGGGGGCATGGTGGGGGGTGTCGGTCGGTTTTGGGCGAAACTGGTGGGGTGGGGGGTGCCAGGAACAGAGGCTCCACGGGGAGGGAGGCCCATGGGTGGGGCATGGTGGGGGGTGTCGGTCGGCGTTGGGCGAGGAATGGTGGGGTGGTGGTCCCAAGAACAGAGGCCACGGGGAGGGGGGTCCGTGGGCATGGTCGGGGCTGAGCTGGGGGAGAACAGAGGCTCCACGGGGGGGGGGGCCTCGGCATGGTGGAGGCATGGTGGGAGGTGTCGTCGGTTTTGAAGAGGAGGATGGGGTTGGAGGGTCCCAAGAACAGAGGCTCCACGGGGGGGGGGCTGAAGCATGGTGGGGCATGGTGGGGGCATGGTGGGAGGTATCGGCGGTTTTGGGCGAGAAATGGTGGGGGGGGGTCCCAAGAACAGAGGCTCACGGGGGGGGGATGCCGGGGCATGGTGGAGGCATGGTGGGCGGCTCGGTCGGTTTTGGGCGAGAAATGGCGGGCTGGGGGGCTCCAAGAACAGAAGCTCCACCGGGGGGGGTGCCGGGGCATGGTGGGGGCACACGGGGCATGGTGGGGGCATGGTGGGGGGTATCGGTCGGTTTTGGGCGAGAAATGGTGGGGTGGGGGTCCCAAGAATATAAGCTCCACGGGGTGGGAGGGGGGTGGTGGGGCATGGTGGGGGGTGTCGCTCGGTTTTGGGCGAGAAATGGTGGGGTGGTGGGTCGCAAGAACAGAGGCTCCACAGGGATGCGGAGGCCGGTGCATGGTAGGGGCATGGTTGGGGGTGTCGGTCGGTTTTGGGACAGAACTGGTGGGGTGGGGGGTCCCAAGAACAGAGGCTCCACGGGGGGGGGGGGGTGCCGGGGCATGGTGGGGGCATGGTGAGGGCATGGTGGGGGCATGGTGGGGGGTAGAATGGGGGGGGGCTGGGGCGAAAATTGCGGGGTAAGGTGGCAGACGGGGGGTGGCCTGTGGCGGGGAGCTCGAGCGAAAATTTCGGGGTAGGGTGGCAGAAGGGGGGGGGCCTGTGGCCTGTGGCCTGAGGACTGCGGGTCGTGGTCTGTGGCCTGTGATATCGCACACGCCTTCTGGGGTCGGCGGATTTGGCCGTCTTCGGTGCATCTTCGGTTGTCTGTGACATCGTGTGACCATCTGGGGTTCTTTGGGAGCCATCTTGGCCGTCTCGAAGGCATCGTGGAGGCCGTCTTGACCGTCTTGGAGGCGTCAGGGTCCTTGCCTCCCACCTCGCCCGGGCTTGCCGCGAGGTCGGCGACTTGGGCCGAAACACCTTAGAACCCATTGGAAAGCACCAGAGCACTACCGTTTGGCACGCCGTGCACCCTTGTGGCAAGTAAGATGGGGCGGCGGATCTAGTGGCCTTCGGCCCATCCATCCCGCCGCCGCGCGCCTGCTTTGTAGGTCAGAGGTATCTTGGATACTTTTGGGGGGTCTCTCGAGAGGCTGGCCTTTCGGAAGCGTCTTGGATGCAGTTTTAGGATGTCTTGTGGTCTGTCGGGGCCTCTTTGAGACCTCTTTGAAGCCTCCTGGGGCTTCTTGTCCTCGATGCACTACACGTGTGCCACTGGCACTGCGCTGATTCGCTAACCCTCCCTTTGCTACCTCCCCGCTCTTCGTCCGCCCCGGTGGAGGGGAGGGTGGAAAAGCACCAGCCAGGGTCCAATTCGATCCAATCGGTCCGATTCGATGTCGATGATGTCCAGCCCGATACGATTCGATTCGACTTGATTTTCCGATTCGATGCCGACCCGATCCTGCCAGCAGGAGCCCCTGGCACCAGGAAGCCCAGCTACGTGACCTGATTGGCTAAGCCTTCCTTTGCTATCCCCACCCCCCTTTCGTCCGCCCCGGTGGAGGAGGGGGGAGATCGATCCGATTCGATTTCGACAACGACCGACCAGGACGCTGTTTAGCATGGTGTGGGCCTTTGTTTTGTCGTTCGTGTCGTTTTTCATTGTCGTGCCCTTCTGCTGTGTTCGTTTTTGTTTTGAACGCCTCGTTTCGTTGTCCGTCTCGTTTAGGCCCAGTTTCGTTTGAAACGTTCGTTTTAAACGGCGGGTTCGTTTCGGTTTCGTTGTAAGCGCCATTTCGTTTTCAACATCGTTGTGGTCGTCATTGGATTTCGATTCTGGCGGGCCCGATCCGATTCGATCCACTTTCCCAATTCGATGCCGACCGATCCTGCCAGCAGGAGCAGACAGCAGCAGCATGCTGCCGCGGCCGCCCCCGCCCTCGCGCGCGCCCCCCCCTGCCCGCAGGAGTAAGCCGCCCGCTCAGCTGGCCCCCCGACCCGCCCGCCCGCACCGCCCGCGGCTCCGGGCCTCGCTCGGCGGCGCGGGCAGGGAGCGGGGCGGCGCAGGGCCCAGGCCCCCCTGTGCGTCGTGCAGGGCTCACGACGGCCCGTTTGTGTTGCGCCGTGCTGCCTCTGGGGGTCCTTCCCTGGCCCCGGGGCCGTCGAGAAGAAGCTCCAGAGGAAGAACGGGCCCCGAGGAAGTGGTCGAGACGTCTGGGGGTCGACGTTCTGAGAGGGTCACGACGTCGGGGGCCTGAGAGGGGGAGGGGAGGGGGGCCCTCTGAGGAGGCGGGGGGGCCGCCCGCTCGGCTGCCCCCGATCCGACCGTCCGCAGCCCGCCGCCTCCAGGCCCCGCTCCGCGGCGGCACGGCGCAGGAGGGGCGAAGTCCAGAAGGAGTCAGCGCAGACGGAGGCCGAGCACGCCGTGCGCACTTGCTCCGCACGGACTGGGCATCCTCCGAGCGGAGCGGGGTGGCGCCAGGGGAAGGGGGGGGAGCGCCCTTTGAGAAGGCGGGGGGGCCTTCCTCAGGAGAGGGCGCCCGTGGTGGCCCCGCTGGCTGTCAAGGGGAGGTGGCTCCTCAGAACCACCACCCCCCTCCTTCCCCCCTGTCGGGAGGGCATGCTTTTGTACCCCATCGCCCTCTGCACCGGCGGGGGGGCTGGATGGCCCTTGGTTGGCAGCGGACGGGGCGGGGCGGGGCGCTGGGTTCAGTTCGCAGCCCCTGCTGCTGCTGCGGACAGAGCGCGGGAGCCGAAGACGAACAAACTGCTTGAGCAGAAACTTTTGGAGCTCCGCGCGGATCCCTGAGATCTGCGCTGGGCCCCCTCCTCGCACCGCCAATCGGGGGGCAGCTCTCCTCACCCCCCAGCATTCCTCCCTCTCCTCGGGCACCCCCTCCTGTTCTCCGTCTGCCGCCGCAGGACCGGATCGCCCGCGCACGGGGCAGAGGGGCCTGTCCTCCGCTCGTCATGGCATGGCTCGAACATTTTGTCTCGGCGAGGACCATCGAGGAGCATCGTGGATCATCTCGAGATTAAGAAAAAGGCATTCAGCCTAACAAAAACACAGGGACTGGACGTCCGAGCGATGGTAAGATGAAATTGCCAGGGGTCGCAGGGCAGTTCGTTCCTCACCTCGTGCTCTGAAGTGGTTCAAAAGCGGGCGAAGAACGGTGTAACACAAACTTTTCTTCGATTGAGGCCACCTGTCCCAGGGCGGCTTGCAAGTTCACACCCCCACCCTGCCACTTTAGGGATACATTTCCCAGCCGTCCCGGGTCAGGCGTCCCCGATCGAGGGGATTGATTGATGACGAGTGGTACCACGTGCTCGCGGGCGGTCCCCTGGGGCAAGCGATCCCCCCAGAGTGTGGCGCTGGCTGCGCAGGCGACGCCCCCCCGCCCCCCCTCAGGGGGCCACGAGGTCTCGTCCGCAAGCGCGTGTCGCGTCGCTCCGCTGGGCCTCCCAAGAGCGTGCGTAGGCGGCGACCTGTGCGCAGGCGGCAGCCCTCTCGTGGAGCCGCGAGGTCTCGTCTGGGCGTGCGTGTCGCGTCGGTCTGCTGGGCCTCCCAGGAGCGCACAGCTTCGCAGGTGTGCCCCCTCCCAGGGGAGGGCGTTATGGTCTAGTGTATAGGGTCAGGGTTAGCGTGGTAGGATCTGGGTTTTCGGTGCAGTCTCTTAGCCCTCAGAATTCTGAGTTATTGCTTCGGGTCAGGGTTCCGAGGGAAGGGTCGAATCACTAGGGTTAGGGTGTTAGGGTTCTGATGTTAGGGTTTATGGTGTTCGGGCCAGGGATCGCTCAGGAGTTGGGTTGGGGCATTCGGGCTAGGGTGTTGATGTTTAGGGCTTGATATTGCGACTGCTTGTTGTTGGTTCGCGTGTGTGTGTGTGTGTGTGGGTGTGTGCGTGTGTGTGTGTGTGTGTGTGTGTGTGTGTGTGTGTGTGTGTGTGTGTGTGTGTGTGTGTGTGTGTGTGTGTGTGTGTGTGTGTGTGTGTGTTCGGGCTCCAGGTATCAGGGCTAGGATGGCAGAGTGACATGTAGTGGTTCATGCTAGTGCTGGGGCATAAGGGTTCAGCTTGTTCGGGTTCATGGTGTTAGGGTTTAATGCATAGGATGATGGTGTTAGGATGTTAAACTACAGTCTTCGAGTGTTATGGTTGAGGGTGATTGGTCATGGTGGCAGGGTTTTGGTGTTAAAAGTTGTTGTGTTAGGGTTCAATGTGCTGGGGGGTCGGGTTTCGGGTGTTACGATCAGGGTGGGTTAGGGTGGTCTGCGGGGGTTATGCGGGGTTAGGGCTAGTGCTTCGGGTCAAGGTCATGGTGATTAGGGTCAGGGTGTTCGGGAGTATAGTTTCTCTTCATGGTTACGGTCAGTGTGTTCGTTGTTTTGGGGGGAGGTGTAAGGTTTTAGAGTTGGGTTTGGTGTTTGCAGTTAGGGTTTGAGTGGTTGGCCTTATCGTATTGCCGTGTCGTGTGCAGAGTCAGGGATACTGATTTGTTCTTGTGTGCTGGGTTTAGGATTCAGGTTTGGAGGGTGTCAGGGTCGTAGGCTTACCGTGTGCGGCTCGGTGTCCGGCGTTATGGCCATGGTCGTAGAGATCGTGTTCAGGGCCATGGTCAGGGTTTCGTTCAGGTCCGGGTCAGGGGGTTCGGGTTAGGGTGTAAAGCTTTGAAGAGATAGGTTTTGCGTATCAGGGTTAGCCTCCTAGCCCTCCGAGGCGGTTCCGCCAAAAGCTGCGCTGCACTTCCGCGAGCATCGGATGAACAGCAGCAGCAGGAGTTGTCGGAGGGCACCAACTGACCCGTGAACTTGTTCCATGTGTTTAAGACGAGTGTGCGCGGCGCTAAGGCGAGAGCCACATGTTGAAGAGGAGCTGCCCTCAATCTGTAGAGCTCTTGCACATGATTGAGACGAATGTGCAGGGCGCTAAAGCGAGAGTCACATGTTTGAAGCCCCTTGCAATTTGTTCAGACGAATGTGCGGGGGCGCCAAGGCGAGAGCCACACTGTGAAAAAGGCCCGCCCTCAATCTGCGCAAGTCTTGCAATTCTCTGAAACGAATGAGCGCAGCGTGAAGGCGAGAGCCACATTTTGAAAGCGGCCCGCCCTCAAGCCGCGAAAGTCTTGCAATTTTCTAGAACAAATATGCGCGGCGTCAAAGCGAGAACAACGTTTTGAAAACGGCCCGCCCTCAATATGATAAACTCTTGCACATGTTTAAATCGAGTGTTCGCGGCGCTAAGGCGAGAGCCACATTTTTCGAAGCGGTCCGCCCTCCAGTGGGAAACTGTTGCCGCTTTCTGCGCCTCAGAATCAAGAATGGCGAGGAAGTCTCAGGCGAAACGCCCGGCCTGCCCTTTCGACCGGCCTCTTGGTGCGACAGGGAGGAGTTATTTGGAATGAAAAAGAAATATGTCAGTTTAGCCAGGTCGAGCGGGTCAGATTGCCCCGCCTACTCCCACCCCCCCGTCCCACAATATCAGCATCAATTGTGGCACAACTTGGCACTTGGATTGGCACGCGCTCCCACCTCGCAAGCGGAAGGCGCTCGCGCGTGGCCCCGCTTCCGACGGCTTGGCGAAGGGAAGACTACTGACGCGGGCCGCGCAGGGGCGGCAGCGGCAAGCTTGCGACGAGCGGCGAAGGCGAGGCATGCGCCGCGCTGGCCCAGCACGGACGGCTCCACGCACGAGCTGCGTGGCGCTCGGGCGAGGTCGGCATCGCGCCCGCTCTCGCGCGGCCCTGCTGCCGCTGTCGCCGCGCCTGGGCGAGGGCGGCATGTCGCCTGCCCGCGCGGGGCCCCCCCAGAGTCAGCGAGCGACGAGCACGTGTGCGCCGCGTCGGGGCGGGCTGCGCCACGTCCAAAGCGAGATCTGCGCGGCGCCTCGTCGGGAGCGACAATTTGCGTCCGCCGCGCGTCGACAGAGCTGCGCGCGAAGAAGATGCGCCGCGCCGCAGCATGAGCGCGGCGCCAAGGCGAGGGCGATATTTCGGGCTTTCGCGCGGGGCGTGCGCCCCGTCCCGCTCCTGCCGCGCATTCTGCAACAGACACGACAAACACTGCAAGTGTTTTTGTTTGTTTGAAGGGGAGGATGGGACCACCCATATTGGTCGGACATCGGCTTGGTAGGTGGCAGAGTGGGAGTAGATGTTGATATGGGAGAGGGTTATGAGGATGAGGGCGGGCATTTCGGAGGATGTTGTTGCTATTGCGGATGATGATATTGATGCTGTTGATGAGGAGGATGAGAATATGATGATGATGATGACGACGGCGACGAGGATGGTGAAGAGGATGATGATGAGGATGAGGATGCTGTTGAGGATCATGAGGATGAGGATGAGGATGATGAGGCTGATGTCGATGCGGATAGTGCAGATGACGATGATGTTGATGGTGATGAAGATGATGATGACGATGATGATGCGGAAGATGAGGATGATGATGATGAGGACGGGGATGATGGTAAGGCTGATGATGATGATGATGATGATGCTTACGATTATGATGATGATGATGATGATGATGATGATGATGATGATGATGATGATGATGATGATGATGATGATGATGATGATGATGATGATGATGATGATGTTGCTGCTGATGATGGTTGTGGTGATGATGTTGATAACGCTTATGCTAGATATGATGCTGCTGCTGATGATGATGCTTGTGGTTGTCGTGGTGGTGTTGAGGATGAGTAGG
Source organism: Prorocentrum cordatum (assembly GCA_963575745.1). Classification (NCBI taxonomy): domain Eukaryota; class Dinophyceae; order Prorocentrales; family Prorocentraceae; genus Prorocentrum; species Prorocentrum cordatum. Next base: position 318,853 of record CAUYUJ010008047.1, on the reverse strand, counting down.
AGGATGAGTTGGAGGAAGCGGAGGCGGAGTTGGAGGAGAAGGATGAGAAGGAGGAGGAGGAGGAGGAGAAGGAGGGTGAGGAAGAGGAGGAGGACGACGAGCCGGCGTTCTACATTGAACGCCGCTGGCGACCCAGAATCGGTCGGTGTTGAGCGATCTGACGTTTCGGAAACGGCCGATCGTTCAAGGTTGAACGATCCCCGCGGTGTCAGTAACCAACGCTCAAGTTGGCACGACACGAACCTGCAGTAAGGAGGAAAAAGAGGGTGAGGAGGGGTGAGGATGATGGAGGGTGGAGGAGGTCGTGGTGGATGATGGAGGAATGCGGCAGACGATGTAAGACGGGAGGGTTGGACACCGAGGCTGGAGGCTCTGCACATTAAGAACCGCCAGCTGGAAGAGGAGCCCCCTCGCCTTCCTGCCCGGCCCGCGGCCGGCAGCTTCGTGCCCGCACGGTCGTCGCCCTCCTCTTTCCCTGCGCGTTCTGCCCCTGCCGCGTCCTGCCCTCCTCCTTCCCCTGTGGACGAGTACTGCTTGTAACAGAGCTTGGATAGACGATGCCACTTTCGCAGACGACTCACAATCAAAGTGAACATATCTCAGATACCAGTGCAACCGCCAAGTCCGCACCCGTTGAGTTTGAGCGCTTGATGGTGTGGCCACGGCGTGGTCCTTTCTGGGAGCGGTGGCTGGCATTTGGGCTCTTGGCTGAACGGCCGTACGGCCATGCAGGAGCGTTCCTCGGTAGGCGCGCGCGTGGAGGAGAGCAGGGATGCGAGAGGATGAAGGAGAACAGGGAGCAGGGATCGGGTCGGATGAAGGACCCCCCCTTCCTCCCTCTTTCCGCCCCCCCTCCTCCCTCGTCCTCCTCTTTCTTCTCTATCCCTCCCTCCCCTCGTCGTCCTGGGGCAGGTATTCAGCCCGCGCGCCTGTACGTCAGGTACGATCCGATTCCGATTCAATTCCGGTTCGATCCGATCAGCTGCCCATCCGATCTGCCTTCTCGGTTCGATGCAGCCCAGGTTTGCCAGGCAGCGCGGCGGAAAGCACGCCTCGGGCGAAACCATCTCAGAGCAGCAGGCTCCTCCTCGGAGAACCTCTCCTCGCGCCGTCCCTGTCCCGCCTCCCTCTCGCCTGCTCTGTCCTCGCTGGCTCCCTTCTCTGCGGCTCGGTCCACCTCTGCTCCCCACCCGCCCCTCCCGCCTCTCGATCTGGGGGTGTCGTCTGCAGCAGCGGTTCGGAGAGCGCGCGGTCGATAGCGACGCTCGGCGGGAGCTGTCCTCCTCCCCTGTTTCCTCCCGTCTCTCCCCCCCCTCTCTGCCAAATTCAAGCTTCGCGCGGCCCGCTTAGCTTCGACCGGAAGAGGTGCGCTCTCGACCCGCGGATCAAACACTGTTTCCTCCCGTCCTTTTTCCTTTTCCCTTGCATGCCGTTGCATTCCGTACTCAGCAGGTTGCGCTTGGCAGCCTTCCAGCGCGTTGTGGCGTTGCGGTTCCGCTTCGTAGTGCACCGCGCGTTTGGCATTCTGACTCGTGGAGCCTCGTGGCTGTGAGCGTGTCTTCGCCATACCCGCGATTTGTTTCTTACCTCCCAAATCGCGCAGCGATATAGGGAGCAGGAAAATATGACGGAAGTGCGTAATGGATTCCATTATTCTCTTCTTGGCCTCTGGGGGTTGCGGTGGTTTGCGTACTGCACCTAATTATGGTCGGCAAACGGCAAGCGATCGCTTGTCTCATTCGCTGGTGTTCCAATGGAGCAGGAGGTTCGCGCTTCGCGGCACGGGGCTCCCAGTTGTTCTTACACGCCGGTGCCCCTCCGGGATTGCGGTGGGTGTCTGTTGCGGTCAGTCGTCGGGCCGTGGGCCCAAGCCTGCAAAGGGCCTTTTCTCGCGCACCTGGGCAAGGGCACGGCTTGCCAATCCCAGGCGCGTGAAGTCAGGAGACGGCCGACCCACGGTGCCGCTGAGCCCGTGGGAGGCGCAATTCAATCTTGGCGCCGCTATCCGCACCGTTGTGTACCATTCTGGTGCCGCTGAGCGCCACTTGCGCCACTGAGTGCAGTTCTGGCGCCGCTGAGCGCCACTCGCACCGTTCAGTGCCATTCTGGTGCCGCTGAGCGCCACACGCACCGCTGAGTGCCATTTTGGTGCCGGTGAGCAACATTTGCGCCAGTGACTACCGATCTATATGACGCCGCTGAGCGCTACTCGCAGCGCTGAGTGCAATTCTGGCGCCGCTGAGCGCCATTTGCGCGGCAATGTGGAGTTCTGGTGCCGCTGCGCGCCACTCGCTCCGCTGAGTGCCACTTTGGCGCCGCGGAGCACCAGTAGCACCGCTGAGTGCCAGCCTGGTGCCGCTGAGCGACACTTGCGCTGCTGATGCCATTTTGATGTAGCGCCGCCATGCGGCATTCGCACCCATGGGTGCCATTTTGGCGCCCAGTTCTGATGCCGCGGTATGCCCGTTGCGCTTCTGCGTGCCGTTCAGGCTCCGCTGAGCTCCATTCGCGCCACCCCGGGCCGTTGGGCGCTTTACGCGCCGGTGGTTGCCTTTATGGTGCCACTCGGTGCGGCCTGCACCGCTCTGCGCAGACCAGGCCACTCGCGCTGCCTTGTGCCGCGCTGGCGCTGCGATGCCCACCCGCGTCGCTTGGTGACTTTCTGGTGCTGCGGAGCGCCATCGGCGCCGCAGCAGCGTTTATTCGTGCCGCCTGGCGCGTTTCGCGCCAAGCTGCCGCGCGCGCCGCCGGGAGCTTCGCAGGCACCGTCGAGTGCTTTTTCGCACCGTTGAGTACCAAACCGGCTGCGCTGAAAGCTCGTCGCCATGGGGCGTCCCATGCTGCGGCCCGTGGCGCCAATCGCACCGCTGAGTGCCATGTAGTTCTGCTGCGCGCCATTCGCGGAATGTTTTTTTTTCTGGCGCAGTGCGGGGCGCGCGCAAGCTGGCGCGCTTGGGCGCCGTCGCCGAGAAAATTCGGCGCCCCATCATTCTCCGCCATTAGTTGCGATTTGCTTCCTTTGGCGAACCCGTGTCCGTGGCCGCCGACTGGAGTGCGAATTCGCGCGCTTCTGTCTACTGTCTGCAGTCTGTCCGACAGGGCTTCTGCACGTGGAGCAAGCGCGGCAGCATGGCCTAATCTGTCGCGGAGATTGAGGCTGAGATCGGGGAAGCGCCGGGGAGCGCTTTCAACGGTGCTTCTGCCGAGCAGCGCGAGACATGGATCTACGTCGCGCTCGGCCCGGAGTAGTCTAAGCCCAAGATTCAGCGCGATCTGCGCGGGCACGCGGCAGTCGCCCGAATGTTGAGCGAGGCTGTGGGCAGCGCCCACCCAGCTGATCTCGCGCGCGAGATCATCCGCGACCTGCTCGAGTCCAGCGTCAAGATTGGCGACGCGCCCTTCGCCGCGGAGGGCAGTGGTTCAAGCTGGAAGGCGGCGGCGGCGGCGACGCCGGCCCTTCTCGCGCGCGGGCTCCGCGCCCGCGGCGAGAGTGCACTGGGGCCGAGCCTTCCACAGAGGCCGATGTCGGCGCTTCTTCGAGCGCGGCGGAGGGCCTCGCCAAGGCCGCGAGCGAGTTCGCAATGTGCCGGGGCGAGACGGAGACGCTTGGCAAGAATGAGCCTTTCGCACGACCGCGCCGAGCGCGCGGGAGATCGGTCTCGCCCCCATTCCCACAGGTTCCCTCCCCAACGAGGACACGCTAATCACATGGGAAGCTGCAGGGGGGGCGGCCGCAGAAAGCGGGCGCCCCTTCGTGGAGGGGCACGGATTGAGATGATCCGCAGATTCTCCGCCGGACCGCCCGGCCCCGCGCTCCCGTCATCGAGGCCGTGCCCAGCGAGTGCCCCTGGGCGGGGCGTTTGAAGGCGAGCTTCGAGGTCCGCGAGGCCAGGCTCGCAGCCAAATTGTATTTTACCTCTTTGGACCAGGATATGGTCCGAGAGACCAAGGGCAAGGCCCAGGAGGTCGTCCGCCGCGCAGGCAAAAAGGGCGTTGGCCAAAGGCGATGCCACTGACGTCTCGGCAGGCCAGCGGAAAGAGTTGCCGCGCCCGTCCGCGATGAAAAGCAGCGGGGGGCGGCGGCGGCACTGCGCGTTTGCGCCCCGGCGCGCCGCGATTGGGGCACTGGCCGCCGTGCATAGTTCAATTCTGGCAACGCCGGCGCAGCCGCCCCGAGCTGAGGCGACGCGGCGACTGCAGCGCGCATCTGGGGAGTCGTTCGAAGAGGAGGCCATGTGGATTGAGTTTTTTTGAGCGGAGGTCCAGCGCGGCTCAATGCGCCTCTGCGCTGCGGTTGCACGAACGAAGCTTGCTGCGCTATGCGTGGGCTGGGGCCCTGGCCGCCGACAACTGCGAATGCGGATGAATCGGTTGCCCTCTTTCGCATCGCCGCCTCCCTGGGGGGATATTTGTTGCACCTGCGCGCAATATTGCGATGGGTTCGCGCGCCTCTTGGAGCTTTAGTCGACGAAGGTCGCGCCGCGCGTGGCGCGGTAAATCCAGGGGGGGCAATCCGCGAGTGAAAGATCCGAGCGTCGGCGGATCAAGCCCGCAAATTGGCGCGATGGCGCAGCTGGACACAGCAGCGTGTCATTTGGGACTCGCGGGTGGTCGCGCGACATTTCTGCCTCCGACATGGGGGAGTTCCACAGCTGAGGCAGCTCCAGGCGCAGCTTGCAGTCGGGGCGGGCTCCCGGGCTCCGGAGCAGACGTGGCCAGGATGACGTCTCTCAATCGAAAGTGCTGCTCGGGACCTGTCGCAGCCCCACGTCGCCGCATATGCGGCTCGCAAGGGAAGACGCTTTGTGGCACGTGTGTTTCACGACGGAGACTGGCCAGCAACAGCGCACCTTTCTCGGGCATATCCTGCCGTAGTTCCCCGACGTGCCTGCAGCTCGCCGGGCGCGCCTTGGGGCTCGCTGGCGGGCGATCCTGGGGCGCGCATGATTGTCGCCGTGGCTTGACGACAGGTCGTTGAGGCCACAGGCCCAACGGCGCTTTTCTATTCGGGCGGCTGGCGGGGCATGACTGCTTGCGCGCGCGCGTCGGCCAAAGCCTGGGGCACCCTTGCAGAATGCGAATTCCTAATGGAGTTCGCGAGTTCACCAGACGAGGAGTAGAGGCCCAGAGGAAAACGTATTGTGATTTGGTGTTTGCATTCCACGCGCGCACGCGCACGCGCGCGCGCGCGAACCTGCACGTAGTGGGCCAGTGGAGTTTCACAGGGGTGTGTCTGCCCGGGATGCCCTGGGGTACAGAGGGAAGTTGGTGGTGCATCGCCCCAAGACGTCGCCGGCCAGACGCGCGATTTGAAAATTCCCGGAGTATGCGCTGGGACGCAGACGCACAACCGGGATGAAGGAATATTTTCTTAGCTCCCACATCGCGCAGCGATTTGGGAAGCGGGACAACATGATGGAAATGCATTTTGTGTTCCAGTCTTCTCCCCTTGGCCTCTGGGGGTTTCGGTGGTTTGCGTCTTGCACCTCATCAGGGTCGGCGAGCGGCAAGCGCTCGCTTGTCTCATTCACCGGGGCTCCAAGGGGGCAGGAGGTCCACGCTTCGCGGTGCCGCTGAGCCCGTGGTCGGCGCAGTTTTCCCACCCGCCCATCCTTTGCATTTCTTGCGTCCTCTGGCCTGGAAGCTGGCGGCACATCGCCCCAAGACATCGCCGGCCAGACGCGCGAATTGAAAATCCGTTGCGCGTGCACTGGGACGCAGACGCACAAGCGGGATGAAGGAATAATTCCTTCCATGCGGCTCTTCCTTCTCCCGCCTTCCGCGCTGCTTCTTCCCGCGAGGGCCAATTGTGCGAGTGCCGAGGTGTAGGTCCGAAGGTGTGCGCGAGCGGGCATTCTAGTGCGAGTGTTTCGTCTTCTCTTATTTTCCCCCTCCCATTTCTTCCTCCTCCTCCTCCTCTCCGTTCTCTTCTCCTCTGGATTGCACCGTGGGTTTTCCGGATTATCTAAAGGGCCGTTTGGGTCGCAGGAGTTATCCTCGCAGCGTCCTTGCCGCTTCGCCCCCTCCTCCCCCTTTCCGCCCTTCCTTGTCCTCCTCCCCCCGCGGTTGTGCCCCCTTGTCGTCCCAAGGCGGTTTCATAGGGGCCATTTTGATTGAGTTGTTTTTCGCGTGTCTGGCATGCGCAGGCCGTCCAGGCCGTTGCGGCGTGGCCGTGACGCTCGTTTTGTGGTTTCTCAGTTGCTTTGCCGCCCTCTTCGTCTGCAATGGCCCGTTCAAACAAACAACACTTAACATACACGGGTCTTTCGAGGCACAAGGCAACGCCGGACGAAGCAGGAGCAGAGGCAACCTCACGGGCACGGTGGACCGATGGGGAACAATTCAGGGCGTCCAAGAGGGGGCGGGGGTCAGGACTGGGGTGGGATGGATTTCGTGACCAGGGCCAAGAGATTTCCCAGTTGCCATGGCCCGTATTCCCAACCCTCCTGCGTTTGGTTTTTCGTTTTGAATAGAGCATTGTGGTCTCCAATCCTCTTCCCTCATCATTATCCTGCCCTGCCTCCTATTTCCTGCCTCCTGTCTCCTCTTCCTTCTCTTCCTCCTCCCATCTCTCCCTCGTCCTGCTTATGCCGCCGAGCAACTTTCGTGCGAGGCTCTGCTTGTCGCCACTTTCGTGTGTTCCTGGGAGGTCCAGCGGAGTCGGGTGTCACGCACACCACGTCGAGACATTGCGGTTCCCTGCGTGGCTGCGAATTGCGCAACTGTCGCCATTTTCGTGGACTCCTGGGAGGTCCAGTGGAGTGTATTGGTACGCAGACCCAGTTGGGACCTCGTGGCTCCCTGGCGGGTTGCGAAGTGCGCAATTGTTGCCACTTTCGGGGGATCTTGGGAGTCCAGCGAGGTGGAGTTGTACGTAGACCCGGTTGGGACCTCGCGCCTCCCCGCGGAGTTGCGAAGTGCGGAAGTGTCGCCATTTTCATTGGTTTGGGGGAGGTCCAGCGGCGTGGTGGAGTGGTACGCAGACCCAGTCGGGAGCTCGCTGCTCCCTGCGTGGCTGCGAATTGCGCAACGGTCGCTACTTTCGCGGACTTCTGGGAGGTCGCGCGGAGTGGAATGGTACGCAGGCACACTTGGGAGCTCGCTGCTCTCGGGGGGGCTGCGAAGTGCCCAATTGTCGTCACTGTCGTGGGCTTCTGGGAGGTCGCGCAAGTGAAATTGCACGGGGATCCAGTTGGGACCTCGCGCCTCCCTGGGGGGGCTGCAAAGTGCGCAATAGTCGCCACGTTCGTGGGCTCCTGGGAGGTCACGCGGAGTGGAGTTGTACGGGGATCCGGTTGGGACCTCGCGCCTCCCTGGAGGGCTGCGAAGTGCGCAGTTGTTGGCACTTTCGTGGCCTCCTGGGAGGTCGCGCGGAGTGGAGTTGTACGGTGTTCCAGTTGGGACCTCGCGGCTCCCGGGGGGGGGGTGCGACGTGCTCAATTGCCGACACAGGCGAGAACGTTTGGACCGCCATGGGCCACGTTTGGACCGCCATGGGCCCCCGACAGTTGAAAAGGGCGAGAACGCTCAAATCGTTCAACAAGGTATGGACGATCATTAACTTTAAACGGAGAAGGTTAAAGGCGAGATGTATATCGAGCATGCACCGCTGCCGTGCCTGGCTCAAGCCGGGCCCGGCCTAATATGTGATTGTGCCTCACCGAGGCGCACGATTCGTATCTGAGATCGGAAAATACCTTTTCCATTGACGATGCCCATCCTATCCTTTACTCCAGATCCCATGCTTCGTCTTGCTCTCTTGCTCATGCGATATGAGCCAAAGCCTGGGATATGGGAACGCCTAAGGCGTAATATATATCTAAGCTTACCAGTGCGATTTCGACTTGGTAGCGGAGCTGGCTACACTCTCGTGTGGCTGGCTCTCGCTCTAATACCAGTTATCCACGGCACAACTTGGTGGACTACTACTACGGTGGAATACCATGTTGCGCCGGCTCTGCGAGGAGCGGAGTCAGTCCGCGATCGAGCTAGCGGGGTAACCCGCGAGCTCGAGACGCTCTCTCTTACTTCACTGCGCTACTTCACTCCAGACTTCCACCAGACGCCAATTGGCAACTCGATCGAGAACGTGGTCACCCTGCGGGGCTACCCGCAGCGGGGCCACCTGCATCCCATGCCGGTCAGGCGCCTCACGGCTACTACGCCTGAGCCTGACAAACCACAGCCTAAACCAATCACCGAAGCCGAGATGCACATGCACTGGATTAAGATAACTATCTTCGGCATTTTATGGGTAATATTGGGATGTGCTGTGGGCTACATGCGGCAAGGGATGGACGACACGCGTACTACCGGCCCTTCATGGGACCCAGCCGGTACTACGCCCTTTTCGCGAGTATGTTCGCGAAGTACATGCATGGATAAACGTAACGAGCGGCAATATGACGCCACCTCAGCAAGCTGCAGCACTACAACGTGGCCTTCAAGGCCTTGCTCGTCGTATCGCCATGCAGGTCCCCTCCCAGATCATCAACTATGGTGTAACCGTCAACGGACAACCAACGGACGCAGTTACTTACATACTGTACCTACTGAGCACCAAATTTGAGAATCTGGAAGATGAGCGCCAGCTCAACTCTGGCACTGCCCTTCTCGACTTCCGCGTCGAAAGGGGCGAACGAATCGACTCAGTGTTAGCTCGATTCGAGATGGCCCGTGACGAGGCTAACTCTGTTGGCTTTGTCATCCCCAACTTTCAGATCCTAACGCTGATCCTTTTCAGAGCGTTAGGCGTTGGCGCGTCACGAGCCCAACACCTGCTGGAGCCCTTTAACCATCAGATGCCCAGAACACAAGCAGACTATGACCGGCTGCTGACCAGGATGAGGAACTACGGACATGTTGCCGAGCGCTCTCCTGGCAATATTGCGGGTATCTTCGCAGGGCACCACTCACATGCAGGTGTCTACGCCACGACTGCGGGGTCACCCGCTGGTCCTGGCGAGCCAAGTCCCTGGGCTGACCCAGCCGATATGCCTAACGAGGCCACTACCCTCTTAGGGCAGACTGGCCAGGCATCGGCAGAGGCAGCGGAGGCGAACGCCTGGTCGAACTACACGCCGGGCGCCGCCTACATTGCAAGCCCGCCCCCGGGCACAACCCTCTGGGGCCAAGCGGAGTCATCCGCTCAAGGGTCTCAGCCACCCTCCCCGTTTGAATCTGGCACTGACACCGATACCTCATCTGACGGTGATCACAATGGCATAGTCTCTGCTGGTAATGATTACCCAGCTGATGACACTCACCTCTCTGAACAACAAAGAGCGGAAGCCGCTTTTATGGCTTATCGCAAATCAAAACGCCGTTGGAGGCGCTTTATGAAGAAACCGGTCAGAAAAGTGAGACGTGCAGTACGCCGACATTTCAAACGATATGGAAAGGGTCGTGGCAAAGGGGGTCGCAGACGCCGTATGCATGGTAGGGGTATTACTGCTTTCCTCACGTCCTTAACTGATATAGTTTTTGAAGAAGTTCTTATCGGAGGCAAAGGTCGGGGTCACAGGCGGACCTCTGGTAAGGGAAAAGGGCGGAGGGGCAACCCTAGGGACGCTTCTGGCAATACTATGAAGTGTCATACATGCGGTAGCACAGAGCATTTGCGCGATCAATGCCCGAAAGGGAAAGGAAAGGGATCCGTACATTTGGCTCAAAACTCTTTTATGGATGACATAGACTACATTGACTACGAGTTTTACGTCAATCCAGAAGCGGCTCCCGCCGCGGGCTCCTCCACGTACTACGTGATGGCCCGCTACGCTGAAGTGACCGTAGCCCTGGAAGAGTACGCAGTGACCCTCTTCGACGAGTTCCACGGCTGGGACGAAGTCGACGAGGTCGCGTTCAATGCTTGGTTCGGTCTTCCAGCGGGGCCACCCGCCGACGACGAGATCTCCGAAGCTGAGACCGTCCCGGCGACCGAGGAGGAGCTCGCCGCCGCGCTGGCACCGCAGGTGATTGGCATGCCGTTGCTGCCAGATCTTCCGCGAGCTGGCTCGGAAGCGGGAGACGCTGATGACGATATGCGGGGCCATCCCGCTTATTCTGACTCTGAAGAGGCCGAAGAGGACCATAAGGACATGCTCCGAGAGCAGGTCGCAGAAGCAATCCAGCTCCTGAGTGCGCCAGCACTTCAGCAGATAACCATGAATGACCTGCTGTCGCGCCCAGGGGCCGCAAGGCTGCGTACATACCTGGATTCGGACATGTCAGCACCTCAGATGCTGACAGCACTCCAGGCTCTAGCGGGGTCACCCGCCGAAGTGGCGCCAGCCGCAGTAGCGGGGCCACCCGCTTGGTCTATGGATGTATTCATGCAGGGCTGCGACCAGATGGACCTCCTCAACGACCTCACGATGGAGCAGCTAAACGACATCGGGTACTTCCGAAGCCCGTATCAGCACGTATTCATGGTCCAGGACAGCTCAGAGGACTCGGAGGACATGCGCCATGCCAAGAAGGACAGACGACCATCGCCTCCCCGAGACTCAGAGCATGAAGATGAAAGACCCATGGAACGTGGCAGTGCGTCAGCGGGGCCAGCCCGCAGGAGGAGCCGTTCAGCTCCACGACGCCCTACGCATGATGCATCGGGCTATCCGTACAGTACGGAGCACTCCGTAGGTGCATCCGCTCAGTACGTGCCGGAGTGGTACATCAATTGGTACCCCGGCTACTCGATGGACGTGATCCGCCACTGGTATTCTAAGGAATACTGCACCAAAAGGGACGAATCTGGCATGATAATACGTACCAAGGGTGGCAAGACTAAAATGCCAGAGGCTTGGGACAAAAGGGCTAAGAAACAGGAGATCATCAACGATCGCAAGACATACAGGAAACAAGTATGTCAATGCGAGCCCTTCAAAGGTCACATGCGCAGCTGTCCAATGGACCGCCCCTCCAGGAGCCCTCATCACGGTGAGACCCCGTGGAATTGGTCTCATGGAGATGACGCTGGCAACGTCCATGATCCTAACAAGGAGGTCCCTGGAGGAGGAAAGCGCATCACTGAAGCCGATCGCGTCCCTATGACCGAGGAGGTTGCCAACACTGTCAGGGAAAATTGGGAACAGCTTCCCAATGACCATCGCCTCAAGGAATGGAACCGCCGATTCCATAAAGAGGCGGGGTCACCCGCAGAATCCAGCGGAGAAGCGGGGTCACCCGCAGACGCGGCGCCAGCCGCTGGGTCCGCGGACGAAGATTGGATAGCTGTTGCATCTGCTGCCGGGTCCGCCGCCGGCACTGACCACACCGAACTGAATGAAGAATGGGCGGCGGAAGACGGCTCAGAGAATCCATTCCCTGATGGATGCGCCTGCTGGTACTACAGCTCCTCGGCGCAGAAGTGGTTTTGCACGAGGGTAATTCACCGCCACGAAAATGGCAAGTACAAGCTGGCCATAAAAGGTACTGCCGACATCGACCAGATGAGGCAGATCATCCATGATCATGGCCAGCCAGAAGGCCCTCCTAAAGACCCTCCTGGTCCACAACCAGGCAAGGGCAGCAGACCACCTCCAAGACCTGAAGCCGACTCCTCGTCTTCACCGACTCCTGCGAAGAGGCACCCGTCCAAGAGCCCCGAAGGCACACAGGGGCGGGCGAAGGCCAGAGGGATCGCCAAGACGGACGACCCTGAGCAGGGAGAGCCTATCGGCCCGTCCGTGACGGAGAGGAGGAAGGCTTTTGCTGGACCATCAACCCCGATGCCACCGGCTGCCCAAGGCGATGTCAAGGACGAAGTTCGCGACCAGCCTAAGGCAGCCTTCCGAGGTGACTGGACTCCAACTCTGCATCAGCCGCGCCTTGCACCACGACCAGGTTCGGCACGAATGAAAGCGCAGCCGAAGCCCGAAGCTGGGATGAGGTCGGCGCGGGCAGAAGCAGCCGCCAAAGCTAAGGAGGACAAGGGCTCTGCGGGGCCACCCGCTAAAGCGGCGCCAGCTGCAGCAGCGGGGACACCCGCAGAAGGCACTCTCTCAAGAGAAGAACGCTTCAAAGTCCTCAAAGAATTTGGCGACCGACAGAAACTAGCCGATGATGCAGTGGCTGACCAAGGTCACCCGCACCCTGGCGCGGAGTCATCCGCTGGAGCTGCCTCGTCAGCCGCAGGCTCTGCGGGGCCACCCGTTAAAGCGGCGCCAGCTGCATTAGCGGGGCCACCCGCGCGTTGGCAGCCAGCGATGTCTGTTCTCAGAAACATCCCTCTGGGAGCCATTGAATATTGGCAAGGCATTGAAGGCAAAGGCCCGAAGCGCACCATAAGCCCACGAGTCACTCGAGACGATACAGATCGATACGAGGTCATTAATTGCCCTGATCGTCGTAACTTCGAGTGCCGCAACGACTGGGAACGTGAACAACAAGCCGTGGGAAATATGTTGCGAGACAGGCCGCCATTGCGCGTCGCGCAGCACAGGGCAGAGCTCATGAAGGTCATGGAGAGGTTCGGCACGGATCCGACTCTGCCGCGCGATGGGCAAATGACCAAGGTGTCAATATGGTTCTCTACAGCCCTACGCCATAGTCCGTATTGGAAGGATGGATTCAGCCGACACTTCGAAAATATTAGCACTTTCGATCCATACGATGGCTGGGTTGTTGTTGACGATTTGCTGACAAACTGGACTGAAAATGATCAGTGGAAAGGCTATCGTGAAATGCACGAGGTGCTGATCAAGGGCAGGCCCCACACGTCATACGTGTATTGGGTGCTGCTAAACTGCTGTGAGATGATTGACCATCACGGCATGCAGAAGGGCAGGCTCCAGATGAAGTGCGTTGATGACAGCATGCTGCTGCCTCCCAGGTTTCGACCAACGGCACGCAGGCCACAGTACTTCATCAGAGCCACGAACGGCCACAGCAGTCCAGGCATCCACTGTCCCGAGTCGCTTTATAAGCCGATCACAACATGGATGAAAGAACCAGACGACCCAGTATATTTCATCCACGGGACACAGTGGGAGTATGTCAAGGACATCCTTGCTAATGGCCTTTCATGCCTCGCACAGGACAACCCTAAAAGGAAGGGGGGGCGCCAATTTGTACACGGCTGCCCCTACCTCCCGGGCGACCCGAGGATTCAATCGGGCATCCGTCCTGACTCGGAGGTGCTCATATTCTGCAGCATCAACAAGATGCTGTCCAGTGGCTTTTCCCTATGGAGGTCAGCAAATGACATCGTCATGACACGGGGCCACGACGGCCGTATACCGCCCGATCATATCCTCCAGATTGTGAGCATTGCGAAATATCGGGTCGGTGAAGCCTGGAGCAATCCGCTGGCTTATGACAAGTCGCGGAGGCGGGGCCAACCCGCGGACAGGATTCGCACCGATGACTACCTGCCACTTAAATTATGTGACAGAACTCTGGGTGTAATGGAAGATCACGCCATGTACCTAAAGGGCTGGTCTAAGACGGACGGTCGCCCATTCAACTTGATCATGACCGAGCAAGATGTTGCTCCACGACCGTACGACACACAGACAGTCCTCATGATGAATGCCCAGGAAGACGAGGTCATGCCTGAGGCGGGGCCACCCGCAGGTGCGGGGTCACCCGCGGCAGACACCTCGGATGGTTCATGGCAACAAGTGGTCACACCAGTAGCGACGGTAGCATCTCCTTGGAGGCCGGACCAGCAGACCTGGGTCCAGGCCCTCAACAGCTACCTGACACCAGCCGACGTTTCTGGACTGACCGATCAGCTATACCGTGCTGACCCGTGGGCAGTGCATACAGGTATCCAAGACGCACAGGAGAGGACCTGCGCACTCCTGCGGGGCCACCAGGCGTCCTAGGACCACAACCACAACGCCCTCCGCAGCAGGCTGGAGGTGCGAGGTTTGTCCCTATGGGCGGCTCAGATGGTGGCTCGCCGTTCCGGACTCCGCCGTCTGAAACGAGCGAGAACAGCTTGTGGCAAAGACTCCAGGCGATTCGCGGGAATCCGGCACTCGCAGCAGCACTCCAGCAACCACTCCCTTTGGCACTCCGAGGGGTAGTGAAGGAGGAGTGGCTGCGGGGTCACCCGCCGAGCGAACGCCTGCGGAGCCACCCGCACATGCGGGGCCACCCGCTGACGGACAGCAAGGTTCAGACTACGAACGTCGGGCAGCCAACTTAAGAGCACAGGCTACTTTTCTGCAGCAACAAGCTGATAGAGTGCCCAGCCTGTTGCGGAACCGCAACATAGATGTTACGAATCATGGCGACTTTCGGCCTCTCTGGAGCTGGACTTCTGAAGATGCTCCAAATGCTGATCCCACGAATCCATATCGACAGGTGTTTATTCCAGGAATAGCATCACACCCAATATATGGATGGGACAATCACGGTCCAGCAGAGGCACAGGCCATGGACGCGCCGATGTACCCGGAGTACTACGCGCAGATGAATAACACTCCTATGATTGCGGGGCCACCTGCGAACGAATACACTCGGAATCTAGCCAATGAGATGTTTCGTTTGCAGTTTACACGAGCGGTCGATGCGCAGTCTATGCCGCACTACGCCTACATGCCCACGCCGACGGACCCCGAGACCGTAGTTCAGCCAGCTGGTCTCGCGGTGCCAGCCGCTATGGGCAACATGCCAGACTACATCCGCGACGTGCACAACACGCAGCAAGCGATACTGGCATCCAGGCAGCAGGCTCGGGACAACACCAGGCTGCGCCAACAACGCGCGATCCAGAGAAGGATTGAGCGTGAGACCCACGCGGGGACACCCGCAGAAGCGGGGCCACCCGCTGAACGGCCAGACAGACGGCCGCCACCGACGCCATATCGGGAGGGCGAAACCACTTTCGAGCGCCAAGCTCGGACTCGCCCTGACGTGCCTGCTCCAGTCATTTCAGACTACAACTTCACACAGTGCCCAATCTGCATGGACAACTACGAGATGGGCACTACAGTGTGGAGACTGGCGTGTGGGCACTTCTTTCACGATATATGCTGGGATCGTGTTGCACAGCAGCACGTCCGCAATCAGCGGCCAGGCGCGCCGAATGAGGCCCCCTGCGCTGTATGTCGTGGGCCGGGCATAGTTATAGCACACTTCCCGCGTGCTGGACCGCGCGACGCTGAGTCAGAACAAGCGCGCCAGCAGGAAAGGTACGTGGCAGATGCCCGGGAAATGCGTCGGCTACGTGAAGCAGTGGAGGCACTGGAGGCTCGAGCCGCACAATCGGCGGAGCCATCCGCACGTGCCCCAGCTGCACAGGCATACCCCTGGCCAGCGCCAGAGCAAGGCATTCAGATGCCAATCCTGCTTACGCTTCGAGCGCAGGAGCCCCCAGCTGCGGGGCCACCCGCTGAAGCGGCTCCCGCCGCCCAAGCGGGGCCGCCCGCAAATGGACCTCCAAATCCAGGTTTCCTGAGGACAATGGAGGCCAACATCAGGCGGAGTGGCAGGAGCGGAGGCGGGACTCGAAGGCCAACTGGATCAACCAGGACCTCGCGAGTGGCAAGCCCGGTCAGCGCCAGGAGCCGGGCAAGCGCTGAGAGCGCAGAGGCAGCCCAGTTCCATCCCACATTCATGATCGATACAGAGGGGCTGACCTGCGCACGTGACGACACGGACACGCTGCCACCAGGAGGTGAATGGATGTCCACGCTATCTGCGAATTATTGGGTCCTTGAGCAGGAACCAATTACCGTGGAGGAGCGCCGCCAGTATGAGCAGATGTGGTGCACCGAGCTGACCATGAGTCAATGGGTTCTTGAACAGCGCCTGTTGAAGGGTACACTCGGATCGCAGATCACGTACCACACCAATGACCACACTGGCGTACAGATCGCTCTTGCAGCGCGCAATGGGACATTCTTTCCTGACGAAAATGGTATGCCCTGCATCTCGTTCATGCTGGGCATAGGTTCCAATGTGAACATCATTGGATCCAATACGGCGCGAACCTTTCAGGAGATTATGGCCAGGTTCAACTACCGACCTGCCATATGCACCCTGAGCAAGACCCTCTACATCAATGGTGTTGGTGAGGGCGCTGCGATATGTCGGAAGATGGGCAACTTCAAGATCGGGGTACAATATGCCAATGAGGCGAGCCCCCGTATTGAGGAGTATGCCTCCAACATCGCAGAAGGCTCGGGTGCCAATCTCCCGGCCATCTGGGGCCTAGGAGCCATGGAGGCACGTGATACGATCATCGTGCTGAAGCCAGGCTACCAGAAGGTTATCTTCCCCAGCGGTGACTACACCCTGAAGCTGGGAAGAGGCGCCAAGGTCCTGAAGGCGAAGAAAACTCCCTCGGGACATCTCGCGATTCCCTGCGGTTTGTATGACGGGGCTAAAAGCCAGACGGTCACGAACACCTTCGCAATCCGCAGCAGTCGAGATGGCTATACCGAGACGGAGAACGAAGAGGACCCCGTCAGTGCGGGGCCACCCGCCGAAGCAAGTGCGGGGCCACCCGCTGAAGCAACAGCGGGGCCACCCGCGACGGGACAGTCCATGACCGTCACGACCGATACGTACATTGTCGAGCCGTACATCGACAAGCAGCTCCTGGAAGACACGACCCGTTCGATCGTGGACAGGACGCTGAACAGCTGGTGGGAGGGCCAACAGGGTCCCGAAGGGACCTGGCCACATATGAAGGATGCCCTGAAGTCTAAGATCTTCTGGGCAGTCCAGGAGGCGGTGAATAAATGGACGCCTGAGGACCAAGCGGGGTCACCCGCGTCACCGCCACCACCACCAAACTACACGGGCGGAGGTTCGTCGGACTCTGCGGGGCCAACCCGCGTGGAGATCGCGAGCGTGGCCACACCAGCGACTCCTGCGGAGCCATCCGCTAACAGCATGCCTCCGAGTCAGACGGCAACGTGGTCACACGACCGCCGCTGACGGGGGCAGGCGGGCGCGCCGGCGGCGCTCGCTTGCGAAGAGAAGCCGAATACCGGCCTCCTCGCTACATACGTTGGCCGCGCTGAGGCCCGAGAGGAAAAATATCATTCAAAATGTCTTGTCATCGAAGATATTCGCACAGCTTGCGCTGAACTCCGAACCCGTGGATATATATGCGACCGGATTACCCATAATGAGGTAATGACTTCAACTGGAACACAGTATTTGGGAAATTTGTTGGCAGGAGACTACAATATGTTGTGGGTGGCCACACCCTCTGATTGGTACGTTCGTACTCCAGGAAAGAGGGCGGGACCACACTATCAACGTATACAAAATCTCCTGATCAAAGCGCGTGCTCTGAGAATGCAGATTGTTATCCTGGGGCCACCCGGGTATTTCTGGAAACAGGGTCCGATCAAAGATGTTATCGAAGATTTGAAGCTAAGCATTATACGAATGAGACTCTGTCATTTCGGTATCAAGTTTGACCGCTCCAGTAAATATCCCAGTGGTTCTTATATACAAGTTGCTACATCTTGTCCTCATATACCGATAAACTTATGGAGATGTACTTGTGGCTCACACAAAGAGCATGATTTGGATTGGTATGGCCAAGATCAGCAACGTGCCGAGTTTCGGCATAAAACTTTGGCTATCATTATTGCACGCTTCCTTGATCAACTCAATAAAGCCAACATGATCAGGAATGAGCGGAGTGCGGTACACCTCAGTGTGTGTACTCGCGTTGACAAAAAGGTAAGACACTACGTCCAATGTCCACAAAAGGGCCCTCAATGGGACCATGTTGTTCGTAGAGTCACGACCGACCTGGACACGAATAAGATCGTTCAAGATATCAGAATCCAGGATCAGCCAACTGGGTACAATTATGTAGCTCCATTGCCTGATGGGGTTACAAACATCAGTACTCGGTTATACTGGGAGCCTCCGGCTCCAGTTCTTCACGGCGACGGTGAGTCGCGAAGGCCACGCCCAAAGCGTGTGGCGATCGTCGATGACGATCGATCTCCTCCCCCTTCGATTGAGCGTTGCCAAACGCGACCCACCAACAACTTTCCTGAAATTCCGCCATTTCCTGACTTAACAGCGGATTCCTCCGCAGCGGATCTCTCCGCGGAAACTGCGTTGCCCACTGATGCCAGGATAAAACAGAAAGAAAAGCAGAAAGCTGACAAAGAGGCCGGCATCAAACCGAAGAAAATCCCGAAGAAAGTGGAAGACGGTAACGACGACTGTGGAGAGGACCTCAAAGGGCTTGACTGCTCCACATATTTCAACGACGTTCCTCTTGACGACTCGGACTCGGACAGCGAATCAGAGGACATCTTCATGATGTTACCGGCGGGGCAACCCGCTGACTCACATGCTGATGTCTTCTCGATGGTCCAGTCATTATGCTACGGCAGAAACAATCAAGTGGACATGCTTGAATTATGTGGGGGCAAGGGTGGTATATCCATATTAGCCTTCAAGAGGGGGCTCTCGTCAGGCGGGAACCTTGACAAGATATCTATGGTTGACCTTGGAAACTCGGAAGTACAAAGAGCAGTCCTCCACTACCTCAAGACTTGCTTTGTCAAGATCACGATTCTGCAGCCAAGCTGCAGAACTACTGGACTTCCTTCCTACTTCAATGCACAGGTCAATCATGATACGTGGCTTAAACACCACAAAGAGGACCTGCCTCATATCACGTTCTGTGGAACAGTCGCTCTATTACAAGACGACCTAAGACGTTTCTTTCTCAGGGAACAACCAATGGGCACGTGGGTGGATGAGATCCAGCCATGGAAGGAACTGGCACAACGCAAGGTCACTTGCCAAACGATTATTGATCAGTGCACGACTGGTCTCAAAGATTCATTTGGACAATACATCCGCAAGCCAACACAGATGATGGCAAACAAAGAAGAGTTGTTGGCACCTTTCAGAGGCAAGCGTTGTCCAGGTAATCATGTGCACGCCAATGCTTGCAACAAAGAACTAGCAAGGGCGGCACAGTATACCTACAGAATGCAGTCACTGATCGTTGATGCGGTGCAAATCGCCAAAGATCTGTTTGCTTACGGTCGCGATCCATTCGCGAATCGCGAACGCAGCTATGCGTTCGTAACAAACAGTGCTGGCTACGACTTGGACGACCCAACAATCCGGAGACACCCAAACGGAGAAATCTGGCGACCACCACCTGGCGGTCTTGGGTGCCATGGCTGTGTGGACAACAACTACAAGCAATCACCAAAGCACAGCAGGGATCCGAAGATGTGTCGGTGGTATGATGTTGAACCATACTACTGGGACTGTCCAAGCTGTAAGAAGGAATATCAGAAGAGTAATCCTCACCACACCAAGATATCTGGCCAATGCAGATTCGCCGAAAAATGGAAGCTGCCAGATAACTTTGGTCAGCCGCACCCGGCGGGGCAAGCCGCTCCTGCGGCGCCAGCCGCGGAAGCGGCTCCAGCCGCAGAAGCGGCGCCAGCCGCAAAAGCGGCGCCGGCCGCGAGAGCGCGCATACGCGCGCCTAGGCCGCCACGGCCCGGTGAGGGCGATCCAACCGCAGGCGCCAGCAGCCATGACATCACCAGAGCCGAAGGGGCTAATGGTGGCAACACTGGCGCTGGCAGCTCTGACGATCACCGTAGACTGCCGCAAGTGGCAGCAAGGCGCGGACGCATGGAAGGAGGTGATCCTCCACCGCCGCCGCAGCCTCCTGTAGAGCCGAGGCCAAGGCCAAGGCTTCCTGATTGGACTCGTTTCGATGTTCAGCTCAGCCTTCAAAACCTGCGCAGCTTTGACCCAGCTGTAGTGCAGCGAGAACTCCGCAAGCTTCACTTGAGATGGTTTCATGCCAAGGAACCAAAGATGCGGATGATTCTAGCTAAGGTTGGTTTGGGCGAAACCCGTTTGAGTCTGATTAAGGGCATTTGCGACTCGTGTAGAGAATGTCGTGCCTGGGACAAACCAGGCAACACGGTGATGCCATCTGTGTCACTGCCAGGACATTTCAACGAGGAAGTCGAATGTGATCTTTTCTTTTACAAACAGGAACATATTGTTTTTCACATCATCGACCGTTGTATTCGTTGGGCAGCTGGTACAGAGATCCCCGATAAGACTATGCACACTGTTCTCGATGCCTATCACACAACTTGGATGCAGCATGGCCCTGCCAAAGTCTTATACTCCGACGGGGAAGGAGCACTGAATAACGATACAGCAAAGGCCATCCTTAAATCCAAGGGAACAGAGCTTCGTATCCGAGCGCGTGGCCAACACGCCACGACTATCGAAGCTAGGAACGGCATCCTGCGACACCTCATACACGTGATGGGAGAAGAATTGAATAGATTGAATATTCCTCTGAATTTCACTCGTCTTTTACATGAAGCCATGTTTGCCAGCAGTGCATTTACCTTCTACAACGGAGTTTCTCCGTATAATGCGTTATATGGCAGACAACCAGCTATGCTTCCCGATTTCCCTGTCTTGGATCATGATCAGTCCGCTGAATCATCAGATCACTCAAGGGAGGAGACAATCAGGAGGGTTAGTCTGGAGGCAATCACGCAGGCCACTGCGGTTGCCAAGACAAACAGGGCTCTTCGTACGAAGACTACTGCTACGGGTGAATTTCACTACAGAGAGGGAGATCTCGTGGACTATCATCGCCCGACCACCACGAAAGATGACTGGGGTGGATGGAGTGGTCCATACCCGGTCATCCGCAACGAACCTGACCGGGGTCAAGTCATCGTGAAGGTCGGCAGTCGCGAAGTGCGAGTACAGTATCCTGACACACGACATACGCTGTACATCGAAGCACTGATGGTCCGCGAGATAGGATCGGACAATACGGCCCTTCGGACAGTACTGGCCTTTATTGCCGGTCTGTCAGCGGGGAAACCCGCCATGACTTTTGGATACTTACCAGCGAAACAGGGCCGGCTGCAGATGACTGCTGCGAGCCGGCTTTCGCCTAAAGTGCACTTGGCTCTTCAGTATCTCATTCGCAACTATTTTCGTATTGAAAACGTTGTTGCCGTACGACTTGCTAAGAGCCTGACTAAGTTGCCTGCTGCACCCTATGCAGACAGCTGTACACTAGTGCACTATGATAATGATGTGACCCCTGGCTTTCATTATTATGAAGCTGATGGCACCGCCTTGAACATCTACGACATCACAGGATCTACACACTCACGCATCATCCAGTGTCTCAAATCCAAGAAGCCGCCTGCTGGATTCGACCGAGACCTCACTAAATTTGAAGAACTCGCTGATGGTCCACCACCAAGCGAGTCACCTCCAGCAGCTGCCCCTGAGCAGCCTCCTGCGGAGAATGATGGTCGGCTCCCGACCATCATAGAGGAAACAGAAGAAGATCTGGATGCTTTTGTCTTAAAGTCGTGGTATGCTGAACTGATGGATGACAGAACACTCTTTGAAGCTGACACAGAAGAAGTCATGCATACAGTTCCGACATACATGACAGACACACAGTGTGTGTTAGTCTCTACGACCTGTGAAGATGCGCAAGGCCACTTGCCGGAGCGGGGTCGCCCGCCAGGATACGACATGGACACTTCTTACTACGTTCCTTTGTGCTCCACGGATCCGGACAACAAATATGATCTGGATTCCGACGAGCACGGGAAGTACATCGAGCTCTGCTTCACAGCAGACATGTCCAAAGTCGTCCTGTCCGAGCAGCAACGCCGATTGCTGGATGACAGCAGCGTCACAACTATGCGAGTATATGTTAGTGCTGCCTCCAAACGTGCCGTGGTCGTCAAGGAAGACGATCTACTCACGAAGGCCGACATTCAAGCGAATCCGGTCAAAGTTTCCAAAGCCCTCTACACAGAATTGAAGACTTGGCTTGACAACAAATGCTTCCAGATGACTGACTTGAACAAAGCGTCGAACATCATGACTTCACGCTATGTATACAAATGGAAGTTTGTCAAGAACGAGAAGGGCGAAATGGAACGGACGATCAGGTTACGCTTGGTACTCCGTGGCTTCATGGACATTGAAGCCTTCGATGTCGAAACCTTCTCTGGCACAGCAAGGAGGTCAAACCAGAGACTGCTCGCAAGTTCTGCTGCATGCAGCAAAGCTTGGATCATCGCTTCCCTGGACATCAACATGGCTTTCTTAAAAGGACTGACCTATAGTGAGCTCGCCGCGGCAACGGGCGAGAAAGAGCGTGTGGTGTGCTTCGCACTACCTCCTGGGTCAGCAGCTGTCCTTCGTACACTGCCAGGCTTTGAGTCATATGACGAATCAAAGCACTGTCTTCGGTGTCTGAAGCCGGGGACTGGCACGAAGGATGCTCCCAGGGCATTCTCGTTGAAGCTCAGGTCCATCACTAGGAGCTTTGGACTACAGCCTACTTCATACGACGAAGAGTTCGAGATGAGCCCAAACCTCTTGACAGCCAAACACGTTGATGACATTAATATGACTGGGAAGGAAGATGCTATTGACAAGTATGTCAAGTGTGTTGAAGATACGTTTGGAAAGTGCAAACTGAACAAGCACACATACACAAACTGTGCCGTTCGGTACAACAAGACCGATGATGGGAGCGTCACTCTCGATCAGGACGAATACATCAAACAGCTTCGTCCTATCACACATCCAGAACTCACAGGCGCTGATCCTGAGAGCAAAGCGACAAAGACGATTTCTGATATGTTCGTCAGTCTTCGCGGCGCTCTAGCCTATGCGTTGATTACGCAGGTATGGCTGATGGTCTATGTTGTCTCACTACAACGTATCCAGGAACCGACAAACATCCAGGTACGACGACTAAACGCGGTTACCAGAAAATTGCAGGCAGGTCCGAAGAAGATCGTGTATCAAGCTATGACTCCAACAGGAGAAGTCGACCTGCATAGCGATTCTGGCTATCGTCGTCTCAACGGAGATGAAGACGACGAAGTCAAAGGCTATGGTATCCGCGGGGCTAACCTGCTGAGGCGTGGCCACACGCAAGCGGGGAAACCCGTCGTGCACCTGGTGGACGCATACTGCAAGTCTCATCGACTGCAGGTGCGTTCGAGCTACTCTGCGGAAACACTGGCAGCAGCCCACAACTTGGAAGACTGCTACCCGACCATTGTAACGCTCCACGAGCTACACTCGGGACCATTGACCCCCACACAGTTAAAGAACATATTGGAAATGGGTGGTCTATGTATCAAAGTCACTCTGACTATTGATGCCGAGTCCGTCTTCAAGTCTTTGTCTAGCAAAGATCTGAAGAAGCCCACAGAATGTACTCTGCTTGGGCACATTAGCTGGATCCGCCAGATGATGGAGCGCGGAATCGTTGAAAGCGTTCAATGGTGTGACACGCGGGATATGACTGCCGATGGTCATACCAAAGGTAGTATTGACCGCGCGTTGCTCCTACAAGTAATGGCCGGCCAGCAATCCTTCAAGCACGAGCTGAAGAAACATACACCGTATAGGGCGGGCAGGTCGTCTCAAGACGGCCCTGCCTCCCGAGCTAGCGGGGAAACCCGCATGCAGGTGCGCTTTAGTAGCGAGGAAACTCGCCGGTAGCGAGGCTACTCGCGCGCCCTTACCTTGTAGGCAGCCGCTGTTGCCTAGTACTGGTTTTTCCGCGTAATGTAGTAATGCGGTGCTCGCTCGTCTCCTCCCCCTCCGACTTTAAACGGAGAAGGTTAAAGGCGAGATGTATATCGAGCATGCACCGCTGCCGTGCCTGGCTCAAGCCGGGCCCGGCCTAATATGTGATTGTGCCTCACCGAGGCGCACGATTCGTATCTGAGATCGGAAAATACCTTTTCCATTGACGATGCCCATCCTATCCTTTACTCCAGATCCCATGCTTCGTCTTGCTCTCTTGCTCATGCGATATGAGCCAAAGCCTGGGATATGGGAACGCCTAAGGCGTAATATATATCGAAGCTTACCAGTGCGATTTCGACTCATTATTGTTGGCTTCCAGACGCCCTCTTGGGGGTCCGCTTGGGGCCATCTTGGTCCGTCTTGGAGGCCTCTTGGGCCTTCTTACGGCCATGCTTGGCAGTCTTGGGGCCATCGTGGGCCATCTTGAGGCCATCTTGAGTTGCTTTGAGTCCATCTTGGGCCCGCAAGATGCCCAAGGGGCCAAATCATCGAATGAGAAACAGCCGCAGGAGCATGTGGACGATGGTGACGATGACGGTCACAAGGATGGTGGTGATGGTGATGATGGTGATGATGGTGATGACGACGATGATGATGATGATGATGATGATGATGATGATGATGATGATGATGATGATGGTGATGGTGATGGTGATGGTGATGGTGATGGCGATGGCGATGGCGATGGCGATGGCGAAGGCGAAGGCGATGGCGAAGGCGATGGCGATGGCGTTGGCGGCGATGATGACGACGATGCTGAGACAGATAACGGCGGTCACGAGGATGATGGTATTGTGGATATGACGGCACATGTGTCGCTCGCAAACGCGAACAGGATTTGCGGCAAGAGGCTCGCAGAAGTGCCGATGCCCTTGTGCAGCTACAGGCGCAGTGCTCCACTGGGCGGGACAGGAGGGAGGGGGAGGGGAAGCGGCCGAGACTGGAAGGGAGAGAGAGAGAGAGACCACCAAATCCCTCATCGCTCTCATCCGTCCTCACGCTCATCCGTGTCACCGCCATCGTCCGTCTGCGTTTTGGCTCACTTCTTGGGCTCGATGCTTTCTCACTTGGAGTGTTCGGCCGGCTGGTTTTCCGCACGAGCGTGGTGCCAAATGCATCTCTCCAGTGACCGTCCCAGGCATCCTTTTTGGGGGATGCAGTGCAGGCGTTTGCTGAACGTTCTGCACCGTTGTGTGGCGACCAGCTCGGAGGTTGTGGGTCGAATGTTCGTTCTTTGAGATCTCGTGTTCACGATTGTTCTGCTCGATTGCTCGTGTTCCCGAAAAGTCAAGCAGTGGCGAAGCGTCCCGGCTCGCTTATAGACCCACCAAACAATGTTCTAAGAACCTTTTGTGGTTCCCACGAAATGTTCTTAGAACATTTCAGGCTGGGACTGTCGTGTTTTATCACATCGGGTTTATGTTCTAAGAACATTGTTTTTGTTATTAGAACAGGTCTGGGTTCTAAGAACATGTCGTGGTAGGACTATAGGAATGCCGGGACGGTCGGTCCCTGCTCAAAAAAGGGTCCACAAATTTGACATGTCGCCACGATGTTTCCGGATCTGTTTTTGCAGCCGGGTTCGGGATAGTTGTCTTGGTCGGGATGTGCGCATAATATGATCGTGCGCAGATCGGCCCGAAGCGCTTGAGCTACGTTTTCTACTCGAGTTCGTGGTGACCGTCAATATGGTTCCAAGCATTATGATTTGATCACCATTCTGCTTTTGGTATTACCTCTTGTCATTCCCGAACGTGTTGACGTTGTCACTATTGTTGCAGGGCGCGGAATCGTTCAGTTCAGACACAGGCCATTGGTTTGCCGCGCGAATATAAACTGGCCAGGTGGGAACAGGACGCGGGCAGGGATGTTGGGAGGGTGATAAGGGGGAAACCGAGGGGGAGAATGCAGATGAGGACAAGGAGTAGCAGGTGAAAGGAGGAGTAGCAGAAGCATGAAGACGGGCAGGATCAGGGCAAGCATCCTCGCGCTCTTATGTCCGCCTGCTGTGGGCCACCAGCGGCCAGGCGCGGGATGAGACATTGAGGAAAGTCCAGGCGGAGCATGAGGACCGATGCGTCCCTCCTCCACCCTTCTCTTCATCCCTCTTCCTCGTCATTTGCCTTCCCTCTTCCTCCTCCTCCGCTTCTCCCTCCTTCCTCGCCCTCTCCCTCCCTCCCCTCCTCGATCCTCCTATCTCCCTCATCCCCCTCATCCCCCTTCCCTTTCCATCTCCCTTGTTTCATCCCCCTCATCCCAAACACTCCCACCTTTCCGTCTCTGTTTCCTCATTCGCCTCGTACCCCCCACCCTCTTCCTTCCCAGCCCCCGCCCACCGCCACCCTCACACACCCACCACCTCCCCCACGTTTCTCAACACTCATGCTCCCACTCCCTCTCCTCCTTCTCCCCTTTCCAGTGCTTCCCTCTCAGCCCTCACCCGCTCACCCTCACTTCGCTCCCCCCTCCCTCGCCCTCCCTTCCCCGTTTCCTTAGCCCGTCCCTGCCTCCATTGGCCGATGTGCCATGTAGGCCTCGGGGCCGCTCGGGGCCATGCTGGGGCCCACGGGCGGGCCTTCGGAGCCACTGACTGGCTATCCTGGAGGCGTTCGATCACAAACGAGGGTGCACTTGATCGGCGTACCCCCTCCGACGTCAGAAACATTCCATGCATCTCAGGGTCCTCTTACCCTCTCGGGGCGTTCTGCATCTACAAGTGCATGGCTTGGAGGTCCCCTTCTGGGCTTTTCTTGGGGCTCTCTGGCGGTCTCGACGCCGTCTTTAGGCCTCAAGGACAACACATTCGTCGGGAATTCTTTAATATGATGCAGTGCCTTGCATATTCTTGTGATCGCCCTTGGCGCCTGGTCCGCGTAGGTGCGTGGCGTTGTGGCCTGCGCAGTGCCTGGGTGTTTTGTGTGTCTTTTCTTCATGTCGTGTGGCTTGGTGTTAGATGAAGCTTTTGGCTTGTAAGTGCCACGCTCGTGGTTCTGCTTGCATGTGTACTTGCATGGTGTGTGTGTGATGCGCCCTGCTATGCCCTGTTGCAGCAGTTGGAAGTTAGCAAGCGAAAAAGGCCAGAACAGTGTTCCTTTCGACTCCTCCGATTCGAAACGATTCGATTTCGACGATTTCCGATTCCGAATCGATTTCTCCTGGTTCGGCTGACAAGTTTAGCCGATCCGATTCAGTTCGATCGCCGATCTGACTTTTCGATTTGATTGTGGTCCCTCCGTCCCGAAGGCACATACATTTAAGAGCCAGAGGTTTTCGGGTCAGCTTGGCCTCTCAAGGGCATCCTTGGGGGACTCCATGGCCACCTCGAGCCGTCTTGGGGCTGTCGCGGTGCCTCTCGAAGCCACGTTGGAGACCATCTTCAATCAAATTGGATTCGAGGGAAGAAACACGGGGACCATGACCAAGACGTTGCGGGATTTAATCGCAGCTATCTATAAGGCCGTCTTGAACGCTCCAGCCCATCTCGAAGCCACAGTCTGGACCCCGCCCGGGGAGGACTTCCCCAATATGGGGGGCCATCCCCTCCTGGAGCTAAATCATTCAGCCTCGGCGCTCGCTGTCCCGTCGTTGACCAGGCAAGGCTAGAAAAGGCCGCACAGGGCAAGCCACGCCTCCCGCATGACGTCGCGGGGGCCATGTTGGCCCAAGGTGGCCGCTAGCATGGCTGACATATTCCCCAAGATGGCGCCTCTCCGGGATGCACCCCAGAGGCACCAGTGAGTAGAACACTGCTCGCTTGGC
Organism: Prorocentrum cordatum; assembly: GCA_963575745.1. NCBI lineage: Eukaryota > Dinophyceae > Prorocentrales > Prorocentraceae > Prorocentrum > Prorocentrum cordatum. The sequence continues at coordinate 291,508 of CAUYUJ010008047.1, read as the reverse complement.
TGGTGTTAGATGTCTCTCGCATTTTCGACCACCGATAGGCCCCTGACTTCTCAAGATGGCCAAAAGACGGCTCAGGACGTCCGGAGAGAGGCCCAGAATAGCTCCAGGAGGGAGGGCCCCGAAGGCCACAAGTAGCAACCCAGGAGACCCCAGTTCCGAGGCTGGGCCCAACGACGAGTTCCGCACGTATCCCGAAAGATCCCAGGACGGCGCCAGCGGCTTCATAGGCTCATAGACCCATAGACCCAACAAAAGGCCGCGAACACCATCCCCAAAAAACCACAGAAGGATCACACATCTGGGTTTCCCTAATGGGGTCCGAGTGGGCGGGGCCAGAGGATCGCGCCGCATCGCCGACGCATCGGGGATGCACATCGATGTGGAGCTCGACTCTCTCCGCGCCGATGAATCGGCGATGCATTGGTGACGACGACGACGACGACGACGACGACGGCGACGACGACGACGATGACGACGACGACGACGACGCCGGCGACGCCGACGACGACGACGGGGAGAGAAAGGGGGGTGACTCCCAACCCCGAAGGGTCGAGTGGGCTGGGAGCCGGTGCCCTGAACCGTCCGCGCCCAGAGGGCTGGCAGGATCAGTGTCGTGGTGCCCCTCGTTGTCCATGGGGAAGCTCGGTGTCACGTGCTTTTTGTTCGAGGTCCTTGTCGCCCGGTAAGCCGATGTAAGTATGTGCTCCTTTACACACGTACAAGATCTTCACGGTCTGAGCGCCTCCGCCGTCTGTTGCTTCCCCCTCCGCGCCTGTCCTTCTTTTGTTGTACCCAACGGGGCTCCGACGTGTCCCTCGGCTGTCCTGGCCGCGTCTTTCGGTGAACAAGCAATGACCTACACATAAGACTCATGGGTTCACGCAGATTCCTCGGATCGGCATTCGACCCCCTTCTTTGGCGCGCGGAGCGCGCCAGGGGCCCCAGCGTCGATCTGAGAAATCCGCGTGGACTTTCGAGTTTGTTCACTTATTTCTGCTTGCTTCACATCCCCCTCCCCGCTCCCACACCATCCATCTGCCATCTGCATGATGTCCGCCTCCCCCCACTTCCCATCATTCCCCGTCCCACTCCCCCTCCCTATATGCTTCCCCCACCCCCGCTCCACTAGATCAACCCCTCTGCCGATCCTCCCGTGATTTGTTCGCCCAGCATCACCTTTCGGCCACAGAAGTCGACGACGATGAGCATGTTACAAACATCAGATGTCTGCGCGGATTTCTTGGATCGAAAGTGGACCTCCCTCCCTGGTTGTCCAGTGCCGATCCAAGAAACCCGAGCAAACCGCTGACAGTTCATGGTTATGCCGTTGATTGGTTCCTCTAAGAGGATGTCTTTGTTCTCACCTGAGCGGCCCCATCCCTCGGAGAGCGCACTCAGGAGCTCCTCAGGATGCTTGAGGAGGCCCGCGAGGTCGGTCCACGAAGCAGTGCAAGATGTGCGGGGAAGGAAGGGGCATGGAGCAACGATTGGGGGAAGGCCCAGGGAGGAGTGCATCGACCCCCAATCGCCCATCCATCGCAAACAGGGGCCTGGGGCCTATCGCCGATCTGTCGGCGATGCATCGCCGATTCGAGGTCGATACCTTCCCTCCGCTGAGCCAGTCCCCCCCCCTTACCAGCCTGAAACACATCCCTATCCCTATAATTGGCACCTCCTTATCTCGGTGCCGATCGTAAGGATCCCCCAGTGTCTGAAGGCGCATGCCCTCAGAGTGAGATTGTCATCTGTCGATCTTAGGGATGGGGTCAGTTCGAGGCTGGCTGCTCCCCATCCACACCGAGCGGCCCCCTCGGGGCACGCTCGGCGGAGAGTTTCGTTAGGGGGGAAGCTGCTCGTCCACATCTCAGCAGGGAAGCGTGTACACATAGACAAATAACAGTAGATGTTCAAAAAAATCGTGGAGCATATTGGAAATGGAAGGGGCAGATACACATAGACTAAAATCGGAGGTGAGGGGGTGAGATCGAAGTGGAATGGAGAGCCCTCCTACCGGGAAATCGGTTTCGGTTTCGTGTTCGTGCGTGCCGTGCGTGCGGGCGAGGCGAAGTTGCGTGGGCGGGCGAGAAGAAAGTCTCCTCCGGCTAAGGCGTGGCCGGATCAAATGATTCCTTTCCGGGGGCCGGTGGCCCGCGGTGTCCCGCCGGTGTCCCGCCTCCGGCTGGGCCGCGGCCGGACCTTGCAAATGATTCCTTTCCGGGGGACGGTGGCCCGCGCTGTCCCGCCGGTGTCCCCCCGCTGTCCCGTCGGTGTTCCGATGGTAATGATGATGATGATGATGATGATGATGATGATGATGATGATGATGATGATGATGATGATGATGATGATGATGATCATGATCATGATCATGATCATGATCATGATCATGATCATGATGATGATGCTGATGCTGATGATGTTGATGTTGATGTTGATGATGATGATGCTGATGATGCTGATGATGATGATGATGATGTCGATGATGTCGATGATGCTGATGACGATGATGACGATGATGATAGTGATGGTGGTGATGATGATGGTGTCCCGATGATGATGGTGATGATGCTGATGACGATGTCAATGATAATGATGTTGATGGTGGTGATGATGATGGTGTCCTGGTAACGATGATGTTGATGATGATGATGTTGCTGACGATGATGGTGGTGTCCCGATGAAGATGATGATGATGATGACGATGATGATGATGATGATGATGATGATGTTGGTGATCCTGATGATGATGTTGATGATGATGGTGTTCCGATTAGGATGATGGTGTCCCGATGAAGATGATGATGATGATGATGATGATGATGATGATGATGATGATGGTGATGATGACGATGATGATGATTATGATGATGATGATGATGATGATGATGATGATGATGATGATGATGATGCTGGTGACGATGATGGTGTCCCGATGATGATGACGATGGTGTCCCGATGACGATGATGATGATGATGATGATGATGATGATGATGATGATGATGGTGACGAGGTGATGATGATGATGGCGTCCCGATGGTGATGATGATGATGATGATGTTGTTGACGTTGATGACGATGATGAGGATGATGATGATGATGATGATGATGATGATGATGATGATGACGATGATGATCATGATGATGATGATGATGATGATGATGATGATGATGATGATGATGATGAGGTGAATTGTGAGATCGATTGTGATATTGATAGTGAGATCGATCGTGAGACCGAATGTGAGATCGATTGTGTGATCGATAGTGAGATCGACAGTGGGATCGATTGTGAGATCGATAGTCGGATCGATTGTGAGATCGATCGAATGAAATAGATCGAGTGAGATCGATTGTGAGATCGATCGAGTGAGATCGATCGAGCGAGACCGATAGTGGTATCGATAGTGAGATCGATCATGAGACTGATCGAGTGAGACGTTGTTTCCTCCCCCCCGAACCTCCTTATCACCCGAAGGGTGGTCGTATAGGTATTGAAAAAACATGGTGTTCTGGGATTTGTGCCTATTTTGTCGTGTCTCCGTAGGCCTCTTGAATATCAGAGGCCAGGGCAGTGCGGATCCGCAGGTCGGCCTCGGCAATCGTCGGATGGCGATCGTCCGCTGGGGGGGGGGGGAGGGGGGGGGAATCTGGGAAATCCACTGCGAAGTCACTGGGGGCAGCGGGAGGAGGGGGGAGGGGGAGGGGATGCGGGAGAGGTGCGCGGGAAAGGGAGAGGAGGACGGGCCCAAACCTTTTATTCCTAATGATATTGGCCCCTCCTACTTAGGTCCCCTCCGAAAAGCATTCGGGATTTTTTTATTGTTGATCATACAGTGGCAGGAGGGATAGAGGAACACACGAGTCAACCACCTCCAGTGTCAGCATAGAGCGAAGGCAGGAGACACGCTTAAAGCTCAGTAGGGAGCAAACCCGTCTCGCACACAGTCGAGGAGCGATTCCGACTCATATGGCTTAACATGCACATGGCAACATCTCCTCAGTTTCCTCCCCCCTTCCTTTTTCAACCGCGCGTCCCAAACATGACATGAAGAACGCCTCGCTTGTTCTGTTGGGGGTTGTGGCGTGTCGCTGTCCTACTGTGGCATGGCGCCCCCCACAGTGGTGCGAACATGTTTTCTCTGGGAGCCACGCTCCGCGTTTCTCTTATCACCCTGTCTGACCTCTCGTGGGGCAGTGCCCTCCTCCTGAAACCACGCCTTCTGGCTTGAGCGGTCTCGGGCCGATCCCGATCCTTCTCTTGGGTCCCCCCCTAGCGCCGCTGCGAGAGTGGGGCTTGACAGGTCAAGAGCAAGCCGGGAAGGTCCTTCATGCCGAGGCGTGCCGCCGATGGGCGAGGAGGGTGGGGGAGTGAGGGACAGAGGAGAAGGAAGGGAGTGAGAAAGATGGAGGGGGGTGAAGCGTTTCCGAAAGGACCGCGCCACCATCGCGGCTCGCTCTGCGCGCGAGCCCTGGCTGCGGGTGGATGAGAGGAGGGGGCCAATTGAAGAGTCGAAGAGACATTGGAAGGTGTGAGGACGAGGAGGAGGAGGAGGGGAAGTCAGTTTTGCTCTACCGACGGCATACGCTACTTCGCTGGCTACCTCTCGCTCCCAAGCTATGACTTCTTCCATCCTACCCAACCTACGCGCTCACTGCCCCACAGGGCGGCAGCAGCACCGTCAGCACCGTTCCTCTCCAGCGGCCGCAGCATACGCACTGGCAGAACGACACCAGGTCCGACCACTTCTCCTCTACACAAGCGGAGCGGCAGTCTCCACAAACGCTTCCACGACTACGCCTATGTCCATTTATGGTACTCCCCAAGCTCGTTGCACATGGTCTACTCCGATGATCTTGCCTACTACTATCTCTTCTGCTACCTCTACCCCCTTCTGAGGCACCTCAAGCCCTCGCTAAATTATACCTCCTTCACCTTTCTCGTCCCACAGCCCCGTCCCCCCCACCTTCTCGCCCGATAACCTTCTGCCCCTCGCCCCAGCACCGGCCGCAGGGAGTGGGGGCGGGATGGGCCGCTGGGAAAGGAGGGGAGACCAGAGGGGCCGCTCTCAGCACAGGCCGCCGTGGTGGGCTACAGCCCCCACCCCACGGCGGCCGTGGACCAGGCAACCGCGCCCACCTCCAAGAGCCACGCCAATGGCGCCACCATTCCCCCTCCTCGGGGTGGGGTGGCCCCGCCCGGGCCACCTCTTCCACTTGCCCGCACATTTTTTCCCACCTCTCGAATGCATGTCGCCACCGCGCTGCCTCTGCCACCCGCGCTGCGCCCCTGTAGCCGCCCAGCGGCCAGGCTTCCCCCCCCCCCCCCGCACCACCCTCTCGCTGTTTGCCGCCGCGCCGCACCAGATCTAGGTCTCGCACCCCTATCTTGTCATTTCGGGAACCTCAGATGGCCGGAGGGGTACGCCAAGATGGGTCCCAGCTCCCCCCAGGGGGGCTGGGGCCCACGCTCGGGCCCCACCTGCGCACGCACACTGGCCGCCACTGACAGTCTCACCCTGCTCCTCTCCCCCGCCTCCCTGGGTGCATCAGCATCATCGAGGTCCGTCCCCTTTCTCTCCCTTGTGCCTCTTCTTCTTTGTTCGTCCCTCTCCCAGCGCGGGCTGGGAGGAAGGATCTCGATGGCATCGGGGCGATGGCTCGACAATGCCCGCAGCCCGAAGCTCGAAAGAAGAGGAGGAGGAGGAGGAGGAGGAGGAGAAGGAGGAGGAGGAGGAGGAATATGGAGAGGGAGAGAGGACGATGGGGGAGGAGGATGGGATGGGAAGGAGGAGGGAGAGAGGAGGTGTGCAGACGAGGTGGCGGGCGAGGAGGGGGAGAGGAGTGAGGGAGCGAGGAGGTCGGAGGGGACGGGAGGCGCATGGAACCGTGAGGGAAGGCGGGGGGAGGAGTGATAGGAGGGAGGCGCAAGGCAAAAGAGGATGCGGGGAGGGGGAAGGGGTACGGGTACCGAAGGGGGTAGAGGATATGGGCGAGGGAGAAGGACATCAGACTTTGACAAAACGTAAGGTTCTTTTGGGCGCCAAGAGCTGTTTTTATGGGGGGGGGGTCGAGATGTCGGCCCTGAGGATGCCATTCCCCCACATCCTACTTGCGTCTCCAGGGTAGCGTACACGAGCACTTCCCGAGGCTGGGCGTATACACGGATGAAAAGTAGAGACTGAACCCATGCAGGGCGCACGGCACAGAGAAGAAGCTCTTCTTGGTCCGATTGACTCTGCAACTGCTAAAGCCCATTGAAGGTTGCACCTGGCCATCGCATGTTGGGTAATCAGCTGACAGTTTGTGCAGCGCTCAGTGGCGCGAGAGTCGCCTGCCAGCACCTTGAGGGTCAAAAGGAGAATGAGGGAGCGGAGGAAGAGGTGTGAGTGTAGAAACAGAGGACACTATGGAGGTGACGTAGGGATCGTACCATGAGTGTGGATTCGCAGTGTTATGCGTATGATGACGAGCCAAAAAGGCATGAACCGGAGAAGGAGGCGACTGCGAGCAACCAGGAGCAGGAACACATGCAGCGGTGTTGGCGTTACCGATGGAAGCGGAAAGGAACTAGGACCAGGAGCAATGATTCTCTTTGTGTTGCCATATTGGAACAAGCCAGCGTTGAAGCGGCACCCCGCGCAGACTTGCACGCAGTTATTTGCCAGACGTGCAGGCAGGACGGACCAGCAAGGATGGATGGTGTGGAGCGAGAGGGGGATTTCAAGCTATGTGCGCTCGCGCCTCATCTGACATCCTATCCCTCCCTCCCATCCCTTCCATTACGCTGATTTTTCCCCTATCCGCGGACGCGTGTCGTAGCCGACCTGCAATTTTAGCCAACAGACCACATCGTGTTATGCGCAATCGGAAGGAGCTGTGTGCACAGGAGGAGAATGTGGCGGGTGAGCAGGAGGATGAGCGGGAGGAGGACGATAAGGACGAACAGCAGCAACAGCAGCAGCAGGAATTGGAGGGGACGGAGCGGGAGGAAAAGGAGGACCAGGGGAAGGCGGAGGAGGGAAATGGGGGGGGGCGACAGCAATGAAGAAAGATTCGGATGAAGAAAAGTGGCCCGCGCTGGGGCGAGAGCGCCATGCTGAACGACGGGAGCAAAGCGCCGATCCGAAAACGATGCCCACGCTGCAGCAGGAGCACGGTCGTGAAACATAAAAAACAATCGGGTTGCAACATCTGATTAGACACGTCAGCGTTTGATCACCTGTGCATAAAGAAAAGCAGCACGCGAAGAGGGCCCCGTATTTTCCGGACGGAGTCAGGGAACATAGACGGAGTATTGTTCTAATTGTGGAGCCGCCTGGGGGCCCAGCAGGAGAGGGGTGGGGGTTTGGGGCGAGGTGAGAGCTTCTGGATTCGAGAAGGCCGTTTGCCTCTCTCGGGGGCCGTGTTCAGGTCCCGGGGCCGGGAAAATCTGCACCGAGTGGAGCGGGAGGGTCCGGGGACCGACGTTGAACGGATGTGGTGCCATCCCCCCTCCTGGCAATTTTTTAGGGGGGTCCCAACCAGTGAGACCCCCCAACCGCCTCCAAAGAGGGACACTCTGCGCGCGCCGCCAGATTCTCTATGAAATCTACGGCGTCCACCAACAACCTCGGTCATAGCATGTACGCGGCGACCATGCGGGGCTCTCCCGACGATTGGGATCACAGAAGGCGGGCCAGCTGTATGTGTGTCTGTTCGTATCGCTTAGTTTCTTCATTTCTCTTTATCTTTATATGTTTTGTTTTTGTTTTTATCTCTCTCTCTCTCCCTCTCTCTCTTTCTACGTGTATATGTACGTGCATAAAAATGTACCCTGCATGTTTTCTCCCCCTCCCTCTCTTTCTCTTTCTCTCTCTCTCTCTCTCTTGCCCTGGTTCTTTTGATTATGAACGTGAGCATATACACGTCCAGGACGCGCTGGGCACCTTGGTCCTTCAAGTTTCCCCCACCGGCAGAATCAGATAGAAAAAGATGGAGAGCACCATCGTGTATTGCCCCCGTTTTTGCTCTCGTCGTTCTTTCCCGTTTCCTTCTCCTATTTCTTCCATTTCTCAATCATTCTGTAATCGCTTCGCTCATTCCGCCGACCCTGGAGCCCTCTTTAGGGCCTCTTGGGGGCCTGTTGGGGACTTCTTGGGAGTCTCTTGGGGCTCCTTGGCGGCGTCTTGGGGGCCCCCAGGGCATCTTGGGGGGCTCTTGGGGGCCTCTTGGGGCGGGAGGGGGGCTAGTCGATTGCGGCTCCCCCCTCGGAGGCCACGATCCTCGTGAGGGGTGTCGAAAAATTGCCCTCCTTGGAGCGCTCTGGGGGCTTCTCCCGGGACCTTGCTGGGTACTTTTCGTCCGGGGGCCCCCAGGGGCCGCTCCACGCGCGCGAACTAGAAATATTGTTAACCAGTTACCGGAGATCTTAGCACGCCTCTGGCCCGTTGGGCCGGCGAATTCCTCGTTCTCTCGGCTTCGTGTTCCCCGTTCTCTTTGTTAGTTTTCGGCGGAGGTTCCTTTGTGGTGGGGGGGGTATCCCAGGGAGCCTCTGGACGTCTTCCTTGTCAGCTTCTCGTGGGCCTCCAGAGGCCTCCTTGGAGCCCATCGGGAGCCTCTGGGAGCTTCTTGGGGCCATCTTGAAGCCAACCGCAGATCAGTTCTCGACTTGGAATGCTTTGGGGGGCGTCTTGCGGTCATCTTGGGCGTCTTAGGGCTTTCGTGAGGCTGTCTCGGGGCCCTGCTGGGCGCTTCCGAGGAGCAGAAAAAAGGGCTTCAAAGGAGAGGTTCAAAGAAAGCCCTGCGGGGCTTTCGGCAGGAGAGGTTCAAAGGGGGGTAGCGGTAGCTAAGCCCCCCCCCATGGGAAGGGGGGGGGGTCTGCTTCTGGAGCGCGAAAGGAGAGGAGGGGTAGCTCGGATCCGAGGGGCGCGGGAAAGAAGGAGAGGAGAGGGGGGGGAGGCCTCCGGCAGGGGGGAGATCCAAGGGGGAGGGGCCCCCCCCCCCCTTTGGAAAGGGAGGGGGGGGGATAGCGGATAGCTTTCTAGAACGCGAAAGGAGGGGGGGGGGGCTTCCGGCAGGGCAGGTCCAAGGGGGGAGGTAGTGGTAGCTAAGGGGGTACCCCCCTCAGGGCGTCCAAGAGAGCCCCGGGAGAGCTTGAAGACGGCCTGGTGAAATCGGTATGGTGTGTATGTGCATCGCGAGCCGTAGTTCACGTGCGTGGAGCAATGTATGTGGTGCAGCGTATGCGGTGCAACCAGCGCGATGCACTCTACGTGGTGCAGCCTGCGTGGTTCAGTCATCGCAGACCATGTGCAGCCAGGGCAGCCGCGAGGCGTCCACGGGCGGCGCCCGCCCGTAAGCCGGCAGCGCCAGCCAGCGCACGAAGCGGCCGCGAGGCGGCCGCCCGCGAACCACCCAGGAAGCCCAGCTGGCGCACGAGCCGGGCGCTGCGCAATGCGGGGGGGGGATATTTTTTGGGGGTGGGGTGAAGGAAGGTGGACGTTTTGTGCCCTGCAGGGGGCCCACTTTGGGGCAAGAAGGTGCATGATTCCCCCCCCCCACCCCCCCTTATGATACGCCTCCCCCCAGTAAGCAACGCCCACACAGCGCGGCCGCGGCCGCGGGCGGCCGCCCGCCGAAAACCCGGAAAACCCAGCCAGCGCACGAGGCGCCCCGGAACGCCCCACCAATTCTTGTGAAGGCCTCACGGCCCGTGCTGCCGACCTTGAAGGGAAACGACGACGATGACCGCCCGCCGAAAACCCGGCGAGCAATCAAGTGAGGTGTTTTCGAACACCCAGCCAACTATTTAGAAGAAAAAACAACATGTTTGCGAATCGCCAGTGTGGGAAATCGTGGATTCCTTCCTCGTCTGGGAAGCAACTGAGAAAGCGGCCTGGTATGAGGTCTACGGGAAAGTATTACAGAACAAGGGAAACATCAGGAGGCGAACGCATTGCAAATAGGGTAGCACCTCGATCCTCAAGCCTCAAACCCTATTGATCCTCGAGCCCACACCTCGCCGTGGATGAGGGTATGGCTTGAGTTCAGCGTCTTCTTGCTTCTTCCCGCTCCTCTTGCCGCTTCTTCTCGCTTCTTCTCGCTTCTTCTCCTGTCTGCGATCCTCGAGCCTCCACCCTGGAGGTCCACCTTCTCGCTTCTTCCCGCCATTCCCTCAGCACTCCAATCCACTGCCCCACTCACCTTCATCTCCCTCGTCCTCTCCACATGTCCTCGCCCTCTTCTATCCCATCTTTTCCCAATTTTGAATCGTCATCCTCTCACTTACTCGTGCGTTTCACCTGTATCCCCTCTTTCTCTTCCTCTTCTCCCTCCTCCTTTTCCTCCTCCTCCTCCCTCGTCGCCCTCCCTGCCCTTTCTCCCCCCCCTTCTGCTCGTCGCCCCTGCATCCCCAGGAGCATCAGCAGCGAGGCTAGCGAGCAGCACTCCAAGGACACCACGCCCCTCTAACCCCCCCCCCTCGAGCTCCCGTGCTGGCGCGGGCGCGGAGTATGGAGGGAAGCACGGTGACGAGAAACTTCCTCTTCCTCCTGCTCTTCCTCCTGCTCATAAGTAACTCCTCCCCGTCGCACCCCGAGGCCAGTCGGAAGGGCGGGCCTGGCGGTTCGCCTGAGGTTTCCCCACCACTCATGACCTTGAAGCTTAAGCATTGGCAACAGTTTCACAGGTAGAGGTCGGGTTTTTTAATGTGGCTCTCGCTTTGGCGCCCCGCACTTTCGTTTTTAAGAACTGTCAGAGTTTCACGGATTGAGGGCGGGCCGTTTTCGGAATGTGGCTCTCGCCTCAGCGCCGCGCACATTAGTTGTGAAAAATTGAAAGGGCTTCGCGGATTGAGGGCGGGTCGCTTTCAACATGTGGTTCTCGCCTTAGCGCCGCACATTTTCGTTTGACTAAAAGTCGCAAGAGCTTCGCGGGTTGAGGGCGGTTCTGTTTCAACATGTGGGTCCCGCTTGAGCGCCGCGCACATTCGTGTTAAGATAGTGCAGCAGTTTCACGGAATGGACTTGTGCAGCGATTCAGGGATTAACTTTTGCTTGAGGTTCGCGGGTGGACGGCAGTCCGTTTTCGAGTGCGGTTCTCGCCCCGCCGCCGCACACACTCGTTTTCGCAAGATGCGAGAGGTTAGCGGATTCAGGGCGGTCCCTTGTCAAATCGTGGTTCTCGCCTCAGCGCCGCGCACATTGGTTACAATACGTTGTAGGCGTTTCAGTGGTTCTCATGCTTAACGTGCCAGAGATAGTGGCTTGGAGCGGTTCGGGATTGTCAGGGCGCAACAGTTTCGTTGATTCGCGGTGCTCAAGTCGCAGGAGTTGGCACGATTCAGGATCGTCAAGACGAAACAATGAAGGTGATTAGTGGCCTTGGAGTCCTGAGAATTGAGTTCTGGCACGCGTCAGGATTTTCACACGGCTGTCCCCCGACGGGACATTTCTTTCCGTGGAAATGAATTTTGTGGGGGCCAATGATGGGGGAATTTGGATGGAGGATGTATTCAAATATCGTTGATGAGTCTCGGGTTTGCATTGGTTGTCCTCCGTCCATTCACCCTCCTCCTCATCTTCCTCCTCCTCCCTATCCTCATTCCCCTCCTCCTCCATCTCCCCTCCCCCTTGCCCCCTCCTCCTGCTCCTCCTCCCCCTCCTCCTCCGCCCCCACTTTTATTTCTTTCCTGGTGCATACGTCCTCCCTGTCGCACCCTCAGACGTGTCAGTAAGGCGGGCTGGGCGTTCTGCTTGCGATGTTCTCGCCACGTATGGTCCTGATTCGTGAAACTTGCAACAGTTTCACGAGTGGAGGGCGGGCCGTTTTCAGAACTTGGTTTTCGCGTTAGCGCCGCGCATATTCGGTTTAAGCGTGCGCAATAGCTTCACGGGTGGAGGGCGGTTCTTTTTCAACATGTGGTTCTCACGTTGGCGCCGCGCACATTCGTTTCAAGAGTTTGCGACATTTCTGACACTGGAGGGCCGTTCTTTTTCAACATGTGGTTCTCGCCTTAGCGCCGCGTGCATGTTGCATTAATGTTTGCAACATATTCAAGGGTTCTGGTGGTCCAAGTCCCAGGGATTATGTTCTGTCACGATTTGGGATTGGATCCCAGGAGTGGTATTCTGGCGCGGCTTCGGATTGGCAGAACGCGACCGTCACGTGGATTCGCGTCGCTGAAGTCTCAGGAGTTGTTTCTTTACACGGTTAAGGATTCTCCGACGTTTGTTTTTTGATGGGCCGTTTCCCGTAATGAGCATTGATTCTTGTAGTGACCTGGCATGTGAAGAGGGAACTTGGAGTGAGGGTCTGTTGCAACATCGTTGGTGCGTCTTGGGTTAGCTCAGTTCTTCATCTTTCCCCGCGAGTCCAGGTTGAAAGACGCCAGTTACAGTTATGTTTATGCCGCGTCAGGGAGGTGCCCGCGGTGCGGCTCTTCAGTTGGAAACACCTCTGCATCGGTTATGGTCTTGTGACTGTGATCGTTCGGTTCCTGATGCGGCCGTCGATCGCACGAAGTACTCTGGCTGTGGTTCGGTGCTCTGCCGCCTTGTGCCGATTCTTGTGCGCACTTGCTTGCTCCGATCAAGATTGTCTAGGGATGGGGGAGGTTGGCGGTGGGCGGGCAGATCGAGGGAGAAGTTTGGGGCATCGATGGGTCGGGAGGTAGTAAACACTAAGGACTTGCGTTTGCGACGCTTTGGATGGGCGTGCGTCCACTTAGGTCCTACGGGTGACCTCGATGGATTGCTGATGGGTGCTCTACCCACGCAGACGCAGTCTTCACTGCGTGCCGAGCTTTTCTTGCTCATCATGTTGGCGCGTGACTCCACGAAGGATGTTCGAAGTTCGAGTGTACTCGGCGGCGTCAGGTTCTCGACGGCCCTTGTCGGCCAAGCTGGGGTCTAGTACGTTGGATCTGCGGGTTGAGTTGCATCAGTTTATGCGTGAGCGTTGAGGTCCCCTTAACGTGAGAAGTGTGAAATCCAACCCCATCCGGGCCCACCGCCAAAATTTGTGTGTGTTACCCCATGTCGAGATGTGGTTTGAATAGTGCAGCTATTGTTGTTCGCAGACCCGGCCGTTGTTCGAGGCCAGCTTGCGATTAAGGATGCGCACAGGACCTTTGGGGCTGAATTGTTTGCCTTTGGCGTGTTTATGAGATTCCTGGCGGTTTAGAGGGAAGTTTCGTTGACGTGCGAGCGTGCGAGCTTGAGCGCGGGGAACGTGCCCCCCGCAGGACAAAGGGCCAGTTTACGAGCATGTCTGAGAGGTTAAGTAGACTCAGGGATACAGGGCATGACCCGCGCGTGTCAAAAGGCCTCGGAGCGTTGCAAGTACTGATGTCGGAGCTTCACCTTGCTTGGCAAGTTTTTATGATTTGGGGGTAGGCACTCGTGAGCCACGGTGTCACATTGAGCAGCGAATTCAGGCCTCTCCAGTTCATGAGCCAGTGCCGCCTGAAGAGCGGCTCGTTTCCGATGATTTTGGTCCGACGCGCTTCTGTGGCGGTGCGATGGACCATCCTCTGCCAGAGTCGTGTTGTAAGGCTCACAAGCTTGCTGTGCTGCGAGGCGTTCTGTTTTGCAAGAGGTGCGGGGTTTTGTTGCAGTCAACCCCCCTCGCGCGGTGAATAATAATAATAATAAAAAGAATACTACAACTAGTAATAATGATAATAATAATAATAATAAAAATAATAGCACTAATGATCAGAAGAAGCAAAAAGAAGCGCATGCCTCCTACCAGTGCTGCTGAGAAGGTGCTGTCGCGCCTCTCGAGGGGACTCCCCCCGATGTCGGGAATTGACTTTCCCGATCATTGATGTGTGTTGTGAGCGACCCCCCCCCCAGAGGAGGACGACGCTCTAGACACACTTACAATCAGAATCATTCCTCCTCGTCAGGAGGAGGTGGCATTGTATACAAAACGAGGCCCCAGGGGTATCGCGCGTACCACCTCTCCCGCGCGCGCTCCCTCGTGCATGCGGGGGCGCGGGGGAAGGGAGGGACGGAGGGAGGAAAGGCCACCCCCTCGCGGTAGTACCGCACGCGCGGGAGCGCGGAGGGAGGGAGGGAGGGAGGGGCGGAAGGAGGAGGGGGCCTTACAGCAAAAAAAATCTCAAGGATGTCGCCGGTTTCGAGATCGAGGCCCCGCCGCACCAGCAGGCCAGCCACGCCAAGCCGGGCTCGCGCTGGCCCGCTCGCCCCTTCTGCTGCTTCTTCGGCTGCGGCTGCAGCTGCTGCAGCCTCCTCCTCGTCCACCTCCTCGTCCACCTCATCCTCCTCTTCCTCCTCGTCCACCTCCTCCTTTTCCTCCTCCTCATCCTCCTTCTCTGTTCATCTCTCCCCTCTTCCTCTTTCCTTTCGTGCTGCCGTTTCATCCCTCCTGCATGGCTGGACCTAAACGGTGTTTGGGCGATTTCGCGGGCCGTTTTCGTTTCGACTTCGTTTTGCGATAGAGGTGGATTGAAAACAAAAAGAGGGAAAACGAAAACAGAAGGAAAACCAAAAACACCGTTTAGGTTCAGCCCTGCCCTCCTGCTCCCTTCTCTTTCCCCTGCATACTGCCGCTACTTCTCCCTACTCATGTCGCTCTTCTGCGTCCTCACCATCATCGTCATCGTCATGCTCCTCCTTACCTCCGCCGTGTGTCGTCATATTCCTTTTCCTCTTCCTCCTCCTCCTCCTCCTCCTCCTCCTCCTCCTGCTCCTCCTCCTCCTCCTCCCGCACGCGTTTTGTTGCTGCTTCTCTTCCTCCCGAAGGCGATGCAGGCGCAGCCAGCAGGCGGTGCGGGGCGTTCGGAGCTGCTGCTAGACGTGCCGTGCTACTGCTGCCGGATGGTATTGATGAGGCCCGGCTCTTCTTTAGGCAGGCCTCTTTTGTGACGCGTGCATTTCATCAGGGATTGCCAGCTCGCACTCCCACACTCTCATGTGCCGTTTAGTACCCATCGCTGGCTGAAAGTACGTTTTCTGTGAATTTCAATTTCTCATCTGCTCCATGCGCCTTCATATCTCTAGGCCTACTAGATTGGGTTCGAGTAGATGGGGTCGGAGAATCGCGCCGCATCGCCGATGCATCGGCGGTGCAGCTCGATGCGGGGCCCGATCTTTTCGATGCCTGCGTCGCCGATGCATCGCCGACGTCGCCGATGCATCATCGATGCATCGCCGATGCGGTGCAATCCTCCGACCCCATCGACTCGGACCCCATCTAGGAGGCCTCTAACCATCCAGTGATCAAATGGTTTTCCATTTTCCTTCCTGTTCAGGGGGCGGGCGGAAGCCCAAGCCATTTTTTGTTCAAAGCCTCTCTAATCATGTTTCTACCCACCTCATCCGAACGATGTGTGCTCCCTTGCGCCGCTTATTTTTTTTAACGGGGGGGGGCCGGGCGGGGGGGCGAAGCGGGGGGCGCGTCGGTGGGGGTGGGGGCTCTGCTGGGCGTTCAGCTGGCCAAGAAGCCGGACCCGATTCGGGTCCGCCCAGGGCTGCTTTCGGAGCGGGAGGACAAAGACACAGATGACAGGGTTGGGAGAAGGACAGGACCCGTAAAGGGTATGGTCAGCGTGCAGGTCGGCCCAGTCCCTCCAGGTGGTGACCGCGAGGCCCGAGTACTGGCCTGATTCATTGTGGCCCTGAGGCGCCAGTTCCACGTTTGGTTGGTCAGGTCAGTGTTCGGGCGGTTCCAGGGGCACTTAAGCGGGGCACTCGGAGCCCAGCGCTGACCTGGTTGTTTCTGTTTTCCCTCGACGAGGGGGAGGGACAGGAGGTCTAGTTGGCAGTTCCGTGATTTAGCTAGCTTCGGGCCGTATGTACCGCTTTCTCGCCGTATGAAGACGGCGCAGATGCAGGTCGGCCGCGATTGTAGGGCTCGACTCCAGACACGCAGGGTGAAGGAGGAGGTGGGCGCAGGAGGAGCAGTAGGAACTGTAGGAGGAGGAGGAGAGGCGGCTCGACTTCAGACGCACGCACGGCGCAGGAAGAGAGGGAACGGATGAGTAGGACGATGAGCAGGAGGAGGAGGAGGAGGAGGAGGAGGAGGAGGAGGAGGAGGAGGGAGGAGGAGGGAGGGAGAGTGGGAGCAGGGGGGAGGCTCTTGGCGAAAGTGTTCACGCGCGTTCTCGTGCGCACACAGGCATAGGCACACATGCACACGCAGCGTCTGGGTATATCACTCACTCTCGTCAGCCTCATCAGCCCCACAGTCGTGGTCATCAGCACCAACAGTCAAAAACCCTAATAAGGACGCGCGACTTTGCTCAGGGTACCCTTACGTCCTTGCTCTTCCTTGCTCTTGCGTCCTTGAGGTTTTCGTCGTCCGCCGCCCCACAAATCCCAACTTCGGCTTACAAGGGTCTTGCGTCCTTACCGCGCGTCCTTATTAGGGTGTTTGGCTGTATTTCGTGAGCGCCATCATCATCACCACTGCGATCATCATCACCTGTGTCAGCGCCGTCGTCGTGCCCATGCTTTTCTGCTACTTGCGCGGCTGTTGTTTCTGCGATTTGTCGCACGCACGTTGGACGGACGTGCGAGGCGCCTTGGGAAGATCAGAAGCAGCCTTCTTCTGCGGGACGGAAGTGGCATCAGTGTGATCGCGGTTGGCACGTGGGACCTCGCGCATGGTAGAAAACAGTTTCCAGAGGAGGCTAAATGAGAGGAGCAGATCGGTCGCACGAGAAAAACCAGACATGAATGACGGCACGCGCAGCATGCCAAAAATCATGGGGCGCCGACGCGCAGGCGGCACCCTTGCTGCATTGCATCTTGATGTGTGGAAGGCAGATCAGCTACTTCTCGTCGGACACACATGGCTGCCAACGTGCGCAGAGCTCGAATGATGCAGTTTTAAGATTTATTCGGCGCCGTGCGCAATACCACGAATCAGCGCAGGTCGGTGGCCGTTGGGAAATCACATGGTGATGCCCCCGAAAGCGTTGATGCTCGCATCGCCCCTCTCACAAAACTGACTTTTTGCACGAGTTTTGCTCCCGCCCTGCTGCACGACGAATCTTGGGCACGTGGACGAGAAATTGCACATTCCTGCTGCTTCTACACAAGCGACAGACAAGTGAGCTAGCGTGTGGGCCCAGTGGAGGGAGGCCAGCGGCATTCGATGCGGCTTACGAATTTCGTCGGCCAGGATCTTCTTCTGCGGGCTCAACTATTAGTGTAGCAGTCTCCCTGGAAGCCTCCCATTCTTGGTGAGGAAAGGGCATCCCATCGGTCGACCCAAGCATTCTTCGCAGTCTTCTTTGTGTGGCGGGGAGGGGGGGGGGGAGTTCGAAGCACATGTACAGGCAGTAACACGACGGCGTGGTGGAGAGCTTGCCGGCCGAGCCCGTTCGGCTACAGTTTCGGCTGGGGGTTCCTTTTGTTGCGCCTGTGGATATCATGGCACGGCCTCGGACCCAAGCGCTTTGCACTCGTCTGAACATCGCGTGTTGCAGATGGGCTTCTCGCGGGGGCGAATGCCAGCGCCTCCAAGCGGGGGCGAGTGCCAGCGCCTCCAAGGTTCTCCATCCAGCCACTTGTTCCTGCCAGGGTCCCCTCTTGGGTGCGGGGTCATGTTTAAAGGGGCCTCGGTCGGAATTCCACGTGGAAATGCGAATTGAACCATCTACGCCTGCGCAGCCCCTTCTGGGAAAGCCCCGTAGTCAATCTGGCTACACAGTTGAGGGTTGTGTTAGATTTGGTTTTCCGGTTCTCTCGCAGGAAAACCCGTGGCCGTCCTTGCAGGATGATCCAGTCGGCGAGACTCTGGCCTCGGTTGCCTTCCTTCCGCCAGCGGCCTCCGTGGCCCCCGATGTTTGAGCTGGTTCGCGAGGGGTCCCGAGAGGGTCCGCGGGCGGACCCTGGGCCCCGACCCGTATTGGGAGGTTCTTCTCTGAAGGGTGCTCAGCTGTCAGGAGCCGCGTTGCACGGGCAAGGCCTCGCAGCTACCAAAAGGCCTTTTTCTTTGAACGCGCTCGTTCCTGGAAATTGTTGATCGCTGCCAGCATGACGCATAACCTTGCGGACCAGGACCCGCTGGGGCCAGAAGGAGGATCGATTATGGCTCGTCTTGGGGAGTGGTTGCTCGGCCCCGGCACCGTGTTCGTCGCCAGTGCTGAGTGGAACTGCGCGCACGGGCAATTGGGCACCCCTCCAACTGGCCGGAGCGACTGGGCGGACTGGTCGTCGGGGCTCAGGGGCCCGCCCGATACTCCATTAGCACGAGTTGGAGGACCATCGATCATGTCGTTGTCAGCCGAGCTTTGCCGGGGCGTCGTTTCCAACTGCGTCGCCATGACGGCGCGGGGGCGCAATATCGTTGGCCCGTCGCCCACCTCCTGTTCGGCCAGCCTCCTCGTGGGAAAGTTTGGGCACTGGAAAGTTCGGACCCGCTGGAGGCCCCCGGGGATAACTGCGGGAGGCCGCCGGCCAAAGTCACGCGGCGCCTTGCTCGGCGGCGATCTGGGCCCCGAGGCTGGAAGCGGCAAAATGGCGTCGCGAGCATTGCCGCGTCATTTGGAGATCGAGCCTTGGGGCCGAATCTTGCCGCCCGCTGGAACGTTGGCCCGGGGCCGGGGCAGCTCTTGTGAACGCGCTCTTCGCGGCTGCCGCCGTGAGGGGCTGCGTTTTTTGGCCGTCGGGCGGCGGCGTGCCCTTCTTGTCGCAGCTTCCAAGCTTGCCGCCGAACGCGACTTGCCTTTCGGTCGGTGCAAGGCGCTCGATAATCAGCCCGGGCGGCCGGGGCCGTCGCCGAAGGAGCGGGGGGGGGGCTTGCGGATATGCTGCGCCGGCCCCCCCCCGCCAGCGCCCCCCAGGGGGGGCCGCCGGGCCCCCGGCTGCAAGATCGCGGACGTGGGCCTTCGCGGCTCCGCGCGGCGCCATGCCGCCCCCCTCCAGGAACTGGCGCGAGAAACGGGGTCAGCGCAGAGGGTCGTCGTAAATTTGTCCAGGAACCAGCGGAGATAATCCCTCCGCCACGATAGTAGCACCATCTTGCCCCTCTGTGAGAGAAGGGTTCTATTTTGCGAGACCCAGACCCCCTCTGTGAGAGAAGGGGTCGTTCTCTTGATCTCCATCCCTCAGCTTCCACCGCTTCCCCTCTCTTTGCGTCACAATCTCGATTTCCTTCCCGCTCCACCATCGTCTTCGCCGTCCTATTTCTCTCAATTTGCGTATTATCCTCCTCTTCCGTTCGTTTCCCTTTCGGCTTTTTGGCTTGATTTTCTGCTGTTCAATCATTCTCTCTATATTGCTGCCCCTTTGCTGTCATCGCCCGCCGCCGCCTTCTGCTCGAACCACCGCGCGCGCGGTATCTCTCGTTGTTTGTTGATTTTTCAGCAATGAGCGGAAACGGATGGGATGGCGCGAAAGGGTGGTGGAGCAATGGCTGGGGCGACCGCAGTCAGTGGGAAGGGTGGGACGTCTGGGGCGGCCGGCAAGATTGGTCGCAGAGTGGAGGGTGGCAAGATTGGTCGTGGCGGCCCGATGGCGGGGCCGCCGCAGCAGCGGCGGCCAGTGCCCACCCGTCTCCCTTCGACGCGCTAGGCGTCGTCAGCCCTCATGCCCCCGGCCTCGGGAGACTCATCCCGTAGGCAAACTGAGACTACCAAGACGCCCTGTTGGGATCCTCTTGGGCCATGGGGTCATTTCAGTTTCGCTTGGAGGTCATCGTCGGCGGCCTATGGCCCTAGCGATGCCTCTTTGGGGCTATGAGGTCACGCGGTAATTGCGTGCAGTTGGGCATATTGCCCGTGGGATGTTCCAAGGCAATTGTTGTTGGAACCAAATATCAGCACACCTTCTCCCGACGTGGCTCTGTCTGGATGTTATTCGTGTTGTTCAGGATGATCCTCTTTTTTTTTTCTCGTTCAGTTTCGTCATATCGTATTACTCCTCCCCCTACTCCTCCTCTTCTTCCTCCTTCTTTTCCTTCTCCTCCTCCTCGCATATGCCCCTGCTTCCAAGCGCTCGGGGCATGGCTGGGTTCGCGGTTTGAGCGCGGGCGGCGCAGGGCGCGTTTGCCTGGCAATCTGCGAGGGGCGCAGCTTCCTGGAGAACCCACGTGGGCTGTTGACTCGATGAGCCAGTCTTTTGCACGCGCTCCCTGCGACCATGATTCAGCGATTGTCCGGAAGTTGCGACGGCGTAGACTGTTGAAGCAAATACAGAGCGGGCCACCTGCAGACGCGCCGATTTCGCGCAGCGCTTGATTTGCGCGGGTCAGCACCCAGCCCTGCGGAAACGGCGTGTGATCGTGGGTGTGGGCAAGGTTCAAGATTTGCTCCGTCTTGCAAAATGAGATATGTCATCCAGCACTCGGCGCCACGTGGTCGTTCCCAGGTGGTGCTTTTGAAGATTAACAACAATTCCAGCCGATGTTGCCAGCTGCATGCGCCTGCATCGAGATTGTGGTAGCGTGTACCTCGAACAATACGTATTTTCCCGCTGCGCCTTGTTCCTCCCAATCCTGTTCCTGGTCTTCCTGTTCTGTTCCCTTTCTTCCTCATTCGCCTTCCACCCGTCAGTCGCTCCTCTTCCTCATATTTTCCTCTGTCTTAGATCGCCTCCTTGTGGCTTGGAGCTATACGCACATATATATATATATATAGAGAGAGAGAGAGAGAGAGAGAGGGATTTTCATGAGTTGTGCTTTCTGTTATGCGTATATATATACATACATACATACATACATACATACATACATACATACATACATACATACATGTTGGGGGCATTCTTGGGCGGACCCAAAGCCACGTCGAGCCGCCACAAAATCTCCTTGGGCCTCCTCGAGCCACGCCCAGGGCTGCGTTGGTACAGCCGGAGCCATCTTGAGCCGTCACTCAGGCGTTCCCGTGCTATTCGGGGCCATATTGGACGCCCTTCGAACCCGTGGTTGGGCAGACGGGTGCAATACCTTCTCGGCGCGCTCTTTCGCAAGGGGAACAATAACCATAGCCGTGGTAAGAGCCGTCTTCCTTTTAACCCAACCTTCTTCAACAGTTTTGACTTCAATGTACACTCATTCTCTTTTGTTTTTCTGTCTTCTCTCTCGCTCTCTCTTGTGCCCAGAGGAGTGCGGAGGAGGGGGAGGCGGATCCGCTGCCTCCTCTGCTGGTTGTGCCCGCCAGGGGGCGAATGCCCCCCGCGCCGGGGCGAAGGCCCTGGTTCGCGCACGTGGCGGCATTCGCGTTTTTCCCCGCGCGCTGGGCTTCCCCAGGCCGGAGAGTCCGCCGCGCCGGCGTAAAGGGCTCGGCGGATGCCTGGCAGGGAACGCGTCCGGGGCCGTCGGCGCGCGGGGGGGGGGGCAACAGGTGGTCGGAGGAGGTGGAGAGGTATGGGCAATGATGCGTTCCAAGAGCTCGGAGGATCGGAGGAGGGCAAGGATACAGATCTTCGTTCTCTCCCTTTTCCCCCCCCCAAAAGGGAGGAACACATTCAGAGGAGGAGGAGAGGGAGGGAGGAGGAAGGAGGTGGATCTGGGGGTCTGAGGTGGCCCAGCGGTGGTTCCAGCCAGCAGGAAGGGCGGGCACGTTCAAGGTTCTGGGTTGGCAGGTTAATGCCTTTTTGTTATCTGGGGACCGTTTTTCGGGCCCCACGAACCTAATAAAACCGGGTCCAGGGCGAAAAATTGCACCAGATGGACCACGAGAGGGGTCCGGGGACCAGTTTTGAGCAGATTTGGGGCCCCAATCGGGTCAGACCCCCTGGCCGTTTCCACGGAGAGGCAAGGGCAATGATGCGTCCCAAGAGTTCCAGGTTTTCGTGTTGCCCCGCGCGGCCATAGACGGATGGCCGAGTGCGAATGGCCTAGGCCATTGGGAGCTGCAGGAATCCTGAACCAATCGCATCATGATGGTCGAGAGGAACCTACTCTAATAATTTTCGAAGGTCCGTACGGATTTCTTGAATCGGCGCTTGGCCCCCCTGGCAGCGCCTCTGGCGGCGCCCCTGGAGCGCTGCACGCCTTTTTTGGGGGTCTGGCGATAACCCGAGTTATCGGGCTCGCCCCCCCGTCCCCAGATAACCTCACCCTGTCGGTTAAGCAGGTTCAGGTATCCGTCGGCGTTCCCAGACGGCGCCCGCATCGTGCCAGCACACATGGTAGCCGCGTCGCAGCACCGTCAGCAGCTGCAGGGGTCGCAGCACCTGGTGCGCGCGGCCACAGCGCGAAGGTCAGCGCGGGCCTTGGGAGGGCGAGGCCTGGGGCGGTCCGCTTCTTCTGGGCAGGGCGAGGCGCGGGGAAGTCGGCCCCGCGCGAGAGTGGGCCCCGGCCGGAGTGCCCTGCGGTGCGCGGCCTTCGGGTCGGGCGCGGCGGGGCTCGGCCCGAGCACGCTACGGCCGCCACGGTCGCACCGCACGCAGCGGCCGGCAGGCCGCGCACCGCGGGGCCACTCGTGGGCCCAAGAGGCCGCTCGTTCGCCGAGGGATTCCGTCCGGGAGTTCCCCGCCGCCGCCCCTCGCGGGGAGGGCCGAGGGCGGGAGCTCCTCCGAGGGGCGGGGGGGGCCACTGCAGGACGTCGGCCTCGCTCCCCCTCGCCGCGTCGCCAGCAGGAGCCGTGGCTCCAGGGGATCTGGGGGGTTCCTGGAGGGGGGAGCTCTGGTTGGCTCGTCGTCGTCGGCGGTCCTGCTGAGCGCTCCCGTGGGGGGTCTGGGCGCTCCCGGGGGCGAGCCCAGGTCGGGCCTCCCAGTTGTCACTGCTTTGCCGGCCTACCAGTCCTCGCGTGCGGCGTGCGCTCGCATGTTTTGGGTGCTTCATTGGCGGGTAGGTGGAAAAGGGAATGCAGGAGAGTGGAGGATCCCCTCTCCCTCGTCATCCCTCCCTCCCTCCCATCCCCTTCCCTCCTCCTTCCCTCCTCTCCTCCTTCCCTCTCCTCCTCTTCCTTCCTTCTCCTAGGAGGCGGGGGGGGGAACAGGCGGGGCGGATGAGTAGGCCGACCCTGCAACGTCAACCCATGTGTCTTGAGTATGTGCATGTTCCCGGCATGTTCTGGGGAAGGGGTTCCTTTATGTCTTCTGTTGTGTTGTGCCATGTTACCGTCGGAAGAGTCTTGCGTCCTCTGGGGGCGTCCTCTACAATATATCCCGGCTGTATCGAGTTTGATTGTGGTCCGTCTTTCAGAGTGCATTAGTCGTTCAATGTGGCTGTTCTTTTGGATCGCCTCCCTCGTCTCCACGGCTGGTCACGGCTCGAAAACAAAAGCCGACCAGGGTTGTGCGTGCCCGTGGAACCACTCTCCAGTGCAAGCGGGTCCGTCGTTTTGGCCCGAGCGGGTTGTTGTGGAGGGATCTGTGATGTTGTCATGTGTGCTGAGAGCTCCTGTGATGCCGAGCTGTCGTGGAACTGCCGCGCTGCTGGCTGACGCTGTGCACCGTCGAACTGCCATGCCGCTCGATTCGCCGCCCCTGGAGGGGGAAGACATGTGCTGGCCCGAGCTGCCGGGCCATGCCCCGCGGCCAGCGCCAGGATGGCGCTCTGGGGCCGAGGGCCCCGCGGCGCCCACGCGGCGGGCCGCTGCAGCGCGCGCGCGCCCGCCGCGGGGCGCCCGTGCCCCGCGGCCCGCCACGGGCCGCGGACCGCGGCGGGGCAGCTGCGCGCCGCGGCCGCCGCGTGGCGCCCGGCCGGGCCCGCGCCGCTGCGGGCGGCCGGGCCCGCCGATGCCCGCGGCGGCGGACCGGCGGTGCCGAGACGACGACGGCGACGGCGACGGCGGCGACGGCCATGGCCACGGCCACGGCCACGGCGACGGCGACGGCGGCGGCGGCGGCGGCGAGGCGACGGCGACGGCGACGACGGCGCAGAGCCCAGGGGGGGGGAGTGAGAGGGGGAGAGGGCAAGCTAGGCGCGCTCGCGCCTCATCTGACGACCCATCCCTCCCTTCCCATCGCGCAGATTTCCTCTCTATCCGCGGACGCGTGTCATGGCCGATCTACATCTCCAGCTCAAAGACCACATCGTGATGATTATGCGGAATCGGGAAACAAGGGAGTTGCGTGCACTGTAGGATGAGGTGGCGGGTGCAGAAGGATGAGCGGGAGGAAACTGACGAGGACGGACAGCAGCAGCAGGAATTGGAGTGGAAATAGCGGGAGGAACAGGAGGACCAGGGGAAGGTGGAGGAGGGGAAATGAGGAGGGCGACAACAATGAAGAAATACTTGGATCCAGAAATGTGGCCCACGAACGACGGGGGCAAAGCGCCGATCAGAAAATGAGGCCCACGCTGTAGCGGGAGAGCCATTCTGAAACACCAGAAGCAATTATATGGGAAAATGCATAAGGCTTTTAACACATTATGTGTAAGCTACACGCGGAGAGGGCCCGCCATTTTCTGGACAGCTTCAGGGGAAAGAAGAAAGTTGCATCCATATAGTTGAATTGCGGAGAGAGGGAAGGCGAGCTGCTCGAGCATGATAGTTCTTCGCTTGCCCCCTCTCGCCCTGTCTTCCATCACGCCCCCTCCCTCGGAGAAGACATCGTGGCACGCGCATGAGCCATCGAATCTCTTGGATAGGCCCTGGACCCCCGGACGCCGCTCCGGGGCGCGCCTTCGCGCCGCCACGGGCGGGGGGGCCAGCGCCGCTCCGAGGCATCCCGCGTGGACCTCCGAAGAAATGTGCCGATGCCGCTCCCTCCTCCGTTCGACGGTGCGCCGTAGGCCTTCTCTCGACTAGACGTAAGAGTGACCTTTCGCCGGAGTGACCTTTGGTGCGGGCACACATGGGTCCCCAGATGGCTGAAAACGAAGCAGGAGCTACGGCTGGCGCGCCCAGGTTTGGTCCCCCCGCGGCCCACAAAAAGCCGCGCACCAAAGGTCACTCTTACCCAGGGTCACTCTTGCGTGTAGCCGATTCTCAGAAGACGGAGAGGCTTCTAAGGAGACGCTTCTCAGAAGGCCTCGGGCCTTCAGGAGGAGTTTTCTTCATGTTCTGGGACGGCCGAGCCTTCTGAGAAGGCCCGCGTCCCTCTCCCGAAAACGGGGGGGCGGAGAAGCGTGCACCCTTTGGTGTCCATTTTCGGATTCAGGGGGTCCCTTATCAGAGCCCCGAAAGAGCACCTCCTCTCACCCCCCCAGTTACAGCCCCACCGAGGCTCACGCCAGAGCAGGTGCCGAGGTGGCCCAGTGCCCACGACGACGACGACGACGACGACGACGACGACGTCCCTCTCACTTCCCCCTTGGGCTCGCCGCCGATCCGTCCAAGGTGCGCTTTGGCGCCGCGCCGCGCCGCGCCCGCGCCCAGGGGACCGGCGCGGGGCGGGCGGCCGCGAGCGCGGGCGCGCCCCCGGCGCACCTGTGCTACGACCCCGCCGCCGTCGGGGACATGGCGACGCTCGTGCTCGTGGCGCGGAGCGCTGCCGCCAGCGCGTACGAGGATCGACGAAGAGCAGAAGAAGAGTGAGAGGAAGTTGGCCCGACGGGGTGGATTACGCTCGCCGAGTGATTCCGCCGCCCGGTGTGCGTTCGCACCGCGGTGGTGTGCGTGAGCGAGGCAGAGTCAGCACGCTTTGTTCCCAACCATCCTTTTGGTGTTGGGTCCTCGTTTTGAAGAGACGGTCCCCGCGTTCTCCTCTCCTCCTCTTCCCCCTCCTCCTCCACCGTCCGCATGCGTCCCGCACACCCAGTGCAGCCCACCCACCCAGTACAGCGTTTCGTGGCCCCATAGGGAGCCCCACCGAAGGTCCCAGTGCTACCGTCCGCATGCGTCCTGCACACCCAGTGCAGCGCTTCGTGGCCCCATAGGGAGCCCCACCGAAGGTCCCAGCGCTACCGTCCGCATGCGTCCCGCACACCCAGTACAGCTTTTTGTGGCCCCATGGGGAGCTCCACCGAAGGTCACAGTGCTACCGTCCGCATGCGTCCCGCACACCCAGTACAGCGTTTCGTGGCCTTCCTCCCCTTCCTCCCTGCGTTTCCGCCCAGTACAGCGTTTCGTGGCCCCATAGGGAGCCCCACCGAAGGTCCCAGTGCTACCGTCCGCATGCGTCCTGCACACCCAGTGCAGCGTTTCGTGGCCCCATAGGGAGCCCCACCGAAGGTCCCAGCGCTACCGTCCGCATGCGTCCCGCACACCCAGTACAGCGTTTCGTGGCCTTCCTCCCCCTCAGTACAGCGTTTCGTGGCCCCATAGGGAGCTCCATCAAAGGCCCCAGTGCCCCCGTCCGCATGCGTCCCGGAAGCCCAATTTGGCATTTTCACCCACCCAGTGCAGCGTTTCGTGGCCCCGTAGGGGGCTCCACCCAAGGCCCCAGTGCCACCGTCCGTATGCGTCCGGGAAATGTAATTTGGCATTTTCACCCGCGCAGTGCAGCGTTTCGTGGCCCCATAGGGGGCTCCACCGAAGCTTTCAGTGGGACCGTCCGCATGCGTCCAGGAAACCCAATTTGGCATTTTCATTCACTCAGTAGAGCGCTTTGTGACCCCATAGGGAGCTCCTCCGAAGCCCTAGTGGGACCGTCCGCATGCGTCCCGGAAACCCAATTCGGCACACCACCCACACAGTACAGCGCTCCGCCCCGCCCAGTGCAGCGATTCGTGGCCCCATAGGGAGCTTCACCGAAGCAGATATTCAAAATTTCGGTACCCACAACTGCATATGGATAATTTGTGCCTTTTCAGATTCCCAGTACTTTTTTCGGGCCCTAGGAGCGTCAGGAATGGATCTGCAGCGAAAAATTGCACCAGATTGACCCTGGGAGGGCTCCGGAGACCGATTTTGAGCGGATTTGGCCTAATCCCCTTTCCTGACCGATTGTCAGGGATCCCAACCAGTTCAGACTCCTGGCCGCCTCTGAGGAAGAAGAAGACGAACAAACATAATAATAGCTTTGGTCAGAAAAATAACCATACCGTGGATAATACTAGTACCAGCAATCAACATAGCAGTAAGAGTCGCAATAGTAGTAGTAATTGCAATGATGCTGACATCCGCACGAATAATAACAGCCTCAACACCAATAATGATAGTACCAATCATCCTCCAACAACTAATAACAATACTACTAATATTAAGTATACTACTAATAATACCCAGGCGACTAACAATATAATACTCATTTTCATACGGATCGTACTAGTACCAAGCATACTATTCGTAACAACAGCAGTCGTAGGAATACCATTGCACTCATAGTATGATTATACAGTTGTTTCACATAGTTATAACACTACGACGAAAAAGAGAAAGCGCCGCTGTGTGCAGCAGACACGTGAGCGAGAAGGGCATGACAGCGATCTGCGGGTTTCCGACTTCACCTCGCCACTGGCCTTCTGATTCACGCTATTGCACGAGGAGGATGAGGATCAGGAGGAGGAGGAGGAGGAGGAGGAGGAGGAGGGGGAGTGAGAGGGGGAAGGGGAGGAGGAGGAGGAGGAGGAGGAGGAGGAGGAGGAGGAGGAGGAGGAGGAGGAGGAGGAGGAGGCGGAGGAGGAGGAGGAGGAGGAGGAGGAGGACCAGTATAAACCCAAGACCCATCAACGATGTAGGAATAGACCCTCCCTCCAAGCTCCCTCATCACAGGCCCTTGCAAGGGTTCATGTCCACTGAGGGAAGTGCCCCGTCGGGAGACAAACGCTGGAAGATCCTGAAGCGTGCTAAAACACCATGTTCGGAACTTCAGCGCCACGAATCATCTTGACTGCTGCGTCTGGACGATCCTGAATCGCACTAGATCGCCATTCATGGATTTCAGCACGGCGAATCAACGTACCTGCGGCGCCTTGACAATCCTGCATCGCCGCAACACGCCGTGGGACTGTTGTACATTTGAAGACCAGTGTGCGCGGTGCTAAGGCGAGCTTTTTTTTTGAAAAGGCGCCGCCCTTCATCTGTAAAGCTTTGCCAAGCCTCAAGACGAGTCTGCGCGGAGCGAAGGCGAGAGCCATATTCTCAAAACTACCCGCCCTCCATGCGTGCAACTGTTGCTGATTTAGAGCTTAGGATCATACATGGAAAGGAAGTCTCAGGCGAGACAGCCGTCCCGCCCTTTCGACCATCCTCGGGGCGCGACAGGGAGGAGTTTTGTTGTATGAGGAAAGGAATGGATGATGATGAGGAGGACGAGGAAGAGGAGGAGTAGGAGGGGGAGGGAAGTCAACCAAAGGTGTATTTCCACACTGCCGCCAGCCATCTGTCGGCTGGCAGCAATGAAGAGAAGAAGCTGCATAAACAAAAACCTTCGAAGGTCCGTACCTCTGGCGCCGCCTCTGGCGCGCGCTCCGCGCGCCAGGGAGGGGGCTTCAGCGCCGATCCAAGAATTCCGCACGGCCCTCCGAAAGTTTATGCTTCTGCTGTTTCTTCTTCGGCGGCGCGCCCGGGAGGAAGTGAGGAGGAGCAGGCCTTTTCAGAAGGCGGCTGGGATTTTCAGAAGGCTTGTGAGCTTCAGAGAAGATTTCTGTCTTTTCGAGGACAGCTTAGGAAATTGTTCAGAAAGCCCGAGGCTTTCCGAGCCTTCTGAGAAGGCCCGCTTTTTCTCAGTTCCCCCCTGCGCTCGTCGCCGAAAATGGGGCGGCGGAGAAGCTTGCACGCTTCGTGCTCATTTTTGGTCTCAGAGGGACCCTTCAGAGCCCCGAAGATGCACGGAAGACGCACTTATTCTCACCCACCCCATTCATCGCCCCCCCGAGGCTCACGCCAGAGCAGGTGCCGAGGCGGCCCGGTGCCGACGACGACGACGACGACGACGGACGACGGACGACGGATGACGGACGACGGACGACGATCTTCCTCCCAAGGAGCCAGCCTTCTGGAGGGCGTGCTCGCTGCAGGCGCAGCGCCTGCTGTCGGGCTCGCCGCTCGGGGAAGCGGCCCGCTTCCTGGAGGCCGTCGCGCTGGCGGGCCACCGCGACAACGAGCTGATGTATAACTTCGGCGACGCCGCCGCGGAGGCAGCGGACGGCCTGGACGCCGACGCGGTCGCGCAGGTGCTGCACGCGCACGCTCTGCTTCAGTTCCGGAACGACCGCGTGCTGGAGCGGCTGGAGGCCATCAGCGGAGGAAGAAATTCCCCGACCCCCATGACAGGCGTTCACTATAGTGAACGCCTGTCGTGGGGGTTTGCAAAACAGCCCCGTCGTGTTCGATTCCTTCCTTGGGTGCGTTGGCCACGCGGGCTTCGCTTGTCAGGGTGTTTTTTAATGAGGGTGTTTTCGTGGCCAAGAACATGTCCACTATGTTGTGTCATGTGTGTGTGTCCGGCGACCCAAACACAATGCATGCGTGTGTTTCAACACCCGTTACCCAGGGAGGTGGCTGGAAACTTGTACACCATACGTTGTCCAGTGTCTTCTCTACGAAACCCTACGGGACAGGGCCCAGATACTTTACGTAGTGTCTATAGATCCTGGGTCGAGGGTTCATAGCCCTCCCCATTAGGAATGGGTCTCAGTGTTCCACAGGCCCCCTCCCAGATGAGATGGGTGGACGCCGACGACGCCGACGACGACGCCGACGAACGCCGACGACGCCGACGACGACGACGCCCACGACCACGACCACGACCACGACGACACCGCGCCACGCCCACAGGGCCACGACCACAGCGGAGGCGGGGGGGCGATCCCACTCGCGAGGCCTCTGCGAAGCTCACGGGGCGTACCCATCCAGCTGGGGCGTGGTGGGGGGGGAGCGATCCCATCGGCCTGGGGGGGAGGGGCGGAGCCCTGGATCAATGTCTGAGCGATGCCCAGTGTCTTCTGCTTTCGAGGCCACCCTCTTCGAGCTCATGCGCCAGTCGAAGGCGACGGCCGCGGCGCTGGGCACCTCGGTCTGGAGCCTGGCGCGGCTGCACGCCGCCGGGCTCGCGGCGGCACCGGCGGGGGAGCTCCTGGACGCGGTGTCCCGCATGGCGTCGCAGCACAGCGCCCTCTTCGCGCCGCAGCAGCTGTGCCAGGTGCTTGAAGAACGATCTTAACAATGTAAGAAAGATGATAGGAACAACAAGTAGACTAAGCTGAATGATATGAAACGTACCAAGGTTAATCATACACACATACACACATTTTCAGAAGAAGACCTGGCAGCGGCATACAATCAGCATACACTGTCGAATAATAAGCGGCACAAGATCAAGCGGCGTGAGCGGCATCAGCAGAAGCGGCATCAGTGTACGAGGATCGAAGAGGAAATCCAGCGGCATAAACCAAACCCGTCGACGGTCCGCGCGGGGCCCGGGCCGTCGAGCCCCTCGAGCCTTTGGATCTGGCCTGGGCCCCTCTGGCGCCGCTTTCTGCGGTCCGCGGCCGTGGCTTCCGACTGGCGGCGCATGAGCTCGACGAGGGTGGGTTCTCAGCATCGTTTAAGCGATCCCTATCTCCCCCTCCCCGTTCCGACCCTAAGAATCCCACCGCCCCAGTTTGGGATGTGCCCCGCGAAGCCCGAAGGGAGCATTGCAGATCCCCATCCAGGGGTAAATCGGCCAGTGAGGCCCAGGCCACGCCGGTGGGGCAGCGGCCCCCTGGCCTGACCAGCGCAGGGGTCTTTGAGGCAGTGCTCTGCCTTCCTTCTCCTCGCCCCTCCTGCTCCTCCTTCTCCTCCTCCTCCTCCTCCTCCTCCTCCTCCTCCTCCTCCTCCTCCTCCTCCTCCTCCTCCTCCTCCAGTGAGGCCCAGGCCACGCCGGTGAGGCCCAGGCCACCCCGGTTGAACGCTGCTCGGGTGCCGCGGCAGAGGCCAGACGGCGGCGCTGCGGGCCGCCGTCGTGGATATCGTCCAGCTGCCATGCCGTCGGACGTGCCGCCCCTGGGAGGGGGAGGGCACGTGCTGGGCCCGGCCTCCTTCGGGGGTGGACACAACCCCCAACAGTGACACGTCGATTAGTGAATTGTCCGTTTTCGGTTCTCGAGAGGGCGCCGTGGCCGCTATTTTCCAGGTTCGCGCCCGCCAGGTTTGGGCCTCAGGTCGTTTTCACTAAACCACGTTTTGCTAAAGGGGGGTCTGTCTATCCCCGACTCCTCTGGCCATCGGGGCCAGCGCCAGTGCTCGGCGGCGGAGTCGAAGGACCTCCCTCGGAGGCGACGATGAGGGCGACTCGCCCAGGGGGGAGCAGGACACGCCGGTCGTTGAAAGCGGGTATTTTTTGGATTCCCAGATCCCAATCTACTTCAAACGCCTTCCTACTTCAAGAATCGACACGCTTTTGCTGAGTTTTGTTATTCTCTGGGAGGGCCTGGACCCAATCCACTTGATCCGCCTTCCTACTTCATGTTTTTCCCAACCATCCTGTGGTGTTGGGTCCTCGTTTCGAAGAGACGTCGCCCCGCGTTCCTTCCTCCTCCCTCCTCCTTCCTCCTCCTCCCCTTCCTCCCCCCCCCTCCCCCTCCCACACCCATTCTGGCACACCCCTCACACGTTTCGTGGCCCCATAGGGAGCTCCACCGAAGGCCCCAGTGGCTGCGGCTGCGGCCCCCA
Source organism: Prorocentrum cordatum (assembly GCA_963575745.1). Taxonomy (NCBI): domain Eukaryota; class Dinophyceae; order Prorocentrales; family Prorocentraceae; genus Prorocentrum; species Prorocentrum cordatum. Next base: position 260,120 of record CAUYUJ010008047.1, on the reverse strand, counting down.
CACGTTTCGTGGCCCCATAGGGAGCTCCACCGAAGGCCCCAAGCGGCCCCTGGGAGCCCCCGCGAACCCCGCATCCACCCCCCATTCTGGGCACAGTTTCGTGGCCCCATAGGGAGCTCACATGCGGTTCCACCCCCCGTTCTGGCACACCCCTCACACGTTTCGTGGCCCCATAGGGAGCTCCACCGAAGGCCCCAGTGGCTGCGCCCGCATGCGGTTCCACCCCCCATTCTGGCACACCCCTCACACGTTTCGTGGCCCCATAGGGAGCTCCACCGAAGGCCCCAGTGGCTGCGCCCGCTGCTCCACCAATTCTGGCACACCCCTCACACGCTTCGTGGCCCCATAGGGAGCTCCACCGAAGGCCCCGCATGCGGTTCCACCCCCCATTCTGGCACACCCCTCACACGTTTCGTGGCCCCATAGGGAGCTCCACCGAAGGCCCCAGTGGCTGCGCCCGCATGCGGTTCCACCCCCCATTCTGGCACACCCCTCACACGTTTCGTGGCCCCATAGGGAGCTCCACCGAAGGCCCCAGTGGCTGCGCCCGCATGCGGTTCCACCCCCCATTCTGGCACACCCCTCACACGTTTCGTGGCCCCATAGGGAGCTCCACCGAAGGCCCCAGTGGCTGCGCCCGCATGCGGTTCCACCCCCCATTCTGGCACACCCCTCACACGTTTCGTGGCCCCATAGGGAGCTCCACCGAAGGCCCCAGTGGCTGCGCCCGCATGCGGTTCCACCCCCCATTCTGGCACACCCCTCACACGTTTCGTGGCCCCATAGGGAGCTCCACCGAAGGCCCCAGTGGCTGCGCCCGCATGCGGTTCCACCCCCCATTCTGGCACACCCCTCACACGTTTCGTGGCCCCATAGGGAGCTCCACCGAAGGCCCCAGTGGCTGCGCCCGCATGCGGTTCCACCCCCCATTCTGGCACACCCCTCACACGTTTCGTGGCCCCATAGGGAGCTCCACCGAAGGCCCCAGTGGCTGCGCCCGCATGCGGTTCCACCCCCCATTCTGGCACACCCCTCACACGTTTCGTGGCCCCATAGGGAGCTCCACCGAAGGCCCCAGTGGCTGCGCCGCATGCGGTTCCACCCCCCATTTCGGCACACCCCTCACACGCTTCGTGGGTGGCTCCATGGGGAGCTCCACCGAACGCCCCAGTGGCTGCGCTCGCATGTGGTTCCCCCCCCATTTCGGCACACCCCTCACACGGTTCGTGGCCCCATAGAGAGCTCCACCGAAGGCCCCAGTGGCTGCGCTCGCATGCGGTTCCACCCCCTTTTTCGGCACGCCCTTCACACGTCTCGTGGCCCCATAGGGAGCTCCACCGAACGCCGCAGTGGCTGCGCTCGCATGCGGTTCCACCCCCCATTTCGGCACACCCCTCACACGCTTCGTGGCTCCATAGGGAGCTCCACCGAAGGCCCCAGTGGCTGCGCTGGCATGCGGTTCCACACCCATTCTGGCACACCCCTCGCACGCTTCGTGGCCCCATAGGGGGCTCCACCAAAGGTCCCAGTGGCACTGCCCGCTTGCGTCCGCCACCACCCAGCACAGCCCTTGTTCCCTGCGCTTCACCCACCCAGAACAGCGCTTCGTAGCCCTATAGGGAGCTCCACCAAAGGTCCCAGCGGCACCGCCCGCATGCGTCCGCCACCACCCTGCGCAGCCCTTGCTCCCTGCCTGCGTCTCACCCACCCAGTACAGCGTTTCGTGGCCCCATAGGGAGCTCCACCGAAGGTCCCAGTGGCACCGCTCGCATGCGTCCGCCACCGCGCAGCACAGCCCTTGCTGACCGCGTCTCGCCCACCCAGTACAGCGTTTCGTGGCCCCATAGGGAGCTCCACCGAAGGTCACAGTGGCACCGCCCGCATGCGTCCGCCACCACCCAGCACAATTGCGGCATTCACAACTGCATATGGTTGGGTCCTTCGCCAGGCTAATTACCTATTTCTTCCGACCGACGTGTACACGTATCCAGGGGCGCCGATGATTTGTGTCTTCGACGAGGTTCCCGGGCGAATGCGTGTAATGCCCGCCCCCTGGGCTATTGGCCCTTATGGTCGCCGCCGATTCCCTCGCCGATCAACAATTCAGGTAACTCGATGAGCAGCGGGGGTTCCAGTAGGAAATCTATTACATTATTGATTTACCCAACATTTGATATGTTATCCGAATCTAAGAACGAAGCGCAGCGTTTCCGTAGCTCTACGGATATTCGACATGTTGTAGATCCGGCGAACTAAACACTCTGGGGGTAAGTCAATTATGTAGTCGATCTCCTAGTCGAGGGGCAGGATTCGGAATTCGTCGAGCACGTGGCGAAGTCCGAGCCCTGCCCCCGCCGCCCATCGGTTCAGAAGAATCGATGGTCGGTGGGGGTAGGGTTCGGCTGTCGCCACCTACAGGTGCTCGAAGAAGAATAACTCAGCGGCATAACTAAGCTTAAGCTTTCGACGGCCCCTGCGGATGTCTTGGATCGGTGCCTGGGCCCCCCCCCTCCGCGCGGAGCTCCTAATGTGCATGTCTATGCCGTTCCCTGTTCTTCGAGGTGCTCGACGCGTACGCCGTCTTCCGGCTGCAGGGCACCCGGCAGGGCCCCGCGATGCTGTCGAGCGTGGCCAGCAAGCTCGCGGGCGACATCCGCTCCGTGTCGCCGGGGCAGTGCGCGGGCGCTGCGCGGGCCCTCGCCAAGTGCCGCCTGCACGACGAGCGGCTGCTGGCCGCCGTGGCCGGGCGGCTGCGCGACCGCGACGCCCGTGCCGCGCTGGACCCGGAGGGGCTGGCGGCCGTGCTGTACTAGGGGAACAAAAAGTGGCAGAAACATAAAAACTCGGAGGTCCGCGCGGATTTCTCGGATCGGCGCTGGGGCCCCCCGGCGGCGCCTCCGGCGCCGCCCCTGGCGCGCTCCGCGCGCCAGGGAGGGGGGTCCAGCGCCGATCCGAGAAATCCGCGCGGACTTCTGAGTTTTTATGTTTATGTCACTTTTTGTTCCCCTATGTACGGCTTCGCCAAGTTCTCCAGCCAGGACGTGGCCCTGTTCGACCTCCTGTCGGTGGAGGCGAGGCGCAAGCTGCACCTGATGGGGGTGCCGCTGATCAGCGGCGCTCGAAGGAGGAAAGCCTGCACGAGCTGGCACTTTTGGCGCTCCGCGCGGACTTCTCGGATCTGCGCTGGGCCCCCCTGGCGGCGCCTCGGGCGCCGCCGCCGGTGCGCTCCGCGTTCCACGGAGGGGGGGGTCAGCGCGGATATCCGAGAAGTCCGCTCGGACCTCCGAGAAGTCAGGTTTACGCGGCCTGTTTGTGCTCCTGCGTAGGCGTGCTGGCGTCCTTCGCCAAGGCGGGGGTGTCGTGCCAGGTGCTGGCCGCCCGCGCGGCGGCGCAGCTGAAGCGGCAGTCGGGCGCGCTCGACGCCGCCTCCGCGGCCGAGCTCACCGTCCTGGCGATGGCCTTCGGGAAGCTGCAGGCGCGGGACGGACGAAAGGGGGGGATTGGGAAAGGGGGGCGGGGGCCTTCTCTGAAGGATCTGAGGGGTCCAGGCTAGACTCGGGCCAGACGAGAAGAGGGGATTGGGAAAGGGGGGGTTACGAAATCTGCTGCGTGCAGCTGGTTCCGGCCCCACCGAGGGGCCCATTCCTCGAGACAGAGCCGCCTCCGGCGCCGGGAGGCGCGGGGAAGAGCAGCTGCGTGAGCTGATTCTCAGATCCCCCCTTTGTTTTCTCTTTCGCCCGGCCCGACAGGCGCGGGACGGCAAGCTCTTCGAGGCTCTTGGCGACGCGCTGATGCGCCGCAGGGGCCCCGCCATCACCGAGGAGCCCTGCGTCATGCTGGCCAACATCGTGCACGCCTTCACGAAGGTGCACGCCGTGCACACCGAGCTGTTCGGGGCCGCCTCGCAGGCGCTGCTGGCCCGCTTCGAGGAGCTGTCCATGCAGGACATGGTGAAATTCCTCCATGGGATCGCCAAGGTCGAGTACCTGATGAACCCCATCCTGCGGCAGCGCGTGGCCGAGGCCCTGAACTCGGACCGTGTAGACAACCTCGGCGTCTTCGAGCTCCTGAAGCTGGCCACCGCGGCGAGGAGGCTGGGCATCGACATCCCGGCCCTCGAGGGCCGCGTCAAGGCGACCATGCCCCTGCCTCCTCCCCCCCCCCGCTCTCCCGCGCGCTGGAACTCCAACGACAAGACCCCGCTGTGTCACGAGGACGAACAGCAGCAGCAGGAATTGGAGTGGGAACAGCGGGAGGAGCAGGCGGACCAGGGGAAGGCGGCGGAGTGGCAATGAGAGGAGCGACAACGATGAAAATGGACTCGGGTTCAGAAAAGTGCCCCGCATGGGACGAGGGCGCCTTTCTGAACGGTGGGAGCAAAGCGCCGATCCGAAAATTAGGCTCACGCTGCAGCGGGAGCACCATCTTGAAACTCCGAAAACAGCGGATTGCAAAGCCGCACATAGGAAAGACCTCATGTGACCAGTCCTCTGTGTGAGAAACTGCGCGCGGAGAACCAGCCTGCTTCCAGACGGGGTCAGGGGAGAGAGGGGGGGTGTTCGTGATGTGTAGCTGTGGAGAAACAAGCTATGCGCAGCGGGGGCCATCCCACCCCTCCCGTCCGGCCGTGCTCATTGCGCAGATTATTGCCAAGGCCTTGCGGCCGGCGCCGCCGACCCTGGAGGCCTCGGCCCTCGACGGAAATGGGAGGGAGAGGGCGGGCCACGGGCCCCGGGAGGGTGGTATTCTGACCCGGGGCCGCACCCCGCCCTTTCCGCGGGGAAGGGATCAAGAGGAAGGGGCTTCCCTTCGACTCAATCAATGACCACGTTGCTTGATTTCGCTGTGGATGGGCCGGTGTATTTCGCTTTGGCCGGCGTGCTTGAGGACGAGGGCCCAAGGAAACGGGGGCAGCGGCGACGGACTCGGGGGCGACACCACGGCGGCAGCGACGGCGATGGCGACGGAACAGTCTCTGTCACATGCCGACAGGAGCGGTTCCCGTCCATCCGTGTTCATTGCGCAGATTATTCCTGTATCCGTGGACGCGTGTCATGGCCGACCTGGAGCTCGAGACGAAGCATCGTGTCATGCGCAATTGGAAAATGGAAACTGCGAAACGACATAGGAGAAGGAGGTGGCGGGTGAACATGAGGATGAACAGGAGGAAACGGAGGGGAAAGGAGGATGTGGAAGGAGAGGACGCGGGCGAACAGCAGCAGCAGGAATTGGTTTGGAAGGAGCGGGAGGAGCAGGAGGACCAGGGGAAGTCGGCGGAGGAGGGGAAATGAGGGGGGGCGACAACGATAAAAAAAGGATTCGGATCCAGAAGCGTGGCCAGTGCTGGGGCGAGAGTGCCGTTCTGAACGACGGGAGCGAAGCGCCGATCCGAAAATGAGGCCCACGCTGCAGCGGGAACACCACGAGTCAGGGGAGCGAGGAGAGTAGTGTTCATAATGTGCAACTGTGGAGGAGTAGGATGCCCAGGGAGGAGGGAGTGGGGAGGGATGGAGAAGGGAGGATGAGGTGGGGGGATGGAGGAGGGAGGGGCCTCCTGATCCCTCTTCCCCCATCCCCCCTGTCCCCCGCCTCCCTTCTCCCTCCTCTCTCCTCCCTCCTTGTGGGTGCCAGCAGGATTTGCTCGCTTCTCTGTCCCGTACTTGGTTCAGTGCACCTGGAAGCGCGCCTGCATCACTCATGCCACCCATCGAAGCATGCAGTCGCGGAATCATTGCTCCAACCAATCGTCCCTTTGCGTCCATGTATCCCTCCCCTCCTTGCCCCCCCTCCTGGCCGCGGCCCAGGCGGTCCTACCCTGCGAGCCCGGGGGAGAGTCTGGCACCAGCCCTGGACGCGCGCCGGTGCGCCGCGGCGTGAGGCGCACGAGCGCCCGCAAGCGCAAGTGGACTTGGTGACGGGGCGCCCCAAAAAAACGTTGGCTGGCGGCACTGCGCGCGACGACGAGTGAATGTCAGGGACGAAGATCGGACTCGTGTTCTTCCGGTGTTGTTGTAGGTTCTTGACGGCTCATCAGCTCTAGGATGCTCTCCAACAGCGGTGCCTCGCCGAGAGCATTCGAGGGGTGCATGAATCGTCCCGAATGGCCAGGTCAGACGAACCGATGGACGAGAGACGAGACATGCGATTGCACTCTTTGTTATGATCGCAGCTAACATAGGTGGAGATGGCGAATAAGCAGTGCGATTATTATGATCGACGGAAGCGGGGGAGAGAAGGGAACGTACAGAAAAGCAATGTCCATGGCGGCAAGTAGGCAAGGTCGGTGGGGAAATAGGGTAGAGAAGGAGTAAGGAAGACAGGATGATGCTGCATCTGTGGCACGTAAATGGACTTTCCCCGCAGCGGGGGTGTTGGTGTGCACCAACCTCCTCCACTACCGATTAAAGCTACCATTTCTTCTTCCCCTCCACCTCCTCCTCCTCCTCCTCCAACTCCTCCTCCTCGTGCCGAGTGGAGAAGGGGACGTGGAAGTCAGCGTCCGAAGGGGTGTGTGCGTGTGTGCAACTAATGCTCTTTCTGCAGCTTCGCCAAGTGGGAATCTGCCATTTGATGCTTTTCGTGCCAGAGCATTCTTGAACAAGGGCATTGCGATGAAGCTGTGCGTCATTGCTGTTTGTCTTTTGCAGCACATATGCAAGAATTCGAATGTTGTCTTCGCGGCTGCAATATTATTTAGCATCTGGCCGACCTGGTGTGTTCGTGGCCGGCGGGGCGGCCGCAGTCGAAGTAGAAGCATAGTGTTGATGTTGTGGAGGCTGGTGCGCAAGAGCCCCGTCCCAGCGCCATGCAGTGGCACCTTTGCTGGCAGCTGTGGGGCTGCCCTCTATGTGTGCATGCGCTTTGTGCTGGAGGCGGGTGCGCGGTAGCCCCGTTCCACCGCAACCCATTGACAGCAATGTTGGCCCGCTGTGGAGTTGGGCCCTGTAGTGTTTGGGAGTAAGGTATCTGTCTGCACACCTTTGCCCTTGAGACCGGAGTGAGAAGAATACGTGAATATGTTTTGGTATTATTCAAACACTGTTCATGATCAGCCGTGATGTTTGTTTGTAGCATTGTGCGAATGTGCAGATCTACATCGATTGGTGGCAAATCCAAAGCCAAACAAATGGATATCGTGCAATACTCTGCCAAATGTAATTGAATAATACGTTGTCGCAGAGCATTGCGTGGAATGTTCGCTTTAGTGTATCGACAGCCAGCTGAAAGTCTACATCAACGCCGTGACCGCTGGCAAGATATTGCCTGCCCATTGAAACAATTGCTATTTCCGCTGGAGCCGCGTGCACCTCAACCACGGCAGGCGACATACATGTTGTCGGTTACGGCAGGTATGCCAACGGTGTCAATTTGAGCATTATCAATTGTGTGGGCTTCGTCCGCTGTGTCAACTATGCCAACATGAAGTTGTCTATGTTGGGGCTGTCAATGTTGTCAACTGTTTCAGAGTCGTCAGCTTGTGCCTTCGTGTCTATCTCTTTGGGGCGTGGCGTGTACATGGTGGGAGGCCTGTCTGGGATACGACACAGAAGTGGCTGCCAACGCCAGCGGATTGGAAGTTGTAAACGTGTAGTGGTCTAAGTTTTCCCAGGCTTTGATACGAACGTATGGGCTTTCGTTCTCCACATCTTCGGTAACAAACAGTCTTTGTCGTTATGACTAGCATCTCATTCGCTTTGGACGTGCCAATTGCATCTCTGTTCCACAAGGTTCGATCGTCGTTGATTTGTACCGAATGGCCTTCGGCCCATCCCGCCACCGTGCCTGGGTTGTGGTTGTGAAACCTATAGGATGTTTGTTTGAATCTCGTGGGAGGCTTCTCGGGGGCCTCTTGGAGTCAGTTTGAGCGCCTCTTTGGGGCGGGGACCTCTTGAGGCCTTTCTGGGGCCTCTTTTGGGGTCCTCTGTTGGTCGGATGTTCGATTCGTGTTCCCTCTTTTGGGCCCCTTGTGGGGCCGTCTTGGGGCCTCTTGGGCCGTTTTGGGCGCCTCTTGGGCTGCTTTGGGGCCCTCTTGTGCAGTTTGGGGGCCTTCTTGGAGGCCTCTTGGGCCTTTTAGGCGATCTTGGGGGCCTCTAGGGCCGTCTGGGGACGTCGGGAAGCTGAAAAGGCGAGAGCGCCCAAATCCTTCAAACAGTTCGGGAACATCACTGATTTTGGCCTCTTTGGGCCCTCTTGGGAGGCCTCTTGGAGTCTGGGAGGTGTCCGGGGCCGTCTCGAGGCTATTGACAACATCTTTCAACTATGTTTCGGCGAGTCGGGGCTCTCTTGGACCGTTGTGGGCGGGCAAAGCATCCAGAGGACCCACAGGAAGCACCCCAGAACTCACGTGAGCCAGCTTTGGAAAGCTCGGGCCGGCCCAGGACGGCCCAAGACGGCTTGGGAAACTGTTGGTCCGGGTCTTCAAAGACTTACAATTATGGCTGCAGCAGCAGCACAGCCTCTTTTTCTCAGTGCTGCATGAGCCTTGGGGCTCTTCACTCCGTGCCAGAGGCACGGTGGCGGATATCTGCTCTCTGGGTTCGTGCTGCGAACCTTGTAGACGTCGCATCTCCTTGATGACATCTATATTTCTGCGTGTGAATGGCGAGTGCGGAAGGGTATGGTGCGAGACGAGAAGAATTGCAATACCGAGCCACGTGCCGTGGCCTCGATCGGGTGATCGGGTTAGCCTCGATGGTGCGGACGGCCCTAGGGCCTAGGGATGGGGTCGTTCGCCCTATACTCGGAACGCTTTGGCGGGCGGCTCTCCTCCTTCTCCTCGTCTCCTCCTCCTCCTCCTCCTCCTCCTCCTCCTCCTCCTCCTCCTCCTCCTCCTCCTCCTCCTCCTCCTCTATAAGCGCCACGGCAGCGGATCGTCTCTGGTTCCTGCACCGATGCAGGTATCCCTTCCGTGTGAAGCCCCCCCCCTTGGAGAGGTATCCCGTTCTTGCAGTCAACCCGCATAGTAGGGATGAGCGATTTTCCGAGGTCACCCCTGCATCCTTCCCCTTCGGCCCATCCTCGGCCGCTGTCGCTGGCGGCGACCCGCCCGCAAAGTTTCGACTTGGGTTTCCAAGGCCCTTGCATCCTCCTCGTGCGTCCTTGTGATGCGTGATGCGGCTTGGCTGCACAGTGGGAGGGCGGCGCCTTCTGGGGGAGGCTCTTGGATTGAAGACGGGGCGGGCGTGGGGCGCCTTCTCAGCGTGCTGACGGCTGGCCGGGGGCAAGGAGTGCGAGGCTGGTTCCAGCAGCAGAATTTCCTCCTCCATGCTTTTCTCTTGCAGCGGGTGGCACCCCGAGAGGTGTGGGTAGGGCGGCCTGGGCGTTTCGCATGAGACGTGCAACCGTTTCACGAGTGGAGGGCAGGTCGTTTTCAAACTGGTGTGCTCGCTGTTTCGCCGCTCGCGTTCGTCTCAGAAGGTTGCAACAGCTTCACGGACAGAGGGCGAAGCAAAACATGTGGTGCTCGCCTTACCGCCGCGGCGGGTACATTCGTCTGGAAAGTGTGCAGCAGCTCCAAGGATGGAGGGCCGTTTTCAAATGTGGCTCTCGCCTCAGCGCCGCGCGCATTCGTTTTCTTCAAGGGTGGAGGGCGGTTCATATTGAAAATGAGGCTCTTGTTTCAGCGCCGCGCACATGCGTTATAAATATTTCATCAGTCTCGAAGTTTCGTATGGTTGAAATTCCAGGGATTGTCTTCTGGCATTGTTTAAGATTGTCAGGACGCAGCAGTCACGTTGGCTCGCAGGGCTGAAGTTCCAGGAATCGTGTTCTGGCGCGGTTTGGGGGTGTCAGGACGTAACAGGAACGTTGATTCGCAGCGTGGAAGTTCCAGGACCTGTGTTTGGGCACGGCTGGGTGTTCTCTGACTGTCGTCTTTCAAAGAAAGGTTTGTAGGGACATTTGAGGTTGGATGGGCGGTTTGTTGCCACATTTGTTGGTGCGTCGTGGGTTTGCAGTGGTCTTCCTCCTCCCCCTCCTCTTCCTCTTCATTATCCTCCTCCTTCCTCCACCTTCTTCCCTCCTCACCCTACTCCTCCGCCTTCCTCCTGAACCCCTCTCGACTCTCGTCCCTGTGGAATCCAGAGAACTGGTGATGAGAAGTGGTCTGAGCACGCAGCTGGGAAGTTTGCGCCCCTCGCCAGGCGAAGGCTCGACGGCCCCAGGGCCCGTGGAGCGCCCCGGGGCCCCGAACGCGGCGAGAAGACCTCCAGACGGGCCCCTCCCCTCTGGGGACCCGCCCGCCCCGTGCCAGAAGAGCCCGTTCGGTGACCCTTCGCGTCGGCGACGACGACGGCGGCGGCGATGACGACGACGACGACGACGAGGACGACGATGAGGACGAGGACGACGACGACAGAAGACGACGATGACCAGGACGATGAGAAGGAGGAGGATGATCCAGAACCTGACGTGGGAGCCGCTTCGGCTCGAATCCTCAGGCGCCGAGGGGCTCGCGCCGCGTGAGTGCGCGCGGTCGCAGGCCCAGCGGCGCAGGCGGCCGTCTGGAAGCGGGAACGCCGCACGGCTAGGAGCCCAAGGAGGAGGAGGACGAGGAGGAGGAGGAGGAGGAGGAGGGAGGAGGGAGGGAGGGAGGGAGGAGGAGGGAGGGAGGAGGAGGGAGGGGGGAGGAGGGAGGAGGGAGGAGGAAGAGGAGGAAGAGGAGGGAGGAAGAGGGAGGACGAGGAGAAGACGAGGAGGAGGACGGAGGAGGGCGTCGAAGCAGATGACGGTGGACGACGACGACGCCTCCTTCTCCCCTTTCTCTCCTTCCTCTTCCCCTTCCTCCTCTTCCTCCTCCTTCATTTTCTCCTCCTCCTCCATCTCTCTCTCCCTCCCACCATCCTCCTCCTCCTCCTCCTCCTCCTCCTCCTCCTCCTCCTCCTCCTCCTCCTCCTCCTCCTCCTCTTCCTCCTCCGCTTTACCCACATAGGAGATGTCGCAGCGGTTTGGCTCAAGCGTCGGCGCATATTTTCTCCTTGCATGACGACATTAGAAGAACCTCAAGGACTTGACTCCTGGGGGCCCACGAGGGCCTGGATCTCGTCGAGCGTCGGGTGCTGGCTCAATTTCTGGCGGAGCACGCGCGGGCCCCCCATATCGAGCCAGGTCCCTATCTTTTTGCTTTTGCGTCGGGGTTTGCTTCGCGAGAGCTGATTCTGGAAGCTTTCGGCCTAGCAGAGGCCGACCCCCCGTGGGTGACGGCCAGAGGGGAAGCTCCGATTCGAAGCCCGTCCGAGGAGCTTGGCCAGTCGGATTCGGAGGTCTCGGATTTCGGTTTGTTTTTCGAGGAACTCGACTTTAGGCCCTTCCCCAACAACACCTCCTCCTCTTCCTCCTCCCCCTCAGGCTTTCCCCCCCTTTCCACCCCCTCGTCCTTCCCGTCCTCCTCCTCCTTTCAGTCTTCCTCTTCCCCCGTCTCCTTCTCCTCCCCCCCTCAAACCCAGCAGGCGCGTGGGGCGCAGACCAGAAGCCCGCGCCGAATGGTCCGCCGGAAGGTCGCAGCGGGCGGGTCCAGGGCGAAGTTTGCCCAGGATTGGAGGTGACGAAAGGGAGGAATATCCCAGGGGCCAATGTCCAAGAGCGCCGATCGCTAATTTTGTTGGCGAGGCTTCCGGAAGGATGCATGTAATGCCCGCCCTGGGCTATTCGCTCGTATCGTCGCGTCCGACCAGGGAGGGGAGGAGCATCGACAGCAGGAACAGGAAAAGGGCGGAGAGGGTGGGGGACGATGGGGGACAAGAAGAGAGGGGGAGGAGGCTGAGGACGGGGAGGTGGGAGGGGGAAGGGGGAGGACGGGGAGGACAGGGAGGAGGAGGAGGAGGAGGAGGAGGAGGAGGAGGAGGAGGCGGAGGAGGAGGAGGACATGCATGGCTTAACCAGTATACTCCAATTGAAAAGAGGCCAACATTAGGGGATGGAATCAGGGGCTGGATAGATCTTTTTCGCACGCATCCTGGACCAGCAAGGAACATGATCAAGTCTGCAGCGGTCAGGCACGTCAACGACCTCATTGATCGACAGGACAGCCAACCACAGGCAGTACCACCAGCACCACCGCCTCCCCAGCATGTATGTTACGACTGTGGAGCTGTATTTGCATCGTTAAGAGTACTTCGCCAACATGTTACTAAACAACATGCACCAGTGGACGATCCTAAATACTGGGCTCCAGGTACAATATGTCAAATATGTATGAAAGACTTCAGAGAGAGGGGGCGCCTCATAAAACACCTCAAACAAGTTCCCTCATGTACCATTCCATGGAAGGAAGCACTGCAGCACACACTGCCCACGCAGGAGGAGCTCGACCAGGATAGCACGCATAAAGCACAAGCACGCAACAGGGCCCAGGGCAGGTGTGACGATTACGCACAGAGGCCACCCATAAAAGTTTTTGGACCTCCACTAAGAATGAAAACAAAGGACAGGCGAATGAGTCAAACACCGTATCTTGGAGCTGAAGCACCGTCGAGTGAATAGCCATATTTATGGTTCAAGTTTTACGCTCTTGAGGAGCACGTGTGGCCCGGTCGAGCCAATGGACAGATTTCGCAATCAGCTCAACTTTACAGAGGATGTGGGAGGCACTGAGGAATATCCAGTGCCAGATGTGACACCAAGTGGCTATGGTATGGGTCAGAGACTGGAGCAGATCATCCACAGCGGGTATGGCGACGTCAAAGCCTTTCAGGAGCTCATCCAGTCCGCCCAGCACCACATCATGAGCATGCAGAGTGTCAGCCGCGAGCTCCAGCTCAAGTGGTCACGCTTCTACGAGGCACAGTGCGCCATCAATCGTGTCACACATGAATGGTTGGTTACTACGGAAGAGAAGCAGCATCTACTGCAGGTATCGAATGACATGAGGACGCTTAGTGACTGCTACCACAGGCTACGAACGACGTACCCGACACTATTCGATGTTAACTTCGTTAACTCGCGCACACCGCATTATGGGTATGTTGCACATCTTCCGCCTCACCTTCTTCTTCGTCCATGGCAAATGGATGAGGCGCGCAAGACTGGCATAGAGGACAGCCTTGTTGTGCAGACTATTAATAAGGTGGAGACGGATACTCACAAACAAGTGCCAGATACTGTGGCAGAGCAATCGACAGGGAATACTACGTCGGCAACGGCAGCATCTCAAGAAGAAGGAGCCCAGCCACCAAAGCACTCTGGAAAGAATACCTTCAAGAAACACCCTGCAGATGCTCCCAAGCCACCGAGTCCAGCAATGATTCGATTTCGAGCAGCGACCGACGACACAAAGGAGATTGAGATCACTGAGGAAGACTTAGAGCATCCTATGTGGTTGCACTTTCTTCATCATTCAGGATGGGCCCTACTTGATCAGGATGGCAGGAAGAAGCTTGTCCGTATTCGTGCTAAAGCACGACCGCCAGTGGCACCAGCAGCGGTGTCAAAAGCGAGGGCCAAGGCAGCATCAACTGATATTGGAGCCAGTGGCAGCGCTGATGGCCAATGGGATATCGCCTATGGACCGATGCCGCCAAGCCCTCCTGCACCAGTACGTAAGCCAGTGCGCCGCCCATGGGTGCGCAAGCCAGACACGGACAAGCAGAAAATGGATATGGAGGAGGCAGAAGTACCGACGGTCGAGTATCCTGAGGTGATCGACAATGCCGACAATTCGGAAGGCAAGGAGGTCCAGGAGCAAGCTTCCAACAAGGACGGCCAGGTTTTGTCTCCACGGGAAGAATACGATTTCCTCTAGAGATGTACGCGTCGGCCACGGCACGCACTGCTCACCACTCCAAATATGTGGCAAGGAGTGGCAGAGAGTACCGACCGTGGCCGAATTGGGCAACATGACTGAACTATTACATATCATCCTCATGCAGCAGATATCTTGAGATATGGCCACCGTATGGGATTGGAACGTCTATCTCAAGGCAGTTGGGCCAGAGTGCGACGAGTACCTATGGTGGTTCTCAGTTCAATTTTCACTGCTGGGTGTGGCTACTGATGATGTACATACTCAAATGGTGAATCTTGAATTCTTTTTGGTGACATGTTCACCCTGGTCATCGTGCAGCGGTGCTACGACATGACTTTCTTCGTGTACTGAGTTCCTTGCATGGGCTCCCGTGTGACAAGCCCCAATGTCGAATCGAATCGAATCGAGGGGGAGGAGGGGGAGGAGGTGGTGGAGGAGGAGGAGGAGAAGGAGGAGGAGGAGGCGGAGGAGGAGGAGGAGGAGGAATAATAATAATAATAAGAAGAAGAAGAAGAAGAAAAATAAGAAAAATACGAAGAATGATAATGATGACCTATACGACCACCCTTCGGGTGATAAGGAGGTTCGGGGGGGGAGGAACCAACGTCTCACTCGATCGGTCTCACTATCGATCTCACACTCGGTCTCACATTCGGTCTTACTATCGATCTCACTATCGATATCACAATCGATCGCATATTCGGTCTCAGTACCGATCTCACAATCGATCTCACGATCGATATCACAATCGACCTCACTAATGATCTCGCAATGGAAATCACAACCGACCTCACCAACGATATCTCAATCGATCTCACTAATGATCTCGCAATGTATCTCACATTCGGTCTCACTATCGATCTCACAATCGATCTCACTATCGATCTCGCAATCGATCTCACATTCGGCCTCACTATCGATCTCACTATCGATGTCACTATCGATCTCACTATCGATATCACTGTGGATCTCACAATCGATCGCACTATCGATCTCACTATCGATCTCACAATTGACCTCACTATCGATCTCGCGACGGGACACCAGCGGGACATCGGCGGGACACCGGCGGGACACCGCGGGGCCCCGGCCGCCCGGAAGGGAATCATTTGGTCCGGCCGCGCCTCAGCCACAGGAGACTTTCTCTCGCCCGCCCACGCAGCGTCGCCTCGCCCGCACGGCACGCACGAACACGAAACCGAAATCGATTTCCCGGTAGGGGGGCTCTCCGTTCCACTTCGATCTCACCCCCTCACCTCCGATAATAATAATAAGAATAATAATTATAATAAGAAGAAGAAGAAGAAGAAGAAGAAGAGGAGGAGGAGGAGGAGGAGGGGAGAGAAGGTGCATGTGGTGCAGGTGGTGCCGGAGGTGCAGGTGGTGCAGGAGCAAACGCATGAACATCAACAGCAGGAGTTCGAGGAGGAGAGGCGGTTGCGAGGAGGGGATGGAGGCGGGGAAGAGAGGAGGAGAAAGGAAGCAGGGGAGGAGGGGTAGGAGGTCCAGGGTGACCGTGGTAAATTCAGCACATGGTTGATACTGCCATGCGCCCTCTTGGTCGAATTGCCCCCTTTACAAGTCAATAGAGCCATGGCATTCAGCGGCGAGTGGCTGCTGGAGAGGAGAGGGACCACTATGCCTGCCGCAGATTCACAGCCCTGGGAGTGCTGGAATCTAATATTGCGGAGTCCGCACGGCCTGTGCCGCCGACTCTGAAAGGCGACGACGACGACGACGACGACGTGGACGCTCTGGGCAGCAGGTTGACGACCTGGGAGGGCTGGAATTGCTGTATTCTCCTGTGGCGCCGCCAGAACCTTCGGGATTCGGGATGAATGGATCAACGAATCATGCCCGCGCGTCCCTGTGGCGGGCAGCAGCATGACTTGGACGGTGGGAGCCCTCTCGGATCTGCAGCGCGCATCGGCGGTCCGGCAAGGGGGGTCGCAGCGCAGTTCGACGAGTCCGAGAGGGGATCGCCCTTCATCCGTCCAGCTTGCAATCGCCGTTCAGAGAGTGCGCGGGATCAAGGCGGTGTGGCGAGTTTGGGAGGAGCAGCTGTCCATCAGGGCGTCAGTCCAATTGGAGGTTCCAAGACGTGTGGTCTGGTGGTCTGGTGGTCGAGAAGAGGCGAAGGAAGATAATGAGGATCATGGGCAAGAGTTGGAGGAGGAGGAGGGAGGAGGGTGGAGGATGAGGAAGAAGGGACGATGGAGGACGAACAAGGGTAATGATGAA